>CM054057.1:20553305-20988035 GCA_028641055.1 Alopecurus myosuroides | reverse complement strand
GGGACTCTCATGTTCATGATCTGCTGCTTAAGGAGACGAGCAACGACATAGCTGCAGCTAGGGAGAAAGCCAAGCTGGCGCAAATGGAGATAGACGGGGTGACTCCGTTGTTTCCTGGGTGCCTCCCCGAGGATACGTGGTTGCATGTAACGCTTGCTGCTCTGAAGATGAAGACGCAAAACAAATGGACCGACTCGAGCTTCAGCAAGAACTTGAAATTCTGGCACGATCGCCTTCCCGAGGGGAACATATTGCCAAGCAGTATCAATGAGGCTAAGAAAGTCGTGTGCCCTCTTGACCTACCTCACGAAAAATTTCACGCCTGCATGAATGATTGTGTAATTTAACGGGGGGAGTACAAGGACACAACCACATGTCCGAAGTGCGGCCACGGACGATACAAGTGTGGAACCAACCACAAGAAAATTCCTCGAAAAATGGTATGGTACTTTCCTATCACTCCCCGCCTTCAACGGTACTACGTGGACCCTAAGGAAGCAAAGCTCATGGAATGGCACGCGAAAAGGGAGAAGCCGGAAGAAGATCCCGAGAAGGGCTATATCATGACACATCCTGCAGACGCTGCCCAGTGGGAAGCATTGGACATAGCTTTCCCGAGTTTTGGGGGATACGCGAGGAACGTCAGGCTGGGTATGAGCACCGATGGACTCAATCCGTTCGGCAACCAAAGTAGAACACATAGCAGCTGGCCCGTGTTTGTATGGCCTTACAACCTACCCCCGTGGCTGTGCACCAAGAAAAAGTATATACACTTGAGTATTCTCATCCAGGGGCCAAAAAAACCAGGTGTCGACATGCATTTGTATCTCGGGCTGCTGAAAGACGAGTTAGACACGTTGTGGAAGACGCCACCCCGTACGTGGGACGCGTACACTAGAGATTATTTCCATATGAGAGCCGCGTTGCTCACGAAGGTCACAGACTATCCTGGTTACGCGTATGTATCTGCCCAGGTCGGCCACGGATTCTGCGGCTGCGTGAAGTGCATGGACGGGACCCCGCATCTCCAGCTACCAAGGGATCCTGGATCTTCGAAAACCGTGTACCCAGGGGCTCGAAGGTGGCTTCGCCTGGATCACCCGTGGAGAAAACGCGGTGAGTTGTTCAATGGTAAAGACGAGCCCGATGGAGCCCCGCGCACGAGGAGCGGCGAAGAAATCGACGAGCCCTTCGCCGGGAAAGAAGCGACCCAAGCCAGAGCCGCTGCTGGGTGTATGGAAAGCGAGGTCTGTTTTCCACGACTTGGAGTACTGGCCGGTCCTCCACGCGCCTCATAGCCTTGATGTGATGCACATTACGAAGAACGTTACGGAGAGTCTGCTTGGCACTATTTGCAATTCGGAGAAGTCCAAGGATGGGCCGAAAGCAAGATACGATCTAAAACATTGTGGCATTAGGAAAAATCTACAGGTCCCCGCCGATAGTGATGATGATGATGACGATGAGGATAAGACGGAAGGGACTCAACATCCTCCCCGCAAAAAGTCTAAGAAGAACACCGTGGTGCTTCCCGCTGCCTGCTTCACATTGAGTCCGCCGGAGCTTGAGCAGTTTTTCAGGTGCCTCCTAGAAGTCAAAGTTCCTCATGGATACTCAGGGAGTATAAGAAGATATCTGGACTTAGCGAAGAAGAGGTTCACCGGGATGAAGTCTCACGATTGTCATGTGCTCATGACGCAGATACTTCCTGTTGCGATCCGAGGGATAATGGACGAGCATGTCCGTGATACGTTGTTTGGCCTTTGCAACTTTTTCGACGTTATCACCCGGAAATCGATCGGCGTGAGGCAGCTCAAGATGCTACAGGATGAAATCGTGGTGATACTATGCGAGCTTGAGATTTACTTCCCGCGGGCATTCTGTGATATATGTGTACATCTCCTTCGCCATGTCGTTGATGACATCAGGCATCTCGGCCCGTCGTTTCTGCACTACATGATGCCGATGGAAAGGCAGAATGGTGTCCTGAAAGGATACGTTCGCAATAGGGCCCGTCCAGACGCAAGCATGGCCAAAGGATTTCTAACCAACGAGTGCATCTCTTTCTGCGACAATTACCTAAGCACCGAAGATGATCAGGATGTCGGTTTGTCCACCAGGACGCATCTTGGCAGGCTCAACGGAGTCGGTCACCGCGAGGGCTGCCGCGACGTCCATGTCGGCATTCAAAAACGACGCGACGACTTTGAAAGGGCTCACTGGGTCGCGCTACAACACTTAAAGTTGATCGAGCCTTTTGTGGAAGAGCACAAAAGCTTAATCAATCAGAATTATATTGAAATGGGCGGGCCGAGGAAGATGGGAGACGTAACCAAAGAGCACAACTCCGGCTTCACGCGTTGGTTCAAGCAAAGTCAACTGATTGAAGCACGAAGAAAAATGCCTTCTACGGAAGATGAAAAACTCATATACATCTTATCACAGGGCCCCGGGCAGAACGTAAGGACCTATCAGGGGTACGACATCTCCGGTTACAGATTCTCCACCGAGGACAAGGACATGAGTAGCGAAAATCAAAACTCAGGAGTAACTATGCTATCATATTGCGATGCCGAGACTAATGTGGAAGAAAGATACTTAGGAAAGATCGAGGAGATATAGGAGCTCAAATACTGCGGAGAGACGGTGGTGCCAATGTTCCGTGTGAGATGGGCCAAGAATGTCAATAAAGAAGGACGGTATTTCACCATAATGGTTATACCCGATGCCAAATCGAAGAACGCATCCGCGAAAAATGAGCCATGGGTACTCGCTAGCCAAGTTGACCAATTCTTCTTCATCACCGACCCGTCAAGGCCTAGCCGTGTTGTCGGGAGGAGGGGCAAGAGGAGCATCATCGGAATGGAAGGAGACGCCAACGAGGAAGACTTGGACAAGAACGGTGATCCGAAGATTGAGGAGGAGTTCGACAAGCACTTCGACATGCCTACTACTGGTAAAGTAAGAAGGAAGACATCCCTACCTACCCACGGTTGTCCGTTCACGCTAAGAAATCTCAAGGTGGCTGGCATAAAGTATTCAGTCGGCAACAAAAAGGGCAAGAGACGCTAATTAAGCTAGATCGGAACCGAGACGAAAAAGACTTTATTATGTATATATGCGCATGTGTATGTTAGACAACCATATGTGTGTGTCAGACGTTATATAAAATTTATTCTAATATTAAATGTGTGTGTTTTATTTTTGTAATTGTAATTTCCTGTTTTCTTTCTTTCTTTAATTATAACTAATTAAATAAAATATTAAAAAAATGTGGGGCAACACCAGGATTCGAACCCATGAGTCCAGGGTTATTTACCTCACAACCAAACCAATAGGCTATTAACACACATTTGTCAACGTACAGAGTGTTATCCTTTTAGTTTAAACACAATTCTATGGCGCACAGTCGTGAATGGTGCGCCATAGAATTCTCTAAATTCTGTGGCGCATCTCCACGGTGATGCGCCATAGAAATTCCTTCATGTCAATGACATGTGACCCCGCAAATCTGCCCACAAAACACAATTCTACGGCGCATCCCTCTGTTGGTGCGCCACAAAATTCTTTTCCTGTCTATGACATGTGGACCCGCGCGCTTATCGTCCAACACTTAGCAAAAAATCGATCCCCTTCGTGTTCGTGCTCTTGCTCGCCGCGATCGAAGAACCCTAGCTAGCCCTCTCCGCCTTCGTGCTCGTGCCGCCGTGGAGCAGCCATCGAGAGAGAGGAGACTCCGTCTTGCTCGCGCTCGCGCCGCCGTGGAGCAGCCATCGAGGGAGAGGAGATCTGTGTGGAGGAGATCGTGCCCCGGCCGTCCTCGAGTCCCTGTCCACGCGCCCCGGCCGTCCTCGAGTCCGTCCACGCCCCGGCCATCCTCGAGCACCAGAGGTCTCTCTCTCTTTCTCTCTCTCTCTCTCTCTCTCCCTCTCTCTCTCTCTGGTCCTTGTCCATTGGAAGGAGGATGATGCTGCCATGTCTACTGTAATTCCCTCTCTTGTAGTATGCACAAGATTGTCAGAGATAGAACAGCCCTCGGTTATCAGAGATTTATGAATAGTATGCACAAGATTTATGAATTTGGTTAAATAGGATAAGATAAGAGTGACTTTGAACCTCTCTTGTTGCCCATTCTATCTTCCTGGTTGTTTCTTTCTCAGCATAGCAAGGAGGGGAAAGTAGCTTTGCTGAAACATTGGTTCGATGGGTAAATAGATAGGCAGATTGTACCTTCTAAAAAAGATAAGACAGGTTGTACATCGAACATTTATTTTCACTGCAGTGGCAGACTTAACAACATTCCCTGAAATGTTTGGTGTGTATGAATATGCAGATGTTTCGGTGGGTTTGTGGTATTTAATAGCATGGGTAGTTGGTCTTTGGTTATTCCGTGGTTTGGGCTTTAGTTGCAAGAGAGAGGAGTATTGGTTGAGGTGCTATTTAGGGGATTGGTGTAAAAGTGATAAAGCTTTGCAACTCGATGAATCGTATCGAGCCGCTGTCCTCTATTTATGTTAGCGATGCTATGCGGCATCGAGCGTTTACAATAAGCAATCGTATTAGGACTTAGAGTCCTACTCGTACAAGCACAGGAGACTACAATTCCGAACCTAATACTAATTCTATTTCTAACCTGGCTGTGTTGTTGTAATAAGCAAAGCAATATATATATATATATATATTCGGTGGTGGCTAGAGCTGGTAGAAGAATGAGGATCCTTGTAATGAATAAATTTCTTGTGTGTTGATGGTGTATTGTTGGCAGGCTTGTTATTCTAGCTGGTCTGGTATTGGATCGGATGCAGCTTGGGGAGTGAGTTGGTTGTGTCGCTAGTACTCCTACTCCTGGTAGCGAATGTATTCAGACATTTATTGTTTCCTGGTAGCGAATGTATTCAGAACACATTGGGGAACCAAAAAGAACAAGTATGGCAATGTTGTGCAGGTTTATTGTTGTGCAGGTTTTTCTTTTTGAGATGCCAAAGTTTGGCGAGGAAGTTGATTCATTTCCTTCCGAGCGAATTTCTGGCACTCTTAGACATAGGAAAATTAGCAAAGGTCATGCCCAAATTTTCTATGAATTTTTTTGTACTTAGTAGTTTCATTTGTAGTTTCCTGGTGGTCAATAGCTCAGTTCAACTGTATGGTTGCTTAGCATAGTTCTGTTAGACTTGACAACAACCAAGGAAAACTAGTTATGTGAGTTTCTCTGCTGCACTATAAGGAAAACTAGTTAGTTTTTATGTGTTGAGGTTAATGTGGCGTGGTCTGCGTCTTTTGTGGTTTAATGTGCCTGGCCTGCAGTTGATGGGGCTAGGTGATACCAATTCCTCCACCTGCTGCAGGATGTGCACCCACCTTTAAAAAATAAATTGCAAGGAGAGATGCAAAATGTTTGGTTGCAGATTGATACCAGTCCTCCAGATTTTACATATAGTCCAGCTTGCTATGTTACATACAGATTAGACAAAAAATCAGGTAGAACTCTTGTACATATGACATGGAAGGCTGTCAAAACAGAGTGTATATGTGGTATGGAAATAGTTCTGTAAATCAACATGTTGATTATCATGTTTCAGTTTGGATCGCGCTGTCTAGGATTTGTATAAACTTGGATTATTCTATTGCATGCAGGATATAGAAATCGTGTAGAATAGGCTGCTGTAGCTGTGTACATTAGTTAATATTTCAGGGAACTAGTGAAAGGGTCCAGACTATAGAGAAGAAGGATGCTTGGTCGAGCAATTAGAATCTTGTAGCTAGCTGATTCCTATTCTACACCGGCCAATAGTTCAGAGTGTATATGTGGTTTGGCAAGAGTTGTGTGAATAGTGAGCTTTGGCTCAAGTCCTGGGTTGGTAATACCCATATTTCCGAGTTGATTTGCATATGGAAGTTGTATAGACTAAATAATCCAAGAGAGTTTTAGTTGCGAGCTTTGGTTGGATGGTTTGTGAGCTGCAGTTGGCAGAATGTTTTCATGTGGCCAAACAAGCTGAATGCTCGATGTCCAGCAGCTAGTTGTTTGTTGTGTGGATTGAGTAGTAAGTAAGTAAGGATGCATGAATGAAACAGTAGCGTCTTGTTGTTGTAGTGAAGTCTGTTGCCATCATCTAGTTGATATGGATGTAAACAATGTATTCGATGCCCACCCAGATTAACTTTAACAAGCCATTTTTTTAAACTGCAAACTTTAGTTACAAGCCATTGCTTTTGCCCAATACAACATCTTTAGGCGCACTCACCTATTTCCACTTCTGAATTTTGCCGTCTTTGACACTTCTGAATTTTGCACTTCAAAGTTAATTGAAGTTCTAGGTTAGCAGAAATTGTTTTGGGCATAGCTCACTTCTTAATTTGACAACATCTCTATGCACAATGTCTGAAAATGAAGCACACGTTTAGTCCAAAACTTGCAGTACCAAAACACATGTCTATTGCTACGCTCTACTAGTTATGCCTAGGCAAATACACATAAAACCCGGGCCATATGCATTCAAGTTGCAAGCTAGCTATTTTCTGAATAATAACACGCTATACTCCTAGTCTCAAACAAACTAAAAATAAACTTGACTAGCTGCTACTTTGGGAAAATAGATGTCATTATTTATTCACTTCCATTGCAACATTGAAGATAAATAAACAGGCAGTAGAGCAAATTTTGAGTATATGTAGAGCAAATTTTAAGTATATGTATCACACTTGCTAGCTAGTTGGTTGCCTAGAAAAATAAATCACATTAGCTATTCTTCCTCTTGCAGTTACTAGTAGTTCATACATATGAGTAGAACAAGTTCATATATGTCTTCATTCAGCGTTTTCATATGAGTGCAATCATGCTTCAAGACATAAAGAAAATGGTTTGATAACTGAAAAAGCTAGGAAAGTAAGAAGATGGTGTTTTTCATATACATCGTGGGGGCATCGTCCTAGCTGTAGGGTGATGAACATGTCACACAAGCAAATAATAAATCGTTTACTAAAGTTATTTAGTTGGAGAAGAATGCACAATCTCAGGATTGGCTTAGATCCAAGGATGTACACTCCTTGAGTGGGGGTTTGAACAAGCCTGATTTTGGTGAGTTCAACCTACACAAGGAACATGTTGGTGAATTCCATGCTATCACCAGAAGATACCATCATCACTTCATTGCATGATCCATTTCTAGTAGTAGAGGAAACCTTGTTTAGCATATTTTTGTCTCCATAGTTTCACTATGTTGTTTGTTTCAGCTACTTTTGACAGTATGGTCATGACATTGAACACTTATAGGCTGCGACCCAAAATAAAAATTGCCACCTACGAAGCTGTTAACAAATCGTTAAAACACAAGAATGTTTTAGTCATGAGCAATTTAGATGATTTTTCTTCTTAGTTGATTAGTACTTGGGTGTATAACAGGGAAATAATGGTTGAACATTGTTGATAGACATGTCTTCCTTTTATTTCTAAACCACAAGATTATGCATGGACTCGAGAGCGTAGCAATAGACATATCTAGTGTCAGGTATTTTATTGAGCAAATACATGTCTACTGCTACGCTCTACTAGTTATGCCTAGGCAAATACATGTCTGTTGCTACTAAAACTGTTTTTTTTATACATCTACAGTTTGAAACATCCACAAATTTCTGACAAATAGAAAATAGTTTATATGTAGACCTGTAGTATGTTGCCTGATCAATCTTGCTTCTTCCTGATCAATGGTTGCTTTCTGGTGACCGAGAAAGAAATACCAACAAAGATATATTTGAAATCAGTGAAGTATAGACACCAAAATCGGTGAAGTATAGACACCAAAATCAGTGAAGTATAGACACCAAACATAGAGTTAATTCAGTTATAATTTGAAATCCAACTCAAAAACTCATACATGAATGATAACGAAATAGTTTATATTGAATAATTTGAAATCCAACTAAAAAACTCAAATTTGAATGTTATTACAGAAACATGTCTGGCTCTTCCAAGCACGGGTCCGTGCCCGAAGCCGGTGCCGAGGAAGAGGGCTGGGATGCCCACGCTGCAACCAGAATTGAGGAAGAGGACCGGGAGGACGGCGATGATATTGATTGGGGGTACATGGAGGAAGAGGACCGGGATGACAGCACCGATGGTGGCGGCACTGACAGCACGGCGGCTGGTGGTAGCGGCGACGCCGCCCTGGCGACCGATAAGAAGAATAAGAAGCCTCGGGCCCCAAGGAAGGATCGTACGCCGCAAGTGCTCGCGAGCGTCACTGATACAATCACCGAGGTCTCGCCGAGTGGCCTACCATTGGCGCCTCGAGCGGTTGTTTCAGGGTACGGCATGCAGCTAGGGTGCATCGTGCGGGAAAGCATGTCGATCAACACGACGGACCTTAGAAGCAGGGACAACAAGGCTTTGGTCGAAATCCTCCTGAAGAAGCTTCACCAGCGATACACGTTCCCGGAGCCATTCAACAAAAGGGTGGACTCTTTAGCCATCACGAAGATGAGCACCGCGTTGAGCAGCTGGAAATCCTGGGTGAAGAAGAAGATTGCGAAAGGTAAAAGCTAGGAGGAGATCAGTCGCAAAGATCCGACGCTCGTGAAAGAAGATTTCGACATACTGAAGGCATACATGAACACCGAGGGGTGTAAAAAATGGACAAAATGGGGGCAGGATATGCAGGAACAAAACATAGGGGTCCAACATTGCGGAAGCGGCGGTTACCGAGGAAAACAGCCTGTTTGGGAGAAGGAGGACCGCGAGATGGAACGTCTTGGAAAAGATAACCCCTGGCACAAAATCACGGATATACAAGTTAGAAACTTTGTCCGATCCCGGTACTTCTTAGACTGGAAGACGGGGGAATTCGTGATTGAAAGACCAGGAAGTGAAGGAATTCGAGAAACATTTGGTAAGGACACATATGTCTCAAGTACATGTATATTGCATTGATCTAATAATTAGATAATGGGCTCACCTTAATTTCCTTTTGTCTGAAGGAGAGGGAGTTGCGGAAATCTGACCACTCGTCCGAAGGGTCGACGGGTCGGTGGGACACGCCTTTCAACAGGGCGACGAACACATAGAAGAAAAGGCCGTTGGATGCCCCGCCGACGCCAGCTGGCCGTATCTCCGGCTTTGGGCTAAACATGAAGGTAGCCGAGTACTACGCATCAGATGCCAAGTCGTCGAGAAAGAAGAGGAAGACGACATCGACTAAGGATGATGAGGAGGTCACGGAGCTGAAGAAGAAGATGGCGGCTCTAGAGAAGAAACTTGAGCGCAGAGAGGTGGACCCCGACACGCTCAATAGATTAGTGGATGAGAGGCTCAAGGAAGTCATCCCCCCCTGGGCTGATGGAGGGGATAGCTTCTTGGAATGCGGGGGGTCAAATTGGACCGATCCATCTGCCCACCTTCGTCAGCAGAAACTCAAGCATGAACCAGCAAGTGCCGCCGCAACAGCTGACCCCCCAGACACCGGCGCCGCTCCTTCTGGTCACATCGGCGCCCCCTTCCGCAGCAATGCCAAAGAATGTTGGGCCGGCCGCCGGCACCGTCGCCCTTGTCTCGACACCCGCCGAGCTCGACGCCATCACCAAGGTAACTAATTAGTTAGTCGTGATCTAACTACGCCTTCTCAAGATGACTGTCATCTCATGATGCCTGGTATGTTGCCCAACAGGACGAACCTTGCGTACCCCTGCATCGTGTGGTGCCCGGCGGAGAGTTGGTGGATGTTGCTACCGGCACTAGTATACAACCCATGGAACGCACTATGCACCACTCTCGAATGGACGAGAACGTGATGAAGGTGAAGTTGGCCAATGTAGTGCCGGAGTATCGCGACGTCCTCCCCCCTTTCAACCTCCAGACTGCGAAGAGAAGGAGAACTTGGTACTTGGAGACTGCACGACTTGGGTGATGAAATGGCCGAAGAGCCAGATTCGTCTGGGGGGGGGGGGGCTCTTGTGATCAAGCGCAACACCGGCGCCACATCCCCTATGGCCCCGCTCAATAAGATCGTCCCGCCCACGAAGCAAAGAGCCCTCCAGACAGCACCAAGGCCGTCGCCTCTCAGAAGGAAACGGTAGTCGTCGCCACCACCACCCAGAAGGAACCGGCGGTTGTTGCCACCACCACAAGGCACAAAGTGTTGTTGGGAAATATGCCGCAACGACCGGCCAAAAGATCATCAAATGCAGTTGTGCCTCAACCGCCGGCATCACAGCCGCCGTCACCACCAAAGGACGTGGAGAACCCGTTTGCTGGAGCCGGTGTCGATGACTATCATTACGATGACAATGTCGACATCAATGCCTACCTCAACACGGGCTACATCCAAGATAGGTACATGCCTGATATGGATCGTGACGATGAAGCCTTCCGCAGTCACGACGATCAACCTAGGCGTACTGAAGTCACGCAGCGCCTGACCTACCCGGAGGGTACAATATTCAGCCCTGGCACACTGCATAAGACAGTCGTAGGGTCGTCCCGAGCACCCGCACCCCCAGCTCCCGCAGCAGATCAGGCCACCGCTAGCAAGAAGATTAGGAAGAGACCTGCTAAAAAGGTCCAGTATACTAAGATCTTGGCCGACGCCGTGGTACGACCCCGTAAGGATGGCTTGACCCGCTTGCATGAAGCTGGGAAACCGATACTGGGTCCGAACGAGATACACGGGGCAACTGGACCAATGCTCACATTGCAGAACATTATCGTGATGCTAGAGGGCCTCCTTCTTAAAGACAAGTGTCCAAATTACCCTGCGTTCGTGGTCAAGGTGCCAGAGGGCCCGGACTTCGTCCATGAAGACCCCGCGGGACTGTTCTTCATAGCGTACGAGGATATCTTCAAACTGTTTCACTCGAGACGGCTGGACTATAACTTGGTCCGCCTATACGCGCTCAATGCTCAGCTGCAGATCCAGCGAGAGTTACCCCCGCACGTTATGGTAGCGGATCCCTACTACATCCGTGATAGCCAGCTGGAGGAAGGATCAAGTACACGGACCAAGGCAGTGAAGTACCTCGAGAGCTTCATGTTGAGAAACAGTGAGAACAAGAGGGACATTCTTTTGCCTGTCTTTCCCGAGTAAGTCTCGCGACCGTCGTAGCTAATGTTTTTTTCTAGATTTCATCCATTGCTTATCCTGGATTCAATTGCATGTGTTGAGCAGGGACACATACTGCACACTCATCATGCTTTGCCCAAAGTAGTCACTTGCCCAGTACTTCGACTCGTCGAATAAGACGAAGAGGAAAGACTACACCAGAATAAGGGGTGTTCTCGATGAGGCTATCAATGGATACGCCCAAAATGGAGGCACATTCGAAAAGAAACAAGAATGTATCAGGCCGGCTACTGGCAAATACGGGTTCAGGCACGTGACTGAGTTCCCCTGCATCAAGCAGCCGGCTTGGAGCACGAAAGAGGCCTTCTATGCCCTCCATCACCTCAAAGGGATTGTCCGCGATGCAAACAATATGAATCATCCTTCTAAACTCCGAGACTGGTCCAACAAAATGGCGGGGAAAATCTCACAGGAAGATCTTATGCAAGATTTTCATCGCATCAAAGTCAAGTTGTTGGAGATAATCATTGAAGATGTCACCAAAAAGGGAGGGTCCTTGCACCAACCCATAGGGTTATGCCAGAGGGATATTCAGGAACGCCTAGAGCGGCAGGCTGATCGTAGGACGTGGATGACGAAAGACCTATATAAGCCGTTTCCGGCGCCGCTCCAGTTGAGGTATCGTTGATCGAGGTGTGCGTAGCTAGCTACTATTAGTTTGTTTAACAAAATTTGCTTAACTTATATAAGCCTAGCTACTATATTAGTTTAGCTCTAAACTTAGGCCTAGCTAGCTACTATTAGTTTGCTCTAAACTTAGGCCTAGCTAGCTACTATTAGTTAGCTCTAAACTTAATTAGGCCTAGCTAACAACTATTAGTTAGCTCTAAACTTAGGCCTAGCTTTATGTTGTATATCCTTGATGCTTATTTTTGTTTCCTTAATTGTTTTTGGTGAACATATATGCCTTAGTTGGTTTTTGCATTATACTTACTAATATGCTTTGTGTCTATCTATATAGATGACGTACTACGTGGTGTTCGAGGGTAGGGTTCCAGGAGTCTATGACGAGTGGAAGGATTGTAAAGCCCAGGTGGACAAGTTCAGCGGCAAATGCTATAAAGGATGCGAGACTAGACACGAGGCGGTTGCGAAGTGGAGGGACCACCAGTCGAAACAGAAGAACAAGATGAAGACCTCCATCAAGCTACCGTTCTTGTTCACCATCGTCGCCGTGCTTGTAGTCTATTTCATCTTAGCTTAGGCCTTATCGAGTAACTATGTGGTGGCATGTTCGATGAACTATGTGATGGCATGTTCGATGATGTTTGACTATCTTTCTTGATTTGAACAACATTCGATACTTTTGCACTATGTATCACTATTGTACATTATGTTATCATCGAGTAATGTGTGACTTATATCTTTGTCAAATATCACTTCGATGTTTATATATTTGTCAAATATCACTGTATAAATACTTTTATATATACCTGGTATTTATATCAGAAACAAATTAAATTTCGAAATACTGCTGATATTTCTGTGGCGCACCTATGGAAAATTCTGTGGCGCATATATTTCTGTGGCGCACTAGGAGGGGATGCGCCACAGAATCAACTATTTCTGTGGCGCATGTAGGTGGTGCGCCACAGAATCAACTAATTCTGTGGCGCACCCCTGTGGCCCCGGGGTGCGCCACAGAAAGGCTTTTTGGTGCGCCACAGATGAGGCGATCTGTACTAGTGGCGTGTCCACTGGGATTTTTCTTCGTTTTGTTGACACGGAATCATACAGGAGGACGCAGCTTGAGTGCGATTCCAGGCCCTTAAGAGAGATCTTTCGGGTCTTACCTTCATATTCGAAAGAATATGGCATCCGGATGTGCCTAGTCGGCTGAACAATCCAGGTTTATGATGTGCAAATATCATGTTAATGAAAAGGCAGGTTCTGCCTACTCGCGTAATTTTTAAGCTTGTAGTTCTTTACCCATACGAAAGAGTTTTCGTGTTAGGAATTTTATGCCCATATGAAAGAGTTTTCATGTTTGGGATGTTATGCTCATACGAAAGAGTTTTTCGTGTGTAGGGTATTTTTCCCTGTTAAAGAGATCTTTCTTAATGATTTGTCCATGAAAAGTTGCTTCCGTGTTTGGATTTTCTTATCCGAAGAAGTTTGTTCATACGAAGTTGTTTTCGTGTTTGAACTTTCCATTCGAAATATTCTTCAGTTTGATGATGCACGCTATGACGTCATGGGGCACTTTATCCTCCCGATGGCACGTGACGGAGCGAGAGCAGAAGTGCTGGCCCACCTAGTCAGCTTTTTGACCGGAAACGAGACGTCGTTCCCGGTTTTTACGCGAACCGTGCAGTAAATGCGCACGATCTACTGTTAAGATCGTGGCAGGAAACAGCATCCACTGCCCCCTCGTTTCGTCTTCGCACGATGTGGATGCGATGGACGCCACGTGGCGCATCAAGTGGCCAGGATCGAGTAGCCCTGTGTATAAGTACATGCCTTGGTGAAGCGGTGAAACTTTCCCAACCTTCTTCTTCGCGTTCATCTTCTTCCTCACGCTCATATTCTTTCTTCTCTCGAGCTCGTGCTTAGCAGCGATGGCGGGAGGCAAGAAACGCGGCACTGCCGTTTTGGCGTCAGGAGAAGTTTCAGCGCAACCTGCACCGCGCTCGGGCGATTGGCGTTCGCCGAACACCACGGCTAAGAGCATCAAGGAGATGCAGGGGAGGGCCTGCTGCCTGCGGAGTCCGAGAAGCGGGTGCGCCTCGGCAATAAGGAGGAGGTACCCAACCCGCACGCGAACGAACCACGTGTCGCACGGACTTTCTCTTCCCCTTCATCCATTCCTCGTGGCATTGTTGTATGTCTATGGCATACAGCTCCATGATCTTCCTCCGAATGTAGTGCAACACATATCGTGCTTCATTGTATTCTGCGAATGCTTTTTGGGCATTCGCCCACACTTGGGCCTCTGGAAGGCCCTCTTCAAGGTTCGAATCTTCCGCGAGAAGTCGCGGGTGGAATCTGAGCCTGGCGAGCCACTACGCACAGGTGGCTTTGGGATCCAAGCGAAATCGGAGAACGGCTACTTCGGCATGTACTTCATCGACTCCGCTCAGGGATGGAGGAAAAAATGGTTTTACGTCATCGACGACAACTCGGATGGGATCCAGGAGTTCCACCCGTTCACTGTCTTGAAGAGACGGAAATCCTGGGCGCACAAGTTGTCGGCTGAAGAGACCCAGGTCGTCACGCCGCTACTCGCCAGGGTGGCCGCCCTCCGTGACCAAGCCGCTGGAGTCGTGCTAAATGGGCTGCACCTGGCGAGCATCTTCCTTAAGCGCAGAATTCAACCCCTGCAGCACAGACCTTCCACGATGTGGGAGTACCAGGGCTCTGAAGATCCTAGTCGCGTGAGTCGTGAAGAGCTCTCGAACGTCGAGTTCGAGAAAAAGATCGCGGCCATCACCAGCTTGAATGGGAGAAAAATTCCCCGACTGCACAGTCGCAGCCTTCGAGGCGTCAAGGCCTCCGCCATCCGAAGTGAGTTTGTCCTTCTTTCTCACTTTTATTTCTTTCCTTGTTCAGGATTTTTGGTCGACTGAATTTTCCCTCTCTTTTCTTCTGTCTTCTTCTGTAGAGCTTATCCGTGGCCACCTGCTACCCTCTGGTTTCTGGGGAGGAGGCCTCAGATTTATTGGCGAGTAACCTGGACGGCCCGGCCGATACCAGTGTTGCCAACGCTTCTTCGAGTTCCGAGCACGATTCTTCGGATGACGCAGAGGACTCGAATGGCGGTCTCCTCCATCGCAAACGCCGTCGAGTGGAGGGTGACGAGGCCACTTCCAAGGACAACTGCTTGGAGGAATCGCCCGGAAAGGGGCCCCTCACCGTAACTCCGCTGCGCTCACTCGGCCTTTCCCCTTCATTCCCAGTAATCCAAACCGCATGGAACGCGGATATGCTGGATGAGGAGGATGATGATGACGAGTAAGTTTCTATTTTTATTCTTAGTCGAACGTTTCCTTTCGCATCTTGTTGACGCCTTGTCTTCATTGCAGCTTGCAAGCTATTAGTCCTCGTAGTTACGCCTCTTCCCTTCCTCCCGAGAGGAGGAATAAAGCGGGGGCTGCAGGCGAGACTCCTACCGCCGGCACCGTCCAAAATTCACCGAGCGTAGCCCCCAACGCGGCGACTATGGAATACAGAATTCCTAGTTTTGCTGCTGGGGCTTCGGCTCCAAAGGAGGTGTCTGGCAGCTCGGCGGATCCCCTCTCCTTCGCGCAAGGCCAGGTAAACTCCGTTACCTGCTTTTTAATGCTTTATCGTCTTTGGATTTGTTATCGGGTGCACGTCAGTGCTCCCGATGGGAGTAGCCCCCGAGGCTGTCGTCGATCGTATGAGATCGGCTACAGGCTTAGAGATAGTCTTTTCCTTCTTCTTCTTTTTATCGGGTGCACGGCAGTGCTCCCGATGGGAGTAGCCCCCGAGGCTATAGTCGAGTGTTTACAATCGAAGATAGGCTCAAATTTAACTCTTCTGATTCTTCTATCTTCATGTTTCTTGCAGTCGCTTATTGACTCCCTTGCGGCGATTGGTCGCCGTGTTGTTTTCGGTGAGACGGAATGCGGGATCCTTCGATCAGACCGCGATCGACTCGCCTCAGAGAATGAGATCCTTCGAAGTAAGTTCTTCATCTTCTTTCGTCTCTATTTTTTCTTCCGCCAATTTTTATTCTTTGACGATTACTGCTGCACAGCTCAAGTTGAGTTTATGGAGGCCGAGAAGTCTAGAGCCTCTACTCGGGCTACTGCTCAAGAGGTTGAGCTGGCGGCTACTCGATAAGAACTCGAGGCTTCCCGCATGCAATCGGCTGATCTCGAAGGGAAGCTTGCGGCTGCCCAGGACGCTCAGAAGAGCTTGGAGGATGCTGGCACTAAGGCGGATGCCGACCTTGTCGCCTTCCTTCGTCCTCTCGCCGAGTGTTTTGCGGGTAAGTTACTTTTGTCTTACGATTTTGTCTTCTATCCTGGTGAGTTTTTTAGGTCTTGACGTTTTTCTTTGTAGGTCTTCTGGGTGCTCCACTGGAGGTTCCTGGAGTCTAGCGGGTGGACGCGCTGACCGATTCCCTCGCTCAACTCAGGAGGCATCCCGAAGGAGTTTGCACTTTGGTTGGCGATGCCACCCGAGTGCTGACGTAGCTGCATGGCCGCCTCCTCATCAATGCTGTGTCTCCACCCGTGCTACGTGATCTGCTGAAGATCTTCTCAGAGAGCAATCTCCTTGATGCCTACGCGGTCGGTCAGTCGGAATCTGGGGCGAAGAGCGCATGGAGTTAGCGGCTTGGAGGAGGCCTACTCGGATCTTCCTGTCGATCCTTCCACGGGAAAAAAGTTAGGGCTTCGTCGTTTTGGCGAGCCAGCCAGAGTCCGTGCTCGGAAGTTATCTGAGTTGTTTGCTCGTCTTAAGGGAGGGACCACCGCCGCGAGTGGCAGCACCACTGTAGCTCCTTAGTATATTTTTCTTGTACTTAGTGGCATCGATTGTAATGAACCTTGGGATGTGCTCCCCTATTTCCATTGTCTTAATCGAGATGTTCTTATGAAATGCTTCCTGCGATTGTGTGTTTCCTCCCGATGGGACTAGCCCCCGAGCACCTGTCGAATAAGCGGCTTGATATATCTCGAATAGGGCATCTTATTCCTTTCCTTGTATTCTTCCAGGTTGCTGGGGTTGACGCGGAGCCTTCAGGTGGACGTGCTACTCCAGCAAATCCTCTTGTTGCCGCTGTTGGGACCTTTGCAGGTCTCCGTGATCGGGTTCAGGAGGGTGCACGCAAGCTCAAAGCTTTGCGTGGGGTAGCCGATGTGGCGAAGTCCAAGCAAAAACTGGCGATTGAGCGTGAACAGTTTTTGATGGATGAGTTGGCTTCTGTCGCTAGAGACTTGCTGTGTAAGTAATACAGCCCCCAAGTCTTCTTTGTCTTGTTTCCTTTTTTGATCGTGTATCTTTTCTCTTCAGTTGTTAAGCTGGATGATAGGGAGGAGAAACAGTGGGTAGAAAACCACATTCTTCAAGAAGCTGGCAGCTCAAAGCCTCATGCGAATAATTTTTGGTCTGATCGTAGTCGAGGCTTTGTGTTGGCTACTTTGAAGTTCCGAGTCATCCAGGCAAAGGTACTCATGAGTTCCTTTCACGAGGTCTTGATTGCGATGAACGCCGCTTTCTATCCACTTCAAAGGGGTCCTGAGGATTGGAGCCATCTCCTCAGGGTGTTCAGGCAAGAGGGAGAGATTCGCGAGTGTGTTCGCAATCAGATGACTTGCGGCTCGGTGGTGGCTCTCTCCTTCGTCCGGCTATGGCATCCTGAGGTGAAGCTTCAATTCTATAGCTAGGCTTCCAGATGGTCCAATCAACGCTATTTCGCTGCATTATAAGGTTGTTCGTCCTGCAACGGAAGAAATTATTCGATTGACCTCTGATGAAGTAGATAGAGTGTTGGCAGCTGAGAATGCTCAGCGCCATGTTTGATTGTAGGATGTATATATCCTGTCGTGCTGTATAGTTTGTAAAAACTGTTGTAAGGCGTGTAACCTTGTATATATAAATTTTCCTGTGATGCTGAGTTTAGGCGTAGCCCCCGTGTGTTTGTGGGGTGTATACCTGTAACTTTTAGCATGTAAGGATGAATAATCTTCGAGTATCTATGGTTGAGAAACCATGTATTTTATTGTGATGACTGAGAAGTCATGTATTCTAGCTACAAGAGTGGCTAATATAGCCTTATTTTTGAGAGTAAAATAAATCTAGGGATAAAACTTGCGGAGGTGTGCGATATTCCAAGGATTGGAATAGATGCCTCCAGTCGATGGGTTCTTCAGTCTATAGGCTCCACCTGGGATAACTTCGTGTATTATGAAGGGTCCTTCCCATGGTGGCTCGACCTTGTGTCCTTCCTTCTGCTTGAGCCGCAACACCAGATCTCCTACTGCGAATGCTCTGTGGCGTATTCGGCGACTATGATAGTTTCGCAGTGATTGTTGATATACTGCGGATCTTGTGAGTGCAATATCGCGTATTTCATCAAGTGCATCCATATCTTCCGCGAGTGCCTTGTTGGAGGTTTCTTCGTTGTAGGCAACAACCCGTGGGGCGCTGAATCTGACGTCCTCGGGAAGGACTGCTTCGGCCCCGTATACCATGAAAAATGGTGTGTAGCTTGTGGATCGGTTTGGAGTTGTGCGGAGGCTCCATAGCACGGAGGGTAGCTCTTCGGCCCAATGTCCTGCTGCTGGGTTCAGACAATCGAGTAGACGTTTCTTGATGACAATTGAAACTAAGCCGTTGGATCTTTCGACTTGTCCGTTCGTTTGCGGATGGGCAACTAAAGCAAATTTGAAGTTGATGCCCTTTTCCTCGCAGAACTGCTGTGCTTCCTTTGCTGTGAAGTTTGTTCCATTGTCTGTAATGATGTCGTGTGGTACTCCAAGTCTGCATACGATGGAGTCGAGGAATTTGACGGCGCATTGGGCGCTAGCTGAGGTTACTGGCATGGCCTCAATCCACTTGGTAAATTTGTCAACTGCGACCAGCAAGTGTGTGTATCCACCTGGTGTGGACCTGCGTAGTGGTCCTACCATGTCCAGTCCCCATTGTGCAAAGGGCCAGGCGATGAGTATCATATGCAATTCCGTAGCGGGTGCGTGTGATTTTTGTGCGAATTGCTGGCAAGCGTCGCACCTATCGACCAGTTCCTTTGCATCTCTGGCTGCTGTGAGCCAGTAGAATCCTGCTCGAAGGCTTTTCCCATGATTGCCTTCCAGCTAGCGTGATGTCCACAGTCTCCCTGGTGGATGTCTTGTAGTAATTCCTTGCCATCTTTGGGTGCGATGCAGCGCTGGAGTATACCCGAGATGCTCTGTTTGTATAATTCTCCGTTGACCACCCGAAAGGATTTACTGCGTCTGATTATCTGTCGAGCCTCGCGAGGATCTGCCGGGAGCTGTTTGGCGGACAAGTAGTCGAGATATTTCTGCGTCCAGACTGGCTCGACCAGAAAAACTTGCCGTGAAATATTATGAATAAGCTCGATGATGGCAACTTGCGGGCTAACCTCTGTTTCTGGTGCTGCGGGTGCTCCTGCAGCTTTCTTGATTTTGACTGATCGCTTAGTCATCCTCTCGAAATATATCTCTGGCGATATGGGTGTGTTTGTGGAACCCATATTTGCCAGCCTATCTGCTTCTTCGTTGCTGGATCTCGCAATATGCTTCAGCTCGCATCCTTTGAAACTTCCTTCGAGTAGGTTGTACATGTCACGATATGCGGCCATGTTTTCAGCGATTGCGTCGCATTCCTTCATTGTCTGCTGCACGATGAGATTGGAGTCGCCGTAGATCATCAGTCGGGTGGCTCCGCAGGCGACCGCCATCTTCATCGCATGCAACAGGGCTTCATATTCTGCGTCGTTGTTCGATGCTGGATCATTGGGTGGAAAGTCCAATCGTAGGACATATTGCACCTTGTCTCCCCTAGGTGATATTAGGACGATTCCAGCGCCTGCTCCTTCATTTCTTTTGGACCCGTCAAAGTACATAATCCAGTTGCTCGTGTACTCAGGTGGTCCGGGCGTTTGTAGCTCTGTCCACTCGCTTAAGAATTCCACGAGTACCTGGGATTTGACTGCATTGCGTCCTGCATAGGTGATGTCCCAAGCGCCAAGCTCGATGCTCCATTTTGCTATTCTTCCGGATGCCATAGGGTTGTTCATGATTGTACCGAGTGACGCATCATTGACCACTATGATGGCGTGTTCCTGGAAATAGTGCTTGAGTTTTCGAGCTGTAAGAACAACTCCATATGCGAGCTTCTGGTAATGAGGATATCGTTGCTTGGATGGCGAGAGCACTTCACTGATGTAATAAATCGGTCGTTGGACTCGATATGCTTTGCCCTCCTCAGGTCGTTCAACTACGATTGCCGTGCTGATGACCTGGTTCGTGGCGGCTAGGTACAGGTAAAGTGGCTCCCTCTCTTGCAGTGTTGCAAGGACGCGCCTGATTTGCAACGATCGCTTCATGTCTGCGAATGCTTGTTTAGCTTCTGGTGTCCACTCGAATTTGTCTGTCTTCTTCAACAGCTTGTAGAAGGGTAATGCTTGCTCTCCCAATCGTGCGATGAACCTGCTCAAGGCGGCTAGTCGCCCTGCGAGCTGTTGGACTCCACGTAGATTGGTTAGCTCCTTCATTGTCAAGATTGCTTGTATTTTCTCTGGGTTGGCTTCGATGCCTCTGGCGGATACCAGGTACCCGAGAAGTTTTCCTGCTGGAACGCCGAAGACGCATTTTGTCGGATTGAGCTTGATCCTGTATGCGTTGAGGGCGTCGAATGTTTCTCTAATGTCCTCGAGGAGTGTGTCTTCTACTCGAGTCTTGATGACGATGTCGTCAACGTACACTTGTACGTTCTTGCCGATGAGCTTGGCGAGGCATTTTTGCATGCATCGCTAATATGTAGCGCCTGTGTTCTTGAGCCCGAAGGGCATTGTCGTGTAGCAGTCTACACCATGTGGTGTGATGAATGCTGTCTTTTCTTCGTCCTCCTGCTTCATCCGGATCTGATTATATCCCGAATAGGCGTCCAAGAAGGAGAGGCGTTGACAGCCTGCCGTAGAGTCTACGATCTGGTCGATTCGCGGGAGGGGAAAGTTATCCTTGGGGCAGTGCTTATTTAACGACGTGTAGTCGATGCACACCCGAAGGATGTCGGTGTTCTTTTTGGGGACCATCACTGGGTTTGCTAACCAAGTGGATATCTTGATCTCCCTGATGAATTTTGCTGCTAGCAATCTATTTACTTCTTCTCCAAGCGCTTTCTGCTTGGGTTCTGAGAATCGTCGAGTAGTCTGCTTGATGGGTTTTGCATCCTGGAAGACGTCGAGTGAGTGCTCGGCGAACTCCCTGGGTATTCCTGGCATATCTGAGGGCTGCCAGGCGAAAATTTCCCAGTACTCACGGAGGAGTTCGACGAGCGCGCTTTCCTATGCTTGCGAGAGGGTGGTTGAGACCATCGCTGTCTTCGCAGAATCTGTCGGGTGCACCTGATGTTTTCGGGTGTCACTGTTGGCGCTGAACTCCAATTCGGGCGCGTTTTTCTTCGTGAGGGGCATCACGGAGTGATCCGTGGTTTTTGCCAGCTCTTGCAATTCTTCTTGCATCCCGAAAGATTTTGCGATCTCGTTGAACTCAATGTCGCACTTGTTGGATTTCTGAAAATCTCCGTCGATGGTGATAACACCATATTCTCCGGGTAGTTTGAGCTTCAGGTACGCGTAGTGTGGTACTGCCATGAATCTGGCGAACGTTGTTCGACCAAGAATGGCGTGGTACTGTGAGGGCCAGTCGACGACTTCGAAGTCAAGGAATTGTCTTCTGTAGTTGCTTTGATCGCCCAGCACAACTTCTAGGTTAATTGTTCCGAGTGGGCGGATTGCCTTTCCCGGAACTATCCCGTGGAAGGATGTTTCTGATTCCGCAAGGCCATCCAGGTTCTTGTTCATCCGACGGAGTGTGTCCCCGTAGATAATGTTGATGCCACTGCCACCGTCCATGAATACGCGGGCCAAGTCGTAGTTGCCAATCTGCGCTTGGATTACGAGGGCGGCGTGTCCTGGTCGATAGACTCGTGGTGGGTGGTCTTTCATTGAGATTGTGATCGATTGGTCCGCCATCTTCAGGTATTCGGTCCTTGTTGGCGGGGTCTGCATAGCCATGCATAACTGCCTCGTGTTAGTCTTTTGAGCTCTGCGGGATGGACATACCTTCTGGATCATTGCTAATTGTCCTGCCGGATTCGGGTACGCGTTGGCTCCGGCCTTTTGTGTAGGTGGCGCAGGCAGTGCAGCTAACTCCATGTTTGGATTTGCTCGTGGAGGTAGGGGTTGTGGCGGCTGGAATCCTTAGTGTCCTGCTCCTGGAAGCGGTGGGTAATTTTGATTGGCTGTCGGTCTGCTTTTCTTCGACAAGGCCTCTGAGATTTCGATAAACTTTCGGCAATCCTTAAGAAGGTGTGTTGCCTTAGTTTTGCCCGTGCGCTTATCTGTAAATAGATGTAGCGAGCAGTATGCATCGAGGTCCTCCTCGGGAGTTTTGTCTTCAGCCTTTAGTATCCACTCGCGACTTCCACGGCGGCTGGTATCGCGACTTCGCGTGAATTCCGCCGCTACCATCTCCTCTCGATCCTCGTGATCATAGTATTTCCTTCTCTTTCTTCGACCATGGCGATCTTCTTCGGGTGCATGCGATGATGCTCTCTCATTGCGCACTGCGTCTTCTCCGTTAGCCCATTTGTCGGCTATGATAATCAGCTCCCCAATAGTTTTGGGTGCGGCTCTGCCTAGCTCCTCTCTGAAAGCAGTTCGTCGGGCGCCTTTTGCGAAGGCTTCAACCGCTACTTCTTCCGAGATGTTTCCTGCGGTGTTCCTGAGCGTGGTCCATCGCTGGATATACTCGCGGGTGGACTCGCCGCTTTTCTGCTTGCAGGCTCGCAGTTCTTCAATGGTGGCTGGTCTCTTGTAGGTCGACTGGATGTTTTTGCAGAAGTCGCGGTGCAGGTCGTCCCACGATGCGTAACAGGATCTTGGTCTCGCTTCCAGCCAGCTACGGGCCGCACCGACGAGATGTAGATTGAGGTACTGCATAGCCGTGTTCTTGTTCCCACGTTGGCATTTTACTGCCGTGAGGTAATTGTTTAGACACGAAGAGGGCTCGAGTGAGCCGTCGTACTTTGTTACTTCTGTGCTGAGCTTGAATCTTTTGGGTAGGGGTGCTTCGCGGATGCTGCGGGCGATGCAGAGTGCACCGCAGGTTTCCTCATCCGAAGAGCCGGACGAAGAGCGTTCGCGATATCGCGTTGCTCTTTCCTTGTCCACCCTATTTTGCGCGATGTCCGATCGCGCGTCGTATCCTGGCTGGTCGCGGTCAGTATCCTTCCTTGGCTCCTTGCTTCGTTTTCGCGAGCGACTGCTGTGATGTCGCGAGCTTTTATCTCTCGGGCTGCCTTCGCTGTTGCTTCGACTGTCGCCGCGGAGTCGAGCTTCTTTTCCTCGACCACGACGTGGCGACTTGTCCCTTCTTGGCGAAGTGCTCCTACACTTACGGGACGCCTCTTTTTCTTTCCCCTTCTCCTTCTCCAGCTGCTCCGCGGCCTTCCTGCGGTCGTAGGAGGCGAGCCTTGCGGCTGCCAGTCCTAGCCCTTTGCGCACTTGTTTATACTGTTCTGCCCGAGGATCGCTTTCCGTCGGATGGTTCATCCGCATGTAAGTTGCTGCGGCCAGGACCGCGGCGGCGGGAGTTTGCGGGTAGACGTTCCCATCATCATCAACTCTCATAAGGGAAGGTGCGACCGACCTGCTGGTCCCGCCTAAGGACTCGATGTCCCTGGATGTTGATGCGTATCCCTTCCTCGCGGGTCGGGTACCGACCGAGGGTGCTAGGGACAGCTCAGCTCGTCGTTGACTTGATTCATCCGCCGCTCTCTTTGACGGGCCAGATCTATCCGAGCATCCTTGATGGTTGCGGCTGCTCTCACCAGGTGATAGTGGTCGGCAACTATATCTTCGTGTGGCGATTCCACTGCAGGTGGCTTGCTCGTTCGCATAGCCTCCTTGGCTCTGTCCCAAGCTTACCGCGAGACGCCGATTATGGCGCGTTCTGCTGCGCTATGTTCTGTCTCCTAGAGTTGCTCCGATCCTGCCATGCAGACTTGAGCCAGTCGTGGCTCGTGCGTCCTAGGCGTATATCGGAAAGCTCTTTGGACTCGAGAAGGTTCCTCTGTCGAGAGGGTATGGTAGTCGTTGGTATTGAAGCGGATGGACTCGCCGCTTTTCAGATCCTGACTCTTCCGGGAAGTGGAGGATTCCATCCCTGTTGGTCACGAACTTCAAGCTCCCGAACGTCAAGGTGACGCTCCTCTCCAGATTGTTGAATACCGGGCGTGATTCCGGCGAGTGAGGGGTGACCACGACAGATCCGATCCGTATAGGATTGTTCGGAGCCGTAGTCGAGGGTTTCCAACGAGAATTAGTTGTCGATAAATCTGAAGATGCCGGTGATCCAGCGCCCGCCGTTCCCATAGACGGCGCCAATTGTCGAATCTCAGACTCTACAAATCCCTCGGGTGAACCCATAGGGTTTCGAATAGGAGAACCCATGAGTGCTGGTGGCGATCGTCGGCTAAACAGGGGGCAAGATTTACCCAGGTTCGGGGCCCTCGTAGAGGTAAAACCCTTACTCCTGCCTCTGTCGATTTGTATTAATCGAGTAGATCGGTTACAATGATCTTGGCTCAAGTCGAGAGTATGATCTCGAGCTCAAGGCTTTGGTGTTGCGGTCTTGCTTGGTCCTCTTCCGGTGGCTCTCCTGGCCTTATATAGGTGGCCAGGTTTCAAACCCTACCTGGAGAGGACTCGAACTCTAACCCTAGGTCGGTTACAGGTTTCCTAACTTAACCCGCAAGGTAGTGCAAGTGGGCTTCACGTTGGCCTTCTGGAACACTCCAAGGGCTCCTCTTCTTGGGCCTTAACCTTGGGCCTGAGACGGGGTGTCCTTACCCGCAGGGTCCAGGATCCATGCCTTCGTCAGTCTTGAAGAAAAGTATTAGGTTATCCTTCATGGTTATCTTCAAGACATCATCATTTGAAGTGAGAAGAAAAGATACAAGTTTGATCAAGCTAGTGATCAACACACAAAGCTAAACGATGTACCAAGTGGGATTGTGTATCTCATGGTATGGTAAGCAATTGTCAATATAGATTTGTGATCGAACCCATATATGTGTGGTGGCATCTCTATGTGTGGTTAGGTATCTTTCCATGGGCATGAACAAAAGTAAGATTTCATATTGCCCATGGTCTATGTCATCGTTAAGCGGTGTTCGTCACCTAGCTTGACGTGGAAGATCAAGTGAAGCATCTAGAAGAAATCCTATGCTTGATGCTTGCCACCCTTTTGGAGTTTGTGGTCTCGTGAAGATTTGCCATTAAGGGTCTCTCCCATAATGGTGTATGACGGAGCATCCTCTCCCATAGTGGTGTATGGGGGAGCAACTTGCAAGCCTTCATCAAGCGGAGCATGTGCTAGCAAGCACGATCAAGAAAGAAGATCCAACTTGAGAGAGTCAAGATCGTCATCATCTAGCTCAATTGGATTGCGCAAGGAAAATGTATGACTTAGATAGGGTTTCTATTTTACCGGCCTCATGATGATAGTTGGGAGACCGGATTATAGGATAGATAACCGTACTATCAAGAGGGGCTCTTGAATGCATATCTTGATCGTATCTATCGTAGAGAGCTCAAACCTTTGCATACTTGGCATCATCCTTCTTGGTTCTTATATGGGTTTCTCCATGTAAGGTTTTAGATCTTGTCATGTTCTTCATGTCAAGCTCAAGCTCATCAAAAATGGATTTCGTATGAAAAACTTATCGCATTTTTGTTGTTGGAGGTTTCTACCAGTTGTCCTTTATTGATAGGCCAAACCTTTCATCATTTGGTTTTATATTCCCATGTTGGACTATGATGTTTCTCTGCCTATTCTTTTAGTGCTCATCGTTGCGATTTCAACGAGCCCAAGAACATCAAAAACGAAGTCCGGATGCAAAAGTTATGACCGTTTTCATATAGGGTGTTCTGCAGTTTTTTTCCACCAGCGGAGGCTCCGGTGGTGGCTCCGCCGGAAACCCCTTCGGGATGATGTTGGCGGAGCCTCCGGTGAAACCACCGGAGGCTCCGGTGGTTGGGGCATTTTTTAAGCCATTTTGGTGTCCTAACTCATCCGGGGGGCGGAGGTTCCGGTGGTTTCACCGGAGGTTCCGCCCCTGCTCGATTTTTCCTCCAACGGTTGGATATTTGGGTGACCTATTTAAGGGGCCTTCTTCCCCAATGGTTCCCCAACCTTTTGGGCAATTTTGACCTCCATTGTTGACCTCCAAAAGCTTGCTATCTCTCAATCCCTCCAATGATTCTTGCTTCCACTTGAGGGAAAAGAGAGAGGAGATCTAGATCTACCACTTCACCAATCAATCCCTTCTCTTTGTGAGGGGAATCTATTGGATCTAGATATAGGGATTCATTTGTTGTTTTCCTTGTTCTTCATCCTTCCTCCCTCCATAGCATTAGTTGCTTTGGTGGGATTTGAGAGAGAAGTTCTTTACCACTTCGTGTGTTCTTGCCATTGCATTAGGTGCATCGGTTTGAGTTCCCCACGAGATTCGTAAAAGAGAAGTTCGTGAGCTTGTTACTCTTGGTTGCTTGGTCACCGGAGAGATTGTTCCTCTTGGGTGTATTGAGCACCCTAGACGGTCACCTTGTTGCAAGAAGCTTAGTTGAGAGCCTCCAATTGAGTTGTGGAGATAGCCTCAACCTCGTGTAAGATTTGGTCAACGCCTTCAAGTCGACCTCATAGTGGAAACGAGCATCTCCCTCACCGGAGAAGCTCAAGGAGAATAAGGTGTGCACATCCGTGCTATTGAGGAGCACCTAGGTGGCTCCCCACCTGTAATGTACCTGCACTTAGAAATTTGGCAGGTACCTGTGTATAGTGCAAATCCCTGGATCGAATTCATTTGCACACACAGTTTAAGATGAATATCACAATATTGTATCTTTATTACAAGAATAATCCCGACTTGGTAAAATAAGTGGTTCGATACATCCTTGCATAGCATAAAGCTAGCTCAAACAATAAAGCAGCGGAAATAAAGCATCAATGAGCCTCCATTCTTCATGATACGCCACAGGCGAAAACATGTTGGTTGCAGGCTCGGAACCCAAACGTACCCTTACTCTTCGTCAGAATGTTCTGCAATCAATAAAAGTTTGCAACAGAGTGGGTCAGATACCATTTAAAAATGGATCTGGCAAGTGACACTATGTGGACACTTAATGGAATAACTCTAATAATCCTGTATGCATATTTGGCTGGTGGAGTTTAAGGCTAGTTTGCATAAAGCCAATTTTTCCCTAACACTTTGTAAACTTTTTCCTCAAATTTACCCTTGTAAACCCCCACAATTTTACTTAGAGAAAAGAGATGTTGGGAGCCTCCTTTGTCGTCCTTGATCAGCTGCTTGAATTGCCCGTTGCAGGGGACACGGCTAAGTACTTAGTTTTTAACTCTGCAGAGGTTGTGCACTTTCACCATTAGACCCAACTAACCCAAACTATCCTAAGCACTCAATTTGTGCTAACGAAAAGGAGAGAGTTGAGACGAGAATTTTCAGAGGCATTTCCTTATCCCATACCGACTTGACGCGCTCCCTTTCTAACCATTCTACCACCACCTGTCAAGTCGGGACAAGTCCACGCAACTTAATCCGTCTAGCCAGAGCCCATATGACTAATGGTTGCACGGTAAGCAACATCACTTAGAGAAACATTGGTCCCTTTATTCCTGTGTGGCAATCCACAAGTGAATAAACACTCAACTCTAACAGCCAATCAAGCCCAATCCACCCAGGTGATAAATTAACTTAGTAGAATTTAAGCTTTTGAAGAAAACACTTTGCATGGCATCAATTTCTACTAAGTTATCAATGGGATTCTAGACAATTCTACACATGAAATTTACACATGCATAGCCAAACTAATTCTACACATGCATATAGAAAATATAGAAAAATACACATGCATATAGATAATACACTAAGTCATGCATAGAAAATACTTACGAAATATATGGGGTTGTGCCACTTGCCTTGGCAATAAGCAGAAGAATAACAACAGCAACTGCAACAGTCCTCGTTTCCCTCCGGAGATTCTAACACAACAAGCAATATACAATAAGCAAACAACTCATGAAATTTTCTAAGGAAAACATGCTATGTATGAGATGCAAAATAATTCTAAGGACTTAGAATGCATGCCATGCCATGAGGATTATTCTAAGTGATTATGCAGGACAACAATGGATCCAAAAATAATGGCTAAGGACCAAACACCACCCATGGTTCGAAATTCCACTAAGGACTTATTTCTAGGGCCAAACGAAGTTGCTAGAATTTCTAAGGAAAAAGGGGCAAAACATTCTAAGGAAAAACTTTCTCTGTTTAACTTAGAAGTTTTCTCTAAGGGAGAACTCATTTTTAGAGGGAGGTGGAATATTTCTAAGTAAATTTTCATTTAGCATGGCAATAATGACTTGGTCATATTTTCTGTAATTTAATTTGTGGCGGAAATATGGTGTACATTAATTTAATTAATTAATTATAATTATTATTTTAACATTAGTTAGTAGAATTAAATTAATCCTTTAAAAATTGCACTAAACTTGTCTAAAACACTTTACAAAAATTATTAGGGTGTTTCCACGGCCAAAATTAATTATATCAAACTTTAGCCAAAAGAATTAATCAATTAACAATTTTTATATTGAAGTTATGATTCTTAAATACTAGTTATTTCACTTTTAAAAATTTGTACAACCAATTTTGTCAAAACTTTAATTTGATCAAACCAAAAGTTCCTACTCGTTACAAGCTTTCCAAATATATTTTTTTTATAATTTTTGGATAAGGGAACAAAAATTATTGATATATCTAATTCGCAGGGACCTATCTGTAACGTGCAGGGGCTGAAACAAAAATAAAAACAGAAAATGTCTTCGCGCTGAAGACCCTCGCGTTTGCTGCTGACGCGGTGCTGACGACGGCAGTGACGTGGGCAGATGACGACGGCGGTGACGCGGTGCTGACGACGGCGTGACGCGGGCGGATGACGACAGTGTGACGACGGCAGTGACGTGGCGCCTCCCCATTGGACGATACCGCTTCGATTTGAAGATCCAATCGTAGCCCTCCTTCGCAGATCAGACGGTTCCGTCTGTTTGAACACGCACGGGCGGCGCTTCCGCCGGAATTTCGTCGGAGACCTATTCTACGCGGTGGCGCCATGGCCGGAACTTGGCCGGAGTTTGGTCTAAGCCTAGCTAGGGTTGGTGGGGTGTACCGCGGCGTTCGGAGAGGTGCGGCGAAGATTATGACGATGCAGTGGTGAACGCGGGCGAGCTCCTCCTCCTTGCGCGTCTCGCCGGAGATGCTTCCGCGGCCGAAGCTCCGGGCGTCGTGGTTCTCGTTGATCTAGGGCGTAACAAAAAGAACGGAGGGGTTAGGGGGTGCGCCAGATCACGGAGAAGCGAGAGGAGGTGTCGCGGTGGACAATGGCGGCGTGTGCTCACCGGAAAGGCTCGCGGACGGCGGCGGAAATGGCGGACGTCGGCGGTGGATTGCGAGCAGCCTGGAGGCGATATGGCGCGGGTGTTTGGGGTCTTTTGGGGCGGCGATCACGGGGCTTATAAGGGAGGGGGGTTCATACGCGGCAATAACAAACTAACCGAATCGAATTTGGTTGGGATTCGTTTAGGGTTTTGGAAAGGATTCCGTGTTCATCCGGGGCTCGGGGATGATAGGTGGGTCCCGGTGGTCAGCGGGAGAGGGAACGGAAGTTGGGCTGGGCCGCTGTCCGCTGCGTGCGCGCGTTAGATTAGTTAGGGCCTCGCGCGGTAGATAGGTTAGCTGGTTAGTGGGTTCGGCCCAGTTAGGTTTTTCTGCGAAAAAGGTTTTTATCCTTTTAAAATTTTACCCAAATAAACATATCTTTTAAAATTTAGCTCCTAATTTAGTCAAACAAATTTCATTAAATTTGTAAAAACATTCTCTTCATGTTTGCCATGTAATTGGGATATTTGTAAAAAAAATATAAATGGGAAGTTTACATAATTTACATAATTTAAATAATTTAAAGCTCACTAATGCTTTTAAAAGTCTATTCCAAGTCAAACAGAATGCACCCTAGTATGCAATGCCATGATGCATGATGCAGAATGAAAGTTTTTAAATTTTTGTGAAAATTGGGATGTTACAAACCTAACCCCCTTAAGATGAATCTCGCCCTCGAGATTCGGTTTGGCTAGCAAATAGGTGAGGATGTTCTTCTCTAAGGTCATCTTCTCTCTCCCAAGTTGCCTCTTCCTCTGAATGGTGGTTCCATTGCACTTTGCAAAACTTAATGAGCTTGGTTCTGGTAATTCTCTCTTTTGTCTCCAAAATTTTTATGGGTTTTTCCTCATAGGTGAGATCACTTTCCAGCTGAACTTCCTCTAGAGGCACTGTATCTCTTAGTGGAATTTCTGCCATTTCAGGGTGACACTTCTTTAGTTGGCTGACGTGGAAGACATTATGAACTGCAGAAAGTTTTTCAGGTAGTTCCAACTCATATGCTACTTCTCCTTTCCAGGACAAAACCTTCTAAGGACCAATAAACCTTGGTGCTAACTTTCCCTTGATTCCAAACCTCTTCACTCCACGAATGGGTGAGACTCTAAGATAAGCCCTATCTTCGATTTCATAGCTGACTTCCCTCCGTTTGGAATCTGCATAACTTTTCTGCCTGGATTGAGCTGCCTTCAACCTATCCTTAATAAGTTTAACCTTTTCTTCAGCTTCCTCAATAATATCAGGACCAAACAGACTTCTTTCTCCTACTCCACTCCACAAAAGTGGGGTAGTACATTTTCTCCCATACAAGGCTTCAAACGGGGACATCTCTATGCTGGCTTGATAACTATTATTGTAGGAAAACTCAGCATATGGGAGATTGTCATCCCAACTGGACTTATAGTCCGATGCACATGCTCTCAGCATGTCTTCTAGAATTTGATTTACTCTTTCCGTTTGTCCATCTGTCTGCGGGTGAAAGGCGGTGCTAAACTCTAGTCTAGTCCCAAGGACTTCATGTAACCGCTTCCAGAAATGTGAAGTGAATTGAGTGCCCCTATCTGACACAATCTTCTTAGGAACTCCATGCAAACATACTATCCTCTTCATGTAGATATCTGCTAACTTGGCACTTGTATATGTTGTCTTGACGGGAACGAAATGAGCGACCTTAGTCAAACGATCAACAATAACCCATATGGAATCATAACCAGATTTGGTTCTGGGTAGACCTGTGATGAAGTCCATCCCAATCTGATCCCATTTCCAGTCAGGTACTGGTAAAGGCTGAAGTAATCCTGCTGGCTTTTGATGTTCAGCCTTCACACGGCTACACACATCACACTTAGCAATATATTCCGCAATATCCCTTTTTAGGTTATTCCACCAAAACCTTTCCTTTACATCCATATACATCTTGGTGTGACCCGGGTGTATGGAATAAGGTGAGTCATGGGCTTCTTGCAGTATTAACTTCCTAAGCTCGTCATTTTCTGGAACACAAATTCTCTCCATGAACCATGTCGTGCCTGCTTCATCTATCCGGAAACCCTTGGCTTTGCCTTCACATAAATTCTTCTTGATCTCTTCAATTACTTTATCTTCTTTTTGAGCCTCCTTGATTTTATCCATCAAAAGAGGTTGTACTTCTAGCGATGCTACATGACCTTCAGGTACCACTTCTAACCTTAGGTCCTTAAATCCTTGGCATAAGTCTTCCGGTAATTCCCCTGCCTTAAGTCCATTAACATAAGTTTTACGGCTCAATGCATCAACAACTACATTGGCTTTTCCAGGGTGCTATTGTAAACTCAGGTCAAAGTCCTTAAGCAGCTCTAGCCATCTCCTTTGACGCATGTTCATTTCTTTCTGGGTGAAGAAGTATTTTAGGCTTTTATGGTCTGTGAATACTTCACAACGTTTGCCATAAAGGTAGGGCCTCCATTTTTTCAGTGCATGTACTATTGGCTGCTAATTCTAAGTCATGTGTGGGATAGTTGACTTCGTGCTTCTTGAGCTTCCTTGAGGCATATGACACCACTTTGCCTTCTTGCATTAACACGCCTCCAAGTCCTCGATGTGAAGCATCGCAGTACACTTGGAAATCCTTCTCTAGGTCTGGTAAACACAGAACATGTGCTGAAACTAAACGTTTCTTTAGTTCTTGGAAACTAGTTTCACATTCTTCAGTCCACACAAACTTCTTGCCCTTTTGCAGTAGTTCTGTTAAGGCTTTAGCAATTTTGGAGAAATTTTCGATGAATCTCCTGTAGTATCCTTCTAGTCCCAGAAAACTACGGATTTCTCCCACATTCTTCGGCGACTCCCAGTTGGTTACATCGGCCACCTTTTCAGTATCCACTGCTATTCCATCCTTGGTCACAACATGTCCTAGGAATCCAACCTTTCCAGCCAACACTCACATTTGCTGAATTTACCATATAACTTGTGCTCTCCAAGCCTTTGCAAAATCAGTCGTAAGTGTTCCTCATGCTCCTTGTGCGTTTTGGAGTAGATCAAGATGTCATCGATGAAAACAACGAAAAACTTGTCTAAGAAATCCATGAACACCTTATTCATCATATTCATGAAGTATGCCGGCGCATTGGTTAATCCAAAGGGCATAACGGTGTACTCATATAATCCGTATCAGGGTGGTGAAGGCAGTCTTGGGTATATCTTTCTCCCTAACTTTCATCTGAAAGTACCCAGATCTGAGATCGATCTTGGAGAACACACAGGCTCCTTTTAATTGATCAAAGAGGTCATTGATTCTAGGTAGTGGGTATTTGTTCTTAATGGTTACTTCATTCAAAGTCCTATAATCTGTGACCAGTCTCTGACTCCCATCTTTCTTTTGAACAAACAGGATTGGGGCTCCCCAATATGTGGAACTTGGACGAATAAAGCCTTTCTTCAATTCCTCCTCTAACTGGGTCTTGAGTTCTCTCAATTCATCTGTTGCCATTGGGTATGGCCTTTTAGCTATTGGCCCTGCGCCTGGTTTAAGTTCTATGAGAAACTCAACATATCTATCGGGTGGCATTCCTGGTAGTTCTTCAGGAAACACGTCTGGATATTCCTTTACTACGAGCACATCACCGAGACTAACCCCCTTAAGAGAATTTACCCTAAACTTCTTCATTTCAAACCTTGACTTAAACCTGATAGTTTTCTTTTCTGGGGTGGTGAGGGTGATTGATCTGTTGGCGCAGACTATGATCTCTCCAAATTGAGTCATCCAATCCATCTCTAGGATGACATCTAGTCCTTGGGTTTCTAGGATAATTAGGTTTGCTGGGAAAGGATGTTTACCAATCCAAAGGTTTAGGCCTTCACAACCAGATGCCACTAACATTTCCCCACCGTTAACCCATGCTGGTTTACAAATTCTCTTGAAATGAATGAATGCGATGCTCCAGTATCAAATAATACTAATGCTGGGAAAGAGTTGATTAGGAACGTACCAATCACAACATCAGGTTCGTCATAGACTTCTTCCACATTGATGTGGTTTACATGACCTTTGTTGAAAGGATTTGGCTTGGTTGGAGTGTCCACCTTCCTCTCAGGGCAATCAGTAGCATAATGACCCTTGTTGTTGCATTTAAAACAAAGCACTTGGCTAAGATCCTTCTTAGGCTCAGAATTTGGGAGATGCTGTCCATTGTTATGGTTATGTCCAGCATGTCCATTTCCCATGTGTCCACCATTTGATCCTCCATTGTTTCCCTTGAATCCACCATTGTGGTTGTGAGAATGGGATTTGTGAAAGTTGCCCCCATTGTGGTTCCCATGTTTGTGTCCATGGTTCCCATCATGCTCAAAATGCCTCTTGAAAGAGGGTTCAGAATGATGCTTGTTTGAATTCATCTTCCTCTTCCTGCTTTCAGCTTTCTTCATGCTATCTTCCAGGGTGATTGCTTGATCAATAAGTGTCTGGTATGTTGGAGCATAGGCCACTGTCAATGGTATCTTCAGCTCATCACATAAACCCTTGAGAAATTTAGCCCTCCTCCTCACATCTGTGTCAACATCCTCAGGAGCATATCGGGACAAGGCATGAAAGTCATCCATGTACTCCTTAAGACTTCGGTTCCCCTGACGTAGATTGCGAATTCTTCCTGCTTCAGATTCATAATGCCCCTAGAGATGTGAGCATTACGGAATCATTCCTCGAAGTCCTCCCAGGTCAAGGTATCCAGTGGGTGAGAAATCTGGTAAGTTTCCCACCATTGGGCAGCAGGTCCTTCAAGCAGATGTGCAGTGAACCTGACTTTCTCAGCATCATTGCATTCAGATGTCACCAGATCTTTTTGCACAGAACGCAGCCAGTCATCAGCCACAATCGGTTCAGTTGTAGTTGAGAACTTGTTTGGCCTAAGCCTAAGGAACCTAGCAAGTCTATCCACTTGGGGAGGGGGTGGTGGTGGTGGGTTTCCTTGAGTTGCCAGGAATTGAGTCATCATGGTCATCAGTTGAGTTTGAGCAGCCATCATCTGTTGCATCATTACTGCATTGTTGTTGTTCTCATTGTTGTTGTCCTCCTTGTTGCTGTTATCACGACGAGGAGGCATCTGTGGTTTATAGAGTAGGTAAGTAAAGATAGACAGGACTAAGGAAGGTTAATCCTACCCATACAAACAAGCAGACGAAACAAACTTACAATCAACACAAATAAAATCTTTTCCAATACTCAACCAAAATAGTCTCCAAAGCGAACTAACTTTGTCCTACCACAAATTTTCGAAATTGTAAAGAAAAACGTAAGGTAAAATGGTAGTCTCTCTAACTATCCTAGTCCTCAATCATGGCGATTTCTTCTTCTTATTCTTCTTCTTCTTCTTCTTCAAATTCTTGGATCTCAAAGCCTTCCTGAATGAGCACGCTTCTGAGTTCCTTCACTTCCTTCTCCAATTGTGCGTTCTTCTCTTGGAGGCTCTTCTTCTCAGCACGAAGACGCTTGATCAGGTCACTCCCAGCTTCAAGCTCTACCTCATGGGTGGAGAGTTCTTCTTTTTGCTCTCTTATTTTCTTGTTCCTTTGCTGGACCCTCTTCTCCTGACTTGCGAATTTATTCTCTTGCGCCTCGAACTTCGCTTCCAGCTCCATGGTCTTCAATGCTTGCTCCTTTATCTTCTCATCATTCACCTCGACTTGGGCACATAAATCATCATTCTTCTGGAGTTCCTCCGCGGCCTCGAAGTAAAGGTCATAGACTAAGGATTCTAAGCCTTGGAAGTAATCGCGCACGAACTCGTCCTTTCCTTCAGTGGCGTAGCATAGGGGTGTTCCCTCATCATCACGCCTTCCAAAATGGAAAGAGTGATGTCCCTCTAGTTCCTTGGTGTAGCGTCCACAAAGTCTAGCTATCACGTGTTGCATGATGATGTCGATTCCTCTCTCCATGGAAACTCCCATAACGCCGTACTCAATAGGTGCTTCGCCTTCACGTCCTTGCTGAACTACCCTGACTCTCCAGAGGCCTTCTCTTTTGAACTTCTTCAAGATGCATCCCTTGATCAAAGGCGTTGGTAGCTTCAGATGTTTGATGATGTTGAACATGATGCTTCCAAATCGAGTAGGTGGGTAGTCCTCCTTCTCCGTGTACACGAACCTCTCCATCCTTTAGTTAGGAAGGGAAACAGTATGAGATAAAAATGCATAAGTAGAGAATTACGAGTAGTAAAGAAGAAATATTCTATAAGAAGTTTTATACTCAGTGAATTTTAAGTTTTGGCCAACTATTTCTAACCATTTTCTAGGGTTTTCGATCCTACAGGCAACACAGTGCTCTGATACCATCTGTAATGTACCCGCACTTAGAAATTTGGCAGGTACCTGTGTATAGTGCAAATCCCTGGATCGAATTCATTTGCACACACAGTTTAAGATGAATATCACAACATTGTATCTTTATTACAAGAATAATCCAGACTTGGTAAAATAAGTGGTTCGATACATCCTTGCATAGCATAAAGCTAGCTCAAACAATAAAGCAGCGGAAATAAAGCATCAATGAGCCTCCATTCTTCATGATACGCCACAGGCAAAAACATGTTGGTTGCAGGCTCGGAACCCAAACGTACCCTTACTCTTCGTCAGAATATTATGCAATCAATAAAAGTTTGCAACAGAGTGGGTCAGATACCATTTAAAAATGGATCTGGCAAGTGACACTATGTGGACACTTAATGGAATAACTGTAATAATCCTATATGCATATTTGGCTGGTGGAGTTTAAGGCTAGTTTGCATAAAGCCAATTTTCCCTAACACTTTGTAAACTTTTTCCTCAAATTTACCCTTGTAAACCCCCACAATCTTACTTAGAGAAAAGAGATGTTGGGAGCCTCCGTTGTCGTCCTTGATCAGCTGCTTGAATTGCCCGTTGCCGGGGACACGACTAAGTACTTAGTTTTTAACTCTGCAGAGGTTGTGCACTTTCACCATTAGACCCAACTAACCCAAACTATCCTAAGCACTCAATTTGTGCTAAGGAAAAGAAGAGAGTTGAGACGAGACTTTTCAGAGGCATTTCCTTATCCCATACCGACTTGACGCGCTCCCTTTCTAACCATTCTACCACCACCTGTCAAGTCGGGACAAGTCCACGCAACTTAATCCGTCTAGCCAGAGCCCATAGGACTAATGGTTGCACGGTAAGCAACATCACTTAGAGAAACATTGGTCCCTTTATTCCTGGGTGGCAATCCACAAGTGAATAAACATTCAACTCTGACAGCCAATCAAGCCCAATCCACCCAGGTGATAAATTAACTTAGTAGAATTTAAGCTTTTGAAGAAAACACTTTGCATGGCATCAATTTCTACTAAGTTATCAATGGTATTCTAGACACCACTAATGTAAAGGAGATAGTTGTTTTTAGCATAGCCAAACTAATTCTACACATGCATATAGAAAATACACTAAGTCATGCATAGAAAATACTTAGGAAATATATGGGGTTGTGCCACTTGCCTTGGCAATAAGAAGAAGAATAACAACAGCAACTGCAACAGTCCTCGTTTCCCTCCGGAGATTCTAACACAACAAGCAATATACAATAAGCAAACAACTCATGAAATTTTCTAAGAAAACATGCTATGTATGAGATGCAAAATAATTCTAAGGACTTAGAATGCATGCCATGCCATGAGGATTATTCTAAGTGATTATGCAGGACAACAATGGATCCAAAAATAATGGCTAAGGACCAAACACCACCCATGGTTCGAAATTCCACTAAGGACTTATTTCCAGGGCCAAACGAAGTTGCTAGAATTTCTAAGGAAAAAGTGGCAAAACATTCTAAGGAAAAACTTTCTCTATTTAACTTAGAAGTTTTCTCTAAGGGAGAACTCATTTTTAGAGGGAGGTGGAATATTTCTAAGTAAATTTTCATCTAAAATGGCAATAAGGACTTGGTCATATTTTCTGTAATTTAATTTTTGGCCGAAATATGGTGTACATTAATTTAATTAATTAATTATAATTATTATTTTATCATTAGTTAGTCGAATTAAATTAATCCTTTAAAAATTGCACTAAACTTATCTAAAACACTTTACAAAAATTATTAGGGTGTTTCCACGGCCAAATTAATTATATCAAACTTTAGCCAAAAGAATTAATCAATTAACAATTTTTATATTGAAGTTATGATTCTTAAATAGTAGTTATTTCACTTTTAAAAATTTGTACAACCAATTTTGTCAAAACTTTAATTTGATCAAACCAAAAGTTTCTACTCATTACAAGCTTTCCAAATATTTTTTTTTATAATTTTTGGATAAGGGAATAATAATTATTGATAGATCTAATTCGCAGGGACCTATCTGTAACGTGCAGGGGCTGAAACAAAAATAAAAACAGAAAAAGTCTTCGCGCTGAAGTCCCTAGCGTTTGCTGCTGACGCGGTGCTGACGACAGCAGTGACGCGGGAAGATGACGACGGCGGTGACGCGGTTCTGACGATGGCGTCACGCGGGCAGATGACGACGGTGTGACGACGGCAGTGACGTGGCGCCTCACCATTGGAGGATACCGCTTCGATTTGAGGATCTAATCCTAGCCCTCCTTCGCAGATCGGACGGTTCCGTCTGTTTGAACACGCACGGGCGGCGCTTCCGCCGGAATTTCGTCGGAGACCTATTCTACGCGGTGGCGCCATGGCCGGAACTTGGCCGGAGTTTGGTCTAAGCCTAGCTAGGGTTGGTGGGGCGTACCGCGGCGTTCGGAGAGGTGCGGCGAAGATGATGACGATGCAGTGGTGAACGCGGGCGAGCTCCTCCTCCTTGCGCGTCTCGCTGGAGATGCTTCCGCGGCCGAAGCTCCGGGCGTCGTGGTCCTCGTCGATCTAGGGCGTAACAAAAAGAACGGAGGGGGTTAGGGGGTGCGCCAGATCACAGAGAAGCGAGGGGAGGTGGTGCGGGGGACAATGGCGGCGTGTGATCACCGGAAGGCTCGCGGACGGCGGCGGCAATGGCGGACGACGGCGGCGGATTGCGAGCAGCCTGGAGGCGAGATGGCGCGGGTGTTTGGGGGCTTTTGGGGCGGCGATCACGGGGCTTATAAGGGGGGGTTCATACACGGCAATAACAAACTAACCGAATCGAATTTGGTTGGGATTCGTTTAGGGTTTCGGAAAGGATTCCGTGTTCATCCGGGGCTCGGGGATGATAGGTGGGTCCCGGTGGTCAGCGGGAGAGGGAACGGAAGTTGGGCTGGGCCACTGTCTGCTGCGCGCGCTCGTTAGATTAGTTAGGGCCTCGCGCGGAAGATAGGATAGCTGGTTAGTGGGTTCGGCCCAGTTAGGGTTTTCTGCGAAAAAGATTTTTATCCTTTTAAAATTTTACCCAAATAAACATATCTTTTGAAATTTAGCTCCTAATTTAGTCAAACAAATTTCATTAAATTTGTAAAAACATTCTCTTCATGTTTGCCATGTAATTGGGATATTTGTAAAAAAAATATAAATGGGAAGTTTACATAATTTACATAATTTAAATAACTTAAAGCTCACTAATGCTTTTAAAAATCTATTCCAAGTCAAACAGAATGCACCCTAGTATGCAATGCCATGATGCATGATGCAGAAAGAAAGTTTTTAAATTTTTGTGAAAATTGGGATGTTACACCAACTTTCCAACGAAGACGTACTTCCCTTGGGAAGGAACTTCGGTAATCACACCGGTGTCTCCTTGTGCTTCGGTTATCTCTATACTCTAGCTCGTTACTTATGAATTTACCTTTGTGATAGCCATCGTGCTTGAAGTCATCTAACTTGCTATCTCATAGTTGTATATCATGCTGTAGCGTTCCCACTTTTAAATAATGTAAGAACTTTGTGTTATTGTGCTAGTCCCTGGATCAATTGCTAGCACCATAGTTCAAAATTAAATATCATGCAAATGCGTCAAAATTCTATTACATCGCATGATCCAGTCTTTACAAAATAACTTTACAACTTGCATAGTCTCACAAGACTAGCAGGAAACAGAATTACAGCGGAAAACATAGTACAACATTGAGCCCATCTTCTTCATGTGCCACAGCCAAAAACATGTTGGCGATAGACTCGAGATCCTGAACGAAACCTCACTCGTCTTCAGATTCATCTGCAATATGGAATATGCAGCCACAAGGGAGTCAATACAATTTAATGTATTGGCAAGTAACACTATGGTGGATATAAATGGCAAGACTAATATTAAATGCATATTTGGCTGAGTGGAGTTTTGGCTAAGTTTGCATAAAGCCAGTTTTCTCCTATCTTTTATCAGAAAACATTTTCATCTATAAAAGGTATCAATGATAGAAACCAATGAACCAGAACTAAATTAAGGAGTACCACTGATAGAAACCAGGGTAAATCTCCTTCCCATGTTCACCCATCAAATTTTATTATGAAGTTGGCATGATGAGATTCTTCCGTCATTCCTTGTCCAGCTGCTCAAATTGTCCATGACCGGAGACACGGCTAAGATCTTAGTTTGTTGACTCTGCAGAGTTTGTGCACTTTCACCTTCAGACTCAAATCAGCCCAAACATCCTATACACTCTGAGTGCATTAAGGAAATGAGAAGATTGAGACGAGATCTTTCAGAAGCATTTCCTCATCCCGTACTGACTTGACGCACTCCCATTCTAACCATTCTACCACCACCTGTCAAGTCGGGACAAGTCCACGCAACTTAATCCATCTAGCCAGAGCCCATATGACTAAAGGCTGCACGGGAAGCTACTAAACTTAGAAGGACATAGTAATCTCTTTGTTCCTGGGTGGCATTCCTCAAGTGAATAAACACTCAACTCTGACAGCCAATCAAGCCCAGTCCACCCAGGTAGTTCATTCAAGTTGTTACTTATAATTTTTCCACAATATCAAGTAAAAATAATTTGTAACATTGCATAGCATCTATCAAGTTCTAAGGCTGTAAAGAAGAGGTAAATAGATGGCTACACACTACTAGGATAATAGCATAGCATAGTATAACTTATTAAAATTTCCTATCATGCATACTACTCAAAAACACTAGTAATGCATAGTAAAAATATGGGATATTTGATGGTGTGTTACTTGCCTTTGAAGTTGGTGAAGAACAATCACTTTCTCTTCACAAAATGGAACGTTCTCTCTGTACAATCTAAACAACAACAATAAACAAACAATCACAAGCAAAACAACAAAGTAGAACAACCAACAAACTTAACACAACAATTTATTCTACAAAGGAATTATTTTATTTGGGTTTAGTGTATGGCAAATGGCTAAGGATTGTGTCTTGAGGATTCCAAACTTATTGAACAAAAGTTTCACTAAGGATTCCTTTACTCTAATATGAAAAAGGAAGGAAAACTTTTTATTTCAATGCACAAAGAGAACTAATAAATTCTTGTTAGTGGTTTTCCCTTTGTGACTAAGGGTTAGTTTTTGATCAAAAGATCACACAAAGATCAAAACAATTCCTGTCTTGTTTTCTCCAAGTCTTCTTTTGCTTCCTTGAGTTGCTTCTGATGTCTAAGTATTTTTGCATGTTTCTTCAATGGCCTTGCGTGTGGTCCTCCTTATTAATTATAGGAACTTAGTCATATAGAATATGAGAGGTAGTAGAGATTGTTAGAGTTCCTCCTAAAAGGACTTGTAAAAAATCTTCATCTTGTTAATCTTCTGGGAGAGTATTCTTCTTAAGTTGCAGTTGCTCTTCTTGAGGAAGTCTTCTTATTGAAGTCTTGGTCAAAAACTCTCATCTTACTTGGAAAATAAATTCTAAGTCTTGGACAAAACACTAATCACCTTGAAAACAAATTCTAAGTATTGGAAAACAAATCCTAAGTCTTCACAACCTTGGTATTGGAAAATCTTCAGGATCCTTTGTAGCTTCCTCCTTGGTGTGGGGACTTCATTGAATCTTCTAACACTTCTAACACTTGATGGTTTTGATACAAACTAGTGGCTGGTCAAATCTAACTTAGCCATAGCACAAAGTATTAGGGAACAGAAAATAAGGGGAGAAAAGACTTAGAGAAAAAGAGAGAGATGTGGCTGGTCTTCTTGTCTTCTTGATTTTCTTCTAAGTGCTTCTACTTCTTTGGAGATGCTTCTGAAGTCTATTTTCTTGGCTAAGTCCTTCATTTGTCTTCTTGCTTCATGTTGAAAATATTCGAGTAATTGTAGTATCATATCCATGGCTTTTCACTAATCCAGACTTAGTGGTTTTCAACTAAGAGGGCCAACTAGGAAAAATAACTTAGAAATATTCTAAGGTCTTTTGTTTTGGTCTCTCAGGCCTAAGGTTAGTCCTTAGCACAAATTTGCTAGAGAAAACATATTGAAAATAATTACAGAAAATAAACTAAGTCAAAAATAGTCACATGAGAATATAACAACAAAAACCTTTTTAACTTAGCCAAAAACTATTTTGGGTGCAAGGGACTGTGAGCAAACATCATAAGGTATCCAAAAATATTTTACTTGCAATTTTTAGATGTATAGAATTTAAACTATGCCAAAAATCACCAAACAAGCCTATTTAAATTTGAACCAATTTAAGTTTGTCAAATTTGAATTTTGACAGTGCTAAGCTATTCTATGTGTTTAGGGTTTTTCAAAAAGTTCAAGTTTGTCGAATTTGGAGTCATAGATCAAAAGTTATCAACAAAACAAGTTTTACAAAGATTCAACAATAGAAAGTGTGTGCAAGTATCAAAATTCAGTTTTCTTAATTGTAATAAATTCTACACATTGTGCTGATTTCAAAAGGTACAAAATCATCGAAATTGGACTTACAGAACTAAAGTTATGAATTTATGAAGTTTTGCAATTTTTCTGGATTTTTGATTCGAATTAAAAACGCGCTGACTGGCTCGCTGACTGTGCGCTGACTGCGCTGTTGCGTGGCGCTGGCGTGGCTGCTGACGTGGATAAGTGGGATAGATCTGGACCACAGGATCAGGATCCAACGGATGGGGCCCGTACCTCTTCGCGATTTAATCGCGGTCGTTGGTTGTGATCTGACGGCGCTGGGCGAAGGGGAGCTTCAGGTCGCCGGTGATGGAGATTCCGGTGGCTCTCCGGTGAAGCGCGGCTCGGGAAAACGACGGCGACGGCGCTCCCGTGGCTTTCCGACTTGATGGAGATGACGACGAGGTGCGGCGCGGGATGAAGAGCGCGATGGAGGTGATGGCGTCGTCCCGCGTTTCCTTGGGCGATAGCGAGGCGCAGGCAGAGACAGTACGGGCTCCGGCATCCTCGGGTGTGCACGACGCTGACCATTGTACGTGCCGGAAAACAAGGAAGACGGCGGCGGTGATGTGCGGCTCCGGCGACGAATTGCGGCGGCCTGGCGGCGTGGTGTTCTAGGGTTCGAAGGGGGAATCGTCGAGGAGGTTGTAGGCTATTTTATGGAGGGGATAGGGGCCACGAATCCTTCCCTAAATCGCGAGAAATTCGGGAGGAGATCGTACCCGTTTCGGTCTCTGTTTTCTTGAGCGAGAGGAAGAAGAGGCTGACGTCGTTGAGGATGTCACTGTGGGGCCCTTTAGTCAGGGAGAGAAAAGGATGGGCTGTGGGGGCTGCTTCACTGTGCGCGTGCGACGGATAGAAGGGGCAGGGATTGGGCTGCAGTTGGGCTTCGAGAGAGAGAGAGGGGCAGAGTGACGGGCTGGGCTAGCTGGCATCATTTGTTTTTTTTCTTTTCTGGTTTTAAGAAATAATACATAACTTTTAAAATATGAGTCCAAATAACCTCAAACAAAATTCTATGGTTTAGTAAAAATATTGTCTTTCATATGAAAACATTTGTGTGCTGTTTTAACACAACTAAATTTTTATATTTTCACACCATGATTAAATTACTAAGAGTGACTAAATGTTCTTTTCCCTTAAGAAATATGATTAATTAAATTATGGTCAAATAATTTTGAGACATAGGAAATTTTAAAATATTGTTTATTTAATCACTTTCATACCAAGATAAACTTGTGAAAACACTTTATGGTTTCCAAAATATTTTCAGTAGTCAAATAATTGGAGGGAGTTATTATCAATTGATAAAAGGTGAAAACAATATGGAAACAACTTGTTTATAGAAAAAAAAATATGGTTTACAAAATAGAGAATAATAGTTTCTTTGCATAATTATTTGTTTTGAGGGTTTAGGTTTTTTAGAAAATAGATGCATTTGGATTATTATTTCCAATAACCTAGGAATAACCTATAATTTTCCTTTTTTTAAGTTTTATTTGTTTTTGGTGGCTTGGTTTAACCAGAAAACAAAAGTTTTAAATTTTTGTGATTTTTGTCTTTCTCCAAAAATCAGGGATGTTACAGACTACCACCCTTAAAAGAAATCTCGTCCCGAGATTTGGGAAGGCTAGAAGGAAATATAGGTTTGGGTTACTTGGGTTCCATTGCAACTAGATTTGGGTTACTTTTGTGGGTATACAAATTTCATGGATTGATTGTGTAGCGTGTATCCATTTGGCTTGAGTAGAACTTTCTTTCGAAGTAGAGCTGCAGACTAACTGGTTCCTCTTGAACTTCATTTGACACTGAGGGTCATTCTTTGGGTCAATCAGAAGTCCCCAGAGTCACTATTTGGTATTTTAATGTACTAGGAAATCTTCCATCTTGTGTTGTCGTCGTCTTCTCGTGGTTGTTGGTATTTTGACTAGGTATCAGGTTGGGTTTAGCATAGATGAGTAGAAATTTAGAAAGATCTAAGAAATTTTCCTACCACAATACAACAAAGCAAGAAAATACATCTTACAATCAACATATAATCAAACGTTTTCACACCAAACAACAAGGTTTTAGAAAACAAACTAATATTGTCATACCACACTCACTGGAATGATCAATGCACTAACACGTTTACGTTGTTCTAATAGAGTAACTAGATTGGTGGTCTCATCTGTATGTTCTGGAGTCTCTTCAATATCTTGAGGTGTTAATGATTGTTGAGGAATCTGAGTTCTTCTCTAATTTCTTCAATGATCTTCTGTGTAGTACTTCAGTATACTTCTTGCACTTCAGGGCATGGTATTCACCAAACTTGTCTTGATGATATAGAAGGGATGTTATCTAAAGAGAAGAAATTTTGGAAATGAATAATAGATGAGAAGATATGAGAAATATGAGAAGTTTGTCTTTAGAAGACTTGGATAAAATAGGTTTTCAACCTAGATCTTTTCCCAACTTAAGGTCTCGAATACTACAGGCAACACAATGCTCTGATACCATTTTGTAGCGTTCCCACTTTTAAATAATGTAAGAACTTTGTGTTATTGTGCTAGTCCCTGGATCAATTGCTAGCACCACAGTTCAAAATGAAATATCATGCAAATGCGTCAAAATTCTATTACATCGCATGATCCAGTCTTTACAAAATAACTTTACAACTTGCATAGTCTCACAAGACTAGCAGGAAACAGAATTACAGCGGAAAACATAGTACAACATTGAGCCCATCTTCTTCATGTGCCACAGGAAAAAAAATGTTGGCGATAGACTCGAGATCCTAAACGAAACCTCACTCGTCTTCAGATTCATCTGCAATATGGAATATGCAGCCACAAAGGAGTCAATACAATTTAATGTATTGGCAAGTAACACTATGGTGGATATAAATGGCAAGACTAATACTACATGCATATTTGGCTGAGTGGAGTTTTGGCTAAGTTTGCATAAAGCCAGTTTTCTCCTATCTTTTATCAGAAAACATTTTCATCTATAAAAGGTATCACTGATAGAAACCAATGAACCAGAACTAAATTAAGGAGTACCACTGATAGAAACCAATGTAAATCTCCTTCCCATGTTCACCCATCAAATTTTATTATGAAGTTGGCATGATGAGATTCTTCCGTCATTCCTTGTCCAGCTGCTCAAATTGTCCATGACCGGAGACACGACACCACAGTTCAAAATGAAATATCATGCAAATGCGTCAAAATTCTATTACATCGCATGATCCAGTCTTTACAAAATAACTTTACAACTTGCATAGTCTCACAAGACTAGCAGGAAACAGAATTACAGCGGAAAACATAGTACAACATTGAGCCCATCTTCTTCATGTGCCACAGGAAAAAACATGTTGGCGATAGACTCGAGATCCTAAACGAAACCTCACTCGTCTTCAGATTCATCTGCAATATGGAATATGCAGCCACAAGGGAGTCAATACAATTTAATGTATTGGCAAGTAACACTATGGTGGATATAAATGGCAAGACTAATACTACATGAATATTTGGCTGAGTGGAGTTTTGGCTAAGTTTGCATAAAGCCAGTTTTCTCCTATCTTTTATCAGAAAACATTTTCATCTATAAAAGGTATCACTGATAGAAACCAATGAACCAGAACTAAATTAAGGAGTACCACTGATAGAAACCAGGGTAAATCTCCTTCCCATGTTCACCCATCAAATTTTATTATGAAGTTGGCATGATGAGATTCTTCCGTCATTCCTTGTCCAGCTGCTCAAATTGTCCATGACCGGAGACACGACTAAGATCTTAGTTTGTTGACTCTGCAGAGTTTGTGCACTTTCACCTTCAGACTCAAATCAGCCCAAACATCCTATACACCCTGAGTGCATTAAGGAAAGGAGAAGATTGAGACGAGATCTTTCAGAAGCATATCCTCATCCCGTACTGACTTGACGCGCTCCCATTCTAACCATTCTACCACCACCTGTCAAGTCGGGACAAGTCCACGCAACTTAATCCATCTAGCCAGAGCCCATATGACTAAAGGCTGCACGGGAAGCTACTAAACTTAGAAGGACATAGTAATCTCTTTGTTCCTGGGTGGGATTCCTCAAGTGAATAAACACTCAACTCTGACAACCAATCAAGCCCAATCCACCCAGGTAGTTCATTGAAGTTGTTACTTAGAATTTTTCCACAATATCAAGTAAAACTAATTTGTAACATTGCATAGCATCTATCAAGTTCTAAGGCTATGGCTACACACTACTAGGATAATAGCATAGCATAGTATAACTTATTAAATTTCCTATCATGCATACTACTCAAAAACACTAGTAATGCATAGTAAAAATATGGGATATTTGGTGGTGTGTTACTTGCCTTTGAAGTTGGTGAAGAACAATCACTTTCTCTTCACAAAATGGAACGTTCTCTCCGTACAATCTAAACAACAACAATAAACAAACAATCACAAGAAAAACAACAAAGTATAACAACCAACAAACTTAAGACAACAATTTATTCTACAAAGGAATTATTTTATTTGGGTTTAGTGTATGGCAAATGGCTAAGGATTGTGTCTTGAGGATTCCAAACTTATTGAACAAAAGTTTCACTAAGGATTATCACCTTTACTCTAATATGCAAAAGGAAGGAAAACTTGTTATTTCAATACACAAAGAGAACTAAGAAATTCTTGTTAGTGGTTTTCCCTTTGTGACTAAGGGTTAGTTTTTGATCAAAAGATCACACAAAGATCAAAACAATTCCTGTCTTGTTTTCTCCAAGTCTTCTTTTGCTTCCTTGAGTTGCTTCTGATGTCTAAGTATTTTTGCATGTTTCTTCAATGGCCTTGCGTGTAGTCCTACTTATTAATTATAGGAACTTAGTCATATAGAATATGACAGGTAGTAGAGATTGTTAGAGTTCCTCCTAAAAGGACTTGTAAAAAATCTTCATCTTCTTAATCTTCTGGGAGAGTATTCTTCTTGAGTTGCAGTTGCTCTTCTTGTTGAAGTCTTGGTCAAAAACTCTCATCTTACTTGGAAAATAAATTCTAAGTCTTGGAAAAAACACTAATCACCTTGAAAACAAATTCTAAGTATTGGAAAACAAATCCTAAGTCTTCACAACCTTGGTATTGGAAAATCTTCAGGATCCTTTGTAGCTTCCTCCTTTGTGTGGGGACTCCATTGAATCTTCTAACACTTCTAACACTTGATGGTTTTGATACAAACTAGTGGCTGGTCAAATCTAACTTAGCCATAGCACAAAGTCTAAGAGAACAGAAAATAAGGGGAGAAAAGACTTAGAGAAAAAGAGAGAGATGTTGCTGGTCTTCTTGTCTTCTTGATTTTCTTCTAAGTGCTTCTACTTCTTTGGAGATGCTTCTGAAGTCTATTTTCTTGGCTAAGTCCTTCATTTGTCTTCTTGCTTCATGTTGAAAATCTTCGAGTAATTGTAGTATCATCTCCATGGCTTTTCACTAATCCAGACTTAGTGGTTTTCAACTAGGAGGGCCAACTAGGAAAAATAACTTAGAAATATTCTAAGGTCTTTTGTTTTGGTCTCTCAGGCCTAAGGTTAGTCCTTAGCACAAATTTTCTAGAGAAAACATATTGAAAATAATTACAGAAAATAAACTAAGTCAAAAATAGTCACATGAGCATATAACAACAAAAACCTTTTTCAACTAGGAGGGCCAACTAGGAAAAATAACTTAGAAATATTCTAAGGTCTTTTGTTTTCGTCTCTCAGGCCTAAGGTTGGTCCTTAGCACAAATTTGCTAGAGAAAACATATTGAAAATAATTACAGAAAATAAACTAAGTCAAAAATAGTCACATGAGCATATAACAACAAAAACCTTTTTAACTTAGCCAAAAACTATTTTGGGCGCAAGGGACTGTTAGCAAACATCATAAGGTATCCAAAAATATTTTATTTGCAATTTTTAGATGTATAGAATTTAAACTATGCCAAAAATCACCAAACAAGCCTATTTAAATTTGAACCAATTTAAGTTTGTCAAATTTGCATTTTGACAGTGCTAAGCTATTCTACGTGTTTAGGGATTTTCAAAAAGTTCAAGTTTGTCGAATTTGGAGTCATAGATCAAAAGTTATCAACAAAACAAGTTTTACAAAGATTCAACAATACAAAGTGTGTGCACGTATCAAAATTCAGTTTTCTTAATTGTAATAAATTCTACACATTGTGCTGATTTCAAAAAATACAAAATCATCGAAATTGGACTAACAGAACTAAAGTTATGAATTTATGAAGTTTTGCAATTTTTCTGGAATTTTAATTCGAATTAAAAACGCGCTGACTGGCTCGCTGACTGTGCGCTGACTGCGCTGTTGCGTGGCGCTGGCGTGGCTGCTGACATGGATAAGTGGGATAGATCTGGACCACAGGATCTGGATCCAACGGATGGGGCCCGTACCTCTTCGCGATTTAATCGCGGTCGTTGGTTGTGATCTGACGGTGCTGGGCGAAGGGGAGCTTCAGGTCGCCGGTGATGGAGATTCCGGTGGCTCTCCGGTGAAGCGCGGCTCGGGAAAACGATGGCGACGGCGCTCCCGTGGCTTTCTGACTTGATGGAGATGACGACGAGGTGCGGCGCGGGATGAAGAGCGCGATGGAGGTGATGGCGTCGTCCCGCGTTTCCTTGGGCGACGGCGAGGCGCAGGCGGAGACAGTGCGGGCTCCGGCGTCCTTGGGTGTGCACGGCGCGACCATTGTACGTGCCGGAAAACAAGGAAGACGGCGGTGGTGATGTGCGGCTCCGGCGACGAATTGCAGCGGCCTGGCGGCGTGGTGTTCGAGGGTTCGAAGGGGGAATCGTAGAGGAGGTTGTAGGCTATTTATGGAGGGGATAGGGGCCACGAATCCTTCCCTAAATCGCGAGAAATTCGGGAGGAGATCGTACCCGTTTCGGTCTCTGTTTTCTTGAGCGAGAGGAAGAAGAGGCTGACGTCGTTGAGGATGTCACTGTGGGGCCCTTTAGTCAGGGAGAGAAAAGAATGGGCTCTAGGGGCTGCTTCGCTGTGCGCGTGCGACGGATAGAAGGGGCAGGGATTGGGCCGCAGTTGGGCTTCGAGAGAGAGAGAGAGAGGGGCAGAGTGACGGGCTGGGCTGGCTGGCATTATTTGTTTTTCTTCTTTTCTGGTTTTAAGAAATAATACATAACTTTTAAAATATGAGTCCAAATAACCTCAAACAAAATTCTATGGTTTAGTAAAAATATTGTCTTTCATATGAAAACATTTGTGTGCTGTTTTAACACAACTAAATTTTTATATTTTCACACCATGATTAAATTACTAAGAGTGACTAAATGTTCTTTTCCCTTAAGAAAAATGATTAATTAAATTATGGTCAAATAATTTTGAGACATAGGAAATTTTAAAATATTGTTTATTTAATCACTTTCATACCAAGATAAACTTGTGAAAACACTTTATGGTTTCCAAAATATTTTCAGTAGTCAAATAATTGGAGGGAGTTATTATCAATTGATAAAAGGTGAAAACAATAGGGAAACAACTTGTTTATAGAAAAAAAATTATGATTTACAAATTAGAGAATAATAGTTTCTTTGCATAATTATTTGTTTTGAGGGTTTAGGGTTTTTAGAAAATAGATGCATTTGGATTATTATTTCCAATAACCTAGGAATAACCTATAATTTTCTTTTTGTTTGAGTTTTATTTGTTTTTGGTGGCTTGGTTTAACCAGAAAACAAAAGTTTTAAATTTTTGTGAATTTTGTCTTTCTCCAAAAATCAGGGATGTTACAGACTACCACCCTTAAAAGAAATCTCGTCCCGAGATTTGGGAAGGCTAGAAGGAAATATAGATTTGGGTTACTTGGATTCCATTGCAACTAGGTGGCTACCACCCTTAAAAGAAACTTTTGTGGGTATACAAATTTCATGGATTGATTGTGTAGCGTGTCTCCATTTGGCTTGAGTAGAACTTTCTTTCGAAGTAGAGCTGCAGACTAACTGGTTCCTCTTGAACTTCATTTGACACTGAGGGTCATTCTTTGGGTCAATCAGAAGTCCCCAGAGTCACTATTTCCTTGGTATTTTAATGTACTAGGAAATCTTCCATCTTGTGTTGTTGTCGTCTTCTCGTGGTTGTTGGTATTCTGACTAGGTATCAGGTTGGGTTTAGCATAGATGAGTAGAAATTTAGAAAGATCTAAGAAAGTTTCCTACCATAATTCAACAAAGCAAGAAAATACATCTTACAATCAACATATAATCAAACATTTTCACACCAAACAACATGGTTTTAGAAAACAAACTAATATTGTCATACCACACTCATTGGAATGATCAATGCACTAACACGTTTACGTTGTTCTAATAGAGTATCTAGTTTGGTGTTCTCATCTATATGTTCTGGAGTCTCTTCAATATCTTGAGGTGTTAATGATTGTTGAGGAATCTGAGTTCTTCTCTAATTTCTTCAATGATCTTCTGTGTAGTACTTCAGTATACTGCTTGGCACTTCAGGGCATGGATTCACCAAACAACTTGTCTAGATGATATAGAAGGGATGTTAACTAAAGAGAAGAAATTTTGGAAATGAATAATAGATGAGAAGATATGAGAATATGAGAAGTTTGTCTTTAGAAGATTTGGATAAAATAGGTTTCAACCTAGATCTTTTACAACTTAAGGTCTCGAATACTACAGGCAACACATTGCTCTGATACCATTTTTGTAGCGTTCCCACTTTTAAATAATGTAAGAACTTTGTGTTATTGTGCTAGTCCCTGGATCAATTGCTAGCACCACAGTTCAAAATGAAATATCATGCAAATGCGTAAAAATTCTATTACATCGCATGATCCAGTCTTTACAAAATAACTTTACAACTTGCATAGTCTCACAAGACTAGCAGGAAACAGAATTACAGCGGAAAACATAGTACAACATTGAGCCCATCTTCTTCATGTGCCACAGGAAAAAAAATGTTGGCGATAGACTCGAGATCCTAAACGAAACCTCACTCGTCTTCAGATTCATCTGCAATATGGAATATGCAGCCACAAAGGAGTCAATACAATTTAATGTATTGGCAAGTAACACTATGGTGGATATAAATGGCAAGACTAATACTACATGCATATTTGGCTGAGTGGAGTTTTGGCTAAGTTTGCATAAAGCCAGTTTTCTCCTATCTTTTATCAGAAAACATTTTCATCTATAAAAGGTATCACTGATAGAAACCAATGAACCAGAACTAAATTAAGGAGTACCACTGATAGAAACCAGGGTAAATCTCCTTCCCATGTTCACCCATCAAATTTTATTATGAAGTTGGCATGATGAGATTCTTCCGTCATTCCTTGTCCAGCTGCTCAAATTGTCCATGACCGGAGACACGGCACCACAGTTCAAAATGAAATATCATGCAAATGCGTCAAAATTCTATTACATCGCATGATCCAGTCTTTACAAAATAACTTTACAACTTGCATAGTCTCACAAGACTAGCAGGAAACAGAATTACAGCGGAAAACATAGTACAACATTGAGCCCATCTTCTTCATGTGCCACAGGAAAAAACATGTTGGCGATAGACTCGAGATCCTAAACGAAACCTCACTCGTCTTTAGATTCATCTGCAATATGGAATATGCAGCCACAAGGGAGTCAATACAATTTAATGTATTGGCAAGTAACACTATGGTGGATATAAATGGCAGGACTAATACTACATGCATATTTGGCTGAGTGGAGTTTTGGCTAAGTTTGCATAAAGCCAGTTTTCTCCTATCTTTTATCAGAAAACATTTTCATCTATAAAAGGTTTCACTGATAGAAACCAATGAACCAGAACTAAATTAAGGAGTACCACTGATAGAAACCAGGGTAAATCTCCTTCCCATGTTCACCCATCAAATTTTATTATGAAGTTGGCATGATGAGATTCTTCCGTCATTCCTTGTCCAGCTGCTCAAATTGTCCATGACCGGAGACACGGCTAAGATCTTAGTTTGTTGACTCTGCAGAGTTTGTGCACTTTCACCTTCAGACTCAAATCAGCCCAAACATCCTATACACCCTGAGTGCATTAAGGAAAGGAGAAGATTGAGACGAGATCTTTCAGAAGCATATCCTCATCCCATACTGACTTCACGCGCTCCCATTCTAACCATTCTACCACCACCTGTCAAGTCGGGACAAGTCCACGCAACTTAATCCATCTAGCAGAGCCCATATGACTAAAGGCTGCACGGGAAGCTACTAAACTTAGAAGGACATAGTAATCTCTTTGTTCCTGGGTGGGATTCCTCAAGTGAATAAACACTCAACTCTGACAACCAATCAAGCCCAATCCACCCAGGTAGTTCATTGAAGTTGTTACTTAGAATTTTTCCACAATATCAAGTAAAAATAATTTGTAACATTGCATAGCATCTATCAAGTTCTAAGGCTATGGCTACACACTACTAGGATAATAGCATAGCATAGTATAACTTATTAAAATTTCCTATCATGCATACTACTCAAAAACACTAGTAATGCATAGTAAAAATATGGGATATTTGGTGGTGTGTTACTTGCCTTTGAAGTTGGTGAAGAACAATCACTTTCTCTTCACAAAATGGAACGTTCTCTCCGTACAATCTAAACAACAACAATAAACAAACAATCACAAGCAAAACAACAAAGTATAACAACCAACAAACTTAAGACAACAATTTATTCTACAAAGGAATTATTTTATTTGGGTTTAGTGTATGGCAAATGGCTAAGGATTGTGTCTTGAGGATTCCAAACTTATTGAACAAAAGTTTCACTAAGGATTATCACCTTTACTCTAATATGCAAAAGGAAGGAAAACTTGTTATTTCAATACACAAAGAGAACTAAGAAATTCTTGTTAGTGGTTTTCCCTTTGTGACTAATGGTTAGTTTTTGATCAAAAGATCACACAAAGATCAAAACAATTCCTGTCTTGTTTTCTCCAAGTCTTCTTTTGCTTCCTTGAGTTGCTTCTGATGTCTAAGTATTTTTGCATGTTTCTTCAATGGCCTTGCGTGTAGTCCTACCTATTAATTATAGGAACTTAGTCATATAGAATATGAGAGGTAGTAGAGATTGTTAGAGTTCCTCCTAAAAGGACTTGTAAAAAATCTTCATCTTGTTAATCTTCTGGGAGAGTATTCTTCTTGAGTTGCAGTTGCTCTTCTTGAGGAAGTCTTCTTGTTGAAGTCTTGGTCAAAAACTCTCATCTTACTTGGAAAATAAATTCTAAGTCTTGGAAAAAACACTAATCACCTTGAAAACAAATTCTAAGTATTGGAAAACAAATCCTATGTCTTCACAACCTTGGTATTGGAAAATCTTCAGGATCCTTTGTAGCTTCCTCCTTGGTGTGGGGACTCCATTGAATCTTCTAACACTTCTAACACTTGATGGTTTTGATACAAACTAGTGGCTGGTAAAATCTAACTTAGCCATAGCACAAAGTCTAAGAGAACAGAAAATAAGGGGAGAAAAGACTTAGAGAAAAAGAGAGAGATGTTGCTGGTCTTCTTGTCTTCTTGATTTTCTTCTAAGTGCTTCTACTTCTTTGGAGATGCTTCTGAAGTCTATTTTCTTGGCTAAGTCCTTCATTTGTCTTCTTGCTTCATGTTGAAAATCTTCGAGTAATTGTAGTATCATCTCCATGGCTTTTCACTAATCCAGACTTAGTGGTTTTCAACTAGGAGGGCCAACTAGGAAAAATAACTTAGAAATATTCTAAGGTCTTTTGTTTTGGTCTCTCAGGCCTAAGGTTAGTCCTTAGCACAAATTTGCTAGAGAAAACATATTGAAAATAATTACAGAAAATAAACTAAGTCAAAAATAGTCACATGAGCATATAACAACAAAAACCTTTTTCAACTAGGAGGGCCAACTAGGAAAAATAACTTAGAAATATTCTAAGGTCTTTTGTTTTGGTCTCTCAGGCCTAAGGTTAGTCCTTAGCACAAATTTGCTAGAGAAAACATATTGAAAATAATTACAGAAAATAAACTAAGTCAAAAATAGTCACATGAGCATATAACAACAAAACCCTTTTTAACTTAGCAAAAAACTATTTTGGGCGCAAGGGACTGTTAGCAAACATCATAAGGTATCCAAAAATATTTTATTTGCAATTTTTAGATGTATAGAATTTAAACTATGCCAAAAATCACCAAACAAGCCTATTTAAATTTGAACCAATTTAAGTTTGTTAAATTTGAATTTTGACAGTGCTAAGCTATTCTACATTTTTAGGGCTTTTCAAAAAGTTCAAGTTTGTCGAATTTGGAGTCATAGATCAAAAGTTATCAACAAAACAAGTTTTACAAAGATTCAACAATAGAAAGTGTGTGCACGTATCAAAATTCAGTTTTCTTAATTGTAATAAATTCTACACATTGTGCTGATTTCAAAAAGTACAAAATCATCGAAATTGGACTAACAGAACTAAAGTTATGAATTTATGAAGTTTTGCAATTTTTGTGGAATTTTAATTCGAATTAAAAACGCGCTGACTGGCTCGCTGACTGTGCGCTGACTGCGCTGTTGCGTGGCGCTGGCGTGGCTTCTGACGTGGATAAGTGGGATAGATCTGGACCACAGGATCTGGATCCAACGGATGGGGCCCGTACCTCTTCGCGATTTAATCGCGGTCGTTGGTTGTGATCTAACAGCGCTGGGCGAAGGGGAGCTTCAGGTCACCGGTGATGGAGATTCCGGTGGCTCTCCGGTGAAGCGCCGCTCGGGAAAACGACGGCGACGGCGCTCCCGTGGCTTTCTGACTTGATGGAGATGACGACGAGGTGCGGCGCGGGATGAAGAGCGCGATGGAGGTGATGGCGTCGTCCCACGTTTCCTTGGGCGACGGCGAGGCGCAGGCGGAGACAGTGCGGGCTCCGGCGTCCTCGGGTGTGCACGGCGCGACCATTGTCTGTGCCGGAAAACAAGGAAGACGGCGGCGGTGATGTGCGGCTCCGGCGACGAATTGCAGCGGCCTAGCGGCGTGGTGTTCTAGGGTTCGAAGGGGGAATCGTAGAGGAGGTTGTAGGCTATTTATGGAGGGGATAGGGGCCACGAATCCTTCCCTAAATCGCGAGAAATTCGGGAGGAGATCGTACCCGTTTTGGTCTCTGTTTTCTTGAGCGAGAGGAAGAAGAGGCTGACGTCGTTGAGGATGTCACCGTGGGGCCCTTTAGTCAGGGAGAGAAAAGGATGGGCTCTGGGGGCTGCTTCGCTGTGCACGTGCGATGGATAGAAGGGGCAGGGATTGGGCCGCAGTTGGGCTTCGAGAGAGAGAGAGGGGCAGAGTGACGGGCTGGGCTGGCTGGCATTATTTGTTTTTTTTTCTTTTCTGGTTTTAAGAAATAATACATAACTTCTAAAATATGAGTCCAAATAACCTCAAACAAAATTCTATGGTTTAGTAAAAATATTGTCTTTCACATGAAAACATTTGTGTGCTGTTTTAACACAACTAAATTTTTATATTTTCACACCATGATTAAATTACTAAGAGTGACTAAATGTTCTTTTCCCTTAAGAAAAATGATTAATTAAATTATGGTCAAATAATTTTGAGACATAGGAAATTTTAAAATATTGTTTATTTAATCACTTTCATACCAAGATAAACTTGTGAAAACACTTTATGGTTTCCAAAATATTTTCAGTAGTCAAATAATTGGAGGGAGTTATTATCAATTGATAAAAGGTGAAAACAATATGGAAACAACTTGTTTATAGGAAAAAAATTATGGTTTACAAATTAGAGAATAATAGTTTCTTTGCATAATTATTTGTTTTGAGGGTTTAGGTTTTTTAGAAAATAGATGCATTTGGATTATTATTTCCAATAACCTAGGAATAACCTATAATTTCCTTTTTTTGAGTTTTATTTGTTTTTGGTGGCTTGGTTTAACCAGAAAACAAAAGTTTTAAATTTTTGTGATTTTTGTCTTTCTCCAAAAATCAGGGATGTTACAGACTACCACCCTTAAAAGAAATCTCGTCCCGATATTTGGGAAGGCTAGAAGGAAATATAGATTTGGGTTACTTGGATTCCATTGCAACTAGGTGGCTACCACCCTTAAAAGAAACTTTTGTGGGTATACAAATTTCATGGCTTGATTGTGTAGCATGTCTCCATTTGTCTTGAGTAGAACTTTCTTTCGAAGTAGAGCTGCAGACTAACTGGTTCCTCTTGAACTTCATTTGACACTGAGGGTCATTCTTTGGGTCAATCAGAAGTCCCGGAGTCACTATTTCCTTGGTATTTTAATGTACTAGGAAATCTTCCATCTTGTGTTGTTGTCGTCTTCTCGTGGTTGTTGGTATTCTGACTAGGTATCGGGTTGGGTTTAGCATAGATGAGTAGAAATTTAGAAAGATCTAAGAAAGTTTCCTACCATAATTCAACAAAGCAAGAAAATACATCTTACAATCAACATATAATCAAACATTTTCACACCAAACAACATGGTTTTAGAAAACAAACTAATATTGTCATACCACACTCATTGGAATGATCAATGCACTAACACGTTTACGTTGTTCTAATAGAGTAACTAGTTTGGTGTTCTCATCTATATCTTCTGGAGTCTCTTCAATATCTTGAGGTGTTAATGATTGTTGAGGAATCTGAGTTCTTCTCTAATTTCATCAATGATCTTATGTGTAGTACTTCAGTATACTTCTTGCACTTCAGGGCATGGTATTCACCAAACTTGTCTTGATGATATAGAAGGGATGTTATCTAAAGAGAAGAAATTTTGGAAATGAATAATAGATGAGAAGATATGAGAAATATGAGAAGTTTGTCTTTAGAAGATTTGGATAAATTAGGTTTTCAACCTAGATCTTTTCCCAACTTAAGGTCTCGAATACTACAGGCAACACAATGCTCTGATACCATTTTGTAGCGTTCCCACTTTTAAATAATGTAAGAACTTTGTGTTATTGTGCTAGTCCCTGGATCAATTGCTAGCACCACAGTTCAAAATGAAATATCATGCAAATGCGTCAAAATTCTATTACATCGCATGATCCAGTCTTTACAAAATAACTTTACAACTTGCATAGTCTCACAAGACTAGCAGGAAACAAAATTACAGCGGAAAACATAGTACAACATTGAGCCCATCTTCTTCATGTGCCACATCCAAAAACATGTTGGCGATAGACTCGAGATCCTGAACGAAACCTCACTCGTCTTCATATTCATCTGCAATATGCAATATGCAGCCACAAGGGAGTCAATACAATTTAATGTATTGTCAAGTAACACTATGGTGGATATAAATGGCAAGACTAATACTACATGAATATTTGGCTGAGTGGAGTTTTGGCTAAGTTTGCATAAAGCCAGTTTTCTCCTATCTTTTATCAGAAAACATTTTCATCTATAAAAGATATCACTGATAGAAACCAATGAACCAGAACTAAATTAAGGAGTACCACTGATAGAAACCAGGGTAAATCTCCTTCCCATGTTCACCCATCAAATTTTATTATGAAGTTGGCATGATGAGATTCTTCCGTCATTCCTTGTCCAGCTGCTCAAATTGTCCATGACCGGAGACACGGCTAAGAACTTAGTTTGTTGACTCTGCACAGTTTGTGCACTTTCACCTTCAGACTCAAATCAGCCCAAACATCCTATACACCCTGAGTGCATTAAGAAAAGGAGAAGATTGAGACGAGATCTTTCAGAAGCATTTCCTCATCCCATACTGACGTGACGCGCTCCCATTCTAACCATTCTACCACCACCTGTCAAGTCGGGACAAGTCCACGCAACTTAATCCATCTAGCCAGAGCCCATATGACTAAAGGCTGCACGGGAAGGTACTAAACTTAGAAGGACATAGTAATCTCTTTGTTCCTGGGTGGGATTCCTCAAGTGAATAAACACTCAACTCTGACAGCCAATCAAGCCCAATCCACCCAGGTAGTTCATTGAAGTTGTTACTTAGATTTTTTCCACAATATCAAGTAAAAATAATTTGTAACATTGCATAGCATCTATCAAGTTCTAAGGCTATGGCTACACACTACTAGGATAATAGCATAGCATAGTATAACTTATTAAAAATTCCTATCATGCATACTACTCAAAAACACTAGTAATGCATAGTAAAAATATGGGATATTTGGTGGTGTGTTACTTGCCTTTGAAGTTGGTGAAGAACAATCACTAGTAATGCATAGTAAAAATATGGGATATTTGGTGGTGTGTTACTTGCCTTCACAAAATGGAACGTTCTCTCCGTACAATCTAAACAACAACAATAAACAAACAATCACAAGCAAAACAACAAAGTATAACAACCAACAACCTTAAGACAACAATTTATTCTACAAAGGAATTATTTTATTTGGGTTTAGTGTATGGCAAATGGCTAAGGATTGTGTCTTGAGGATTCCAAACTTATTGAACAAAAGTTTCACTGAGGATTATCACCTTTACTCTAATATGCAAAAGGAAGGAAAACTTGTTATTTCAATACACAAAGAGAACTAAGAAATTCTTGTTAGTGGTTTTCCCTTTGTGACTAAGGGTTAGTTTTTGATCAAAAGATCACACAAAGTCAAAACAATTCCTGTCTTGTTTTCTCCAAGTATTCTTTTGCTTCCTTGAGTTGCTTCTGATGTCTAAGTATTTTTGCATGTTTCTTCAATGGCCTTGCGTGTAGTCCTACTTATTAATTATAGGAACTTAGTCATATAGAATATGAGAGGTAGTAGATATTGTTAGAGTTCCTCCTAAAAGGACTTGTAAAAAATCTTCATCTTGTTAATCTTCTGGGAGAGTATTCTTCTTGAGTTGCATTTGCTCTTCTTGAGGAAGTCTTCTTGTTGAAGTCTTGGTCAAAAACTCTCATCTTACTTGGAAAATAAATTCTAAGTCTTGGAAAAAACACTAATCACCTTGAAAACAAATTCTAACTATTGGAAAACAAATCCTAAGTCTTCACAACCTTGGTATTGGAAAATCTTCAGGATCCTTTGTAGCTTCCTCCTTGGTGTGGGGAATCCATTGAATCTTCTAACACTTCTAACACTTGATGGTTTTGATACAAACTAGTGGCTGGTCAAATCTAACTTAGCCATAGCACAAAGTCTAAGAGAACAGAAAATAAGGGGAGAAAAGACTTAGAGAAAAAGAGAGAGATGTTTCTGGTCTTCTTGTCTTCTTGATTTTCTTCTAAGTGCTTCTACTTCTTTGGAAATGCTTCTGAAGTCTATTTTCTTGGCTAAGTCCTTCATTTGTCTTCTTGCTTCATGTTGAAAATCTTCGAGTAATTGTAGTATCATCTCCATGGCTTTTCACTAATCCAAACTTAGTGGTTTTCAACTAGGAGGGCCAACTAGGAAAAATAACTTAGAAATATTCTAAGGTCTTTTGTTTTGGTCTCTCAGGCCTAAGGTTAGTCCTTAGCACAAATTTGCTAAAGAAAACATATTGAAAATAATTACAGAAAATAAACTAAGTCAAAAATAGTCACATGAGTATATAACAACAAAAACCTTTTTAACTTAGCCAAAAACTATTTTGGGCGCAAGGGACTGTTAGCAAACATCATAAGGTATCCAAAAATATTTTATTTGCAATTTTTAGATGTATAGAATTTAAACTATGCCAAAAATCACCAAACAAGCCTATTTAAATTTGAACCAATTTAAGTTTGTCAAATTTGAATTTTGACAGTGCTAAGCTATTCTACGTGTTTAGGGATTTTCAGAAAGTTCAAGTTTGTCGAATTTGGAGTCATAGATCAAAAGTTATCAACAAAACAAGTTTTACAAAGATTCAACAATAGAAAGTGTGTGCACGTATCAAAATTCAGTTTTCTTAATTGTAATAAATTCTACACATTGTGCTGATTTCAAAAAGTACAAAATCATCGAAATTGGACTAACAGAACTAAAGTTATGAATTTATGAAGTTTTGCAATTTTTCTGGAATTTTAATTCGAATTAAAAACGCGCTGACTGGCTCGCTGACTGTGCGCTGACTGCGCTGTTGCGTGGCGCTGGCGTGGCTGCTGACGTGGATAAGTGGGATAGATCTGGACCACAGGATCTGGATCCAACGGATGGGGCCCGTACCTCTTCGCGATTTAATCGCGGTCGTTGGTTGTGATCTGACGGCGCTGGGCGAAGGGGAGCTTCAGGTCGCCGGTGATGGAGATTTCGGTGGCTCTCCGGTGAAGCGCGGCTCGGGAAAACGACGGCGACGGCGCTCCCGTGGCTTTCTGACTTGATGGAGATGACGACGAGGTGCGGCGCGGGATGAAGAGCGTGATGGAGGTGATGGCGTCGTCCCGCGTTTCCTTGGGCGACGGCGAGGCGCAGGCGGAGACAGTGCGGGCTCCGGCGTCCTCGGGTGTGCACGGCGCGACCATTGTACGTGCCGGAAAACAAGGAAGACGGCGGCGGTGATGTGCGGCTCCGGCGACGAATTGCAGCGGCCTGGCGGCGTGGTGTTCTAGGGTTCGAAGGGGGGATCGTAGAGGAGGTTGTAGGCTATTTATGGAGGGGATAGGGGCCACGAATCCTTCCCAAAATCGCGAGAAATTCGGGAGGAGATCGTACCCGTTTCGGTCTCTGTTTTCTTGAGCGAGAGGAAGAAGAGGCTGACGTCGTTGAGGATGTCACCGTGGGGCCCTTTAGTCAGGGAGAGAAAAGGATGGGCTCTGGGGGATGCTTCTGTGCGCGTGCGACGGATAGAAGGGGCAGGGATTGGGCCGCAGTTGGGCTTCGAGAGAGAGAGAGAGAGGGGCAGAGTGACGGGCTGGGCTGGCTGGCATTATTTGTTTTTTTTCTTTTCTGGTTTTAAGAAATAATACATAACTTTTAAAATATGAGTCCAAATAACCTCAAACAAAATTCTATGGTTTAGTAAAAATATTGTCTTTCATACGAAAACATTTGTGTGCTGTTTTAACACAACTAAAATTTTATATTTTCACACCATGATTAAATTACTAAGAGTGACTAAATGTTCTTTTCCCTTAAGAAAAATGATTAATTAAATTATGGTCAAATAATTTTGAGACATAGGAAATTTTAGAATATTGTTTATTTAATCACTTTCATACCAAGATAAACTTGTGAAAACACTTTATGGTTTCCAAAATATTTTCAGTAGTCAAATAATTGGAGGGAGTTATTATCAATTGATAAAAGGTGAAAACAATATGGAAACAACTTGTTTATAGAAAAAAATTATGGTTTACAAATTAGAGAATAATAGTTTCTTTGCATAATTATTTGTTTTGAGGGTTTAGGGTTTTTAGAAAATAGATGCATTTGGATTATTATTTCCAATAACCTAGGAATAACCTATAATTTTCCTTTTTGTTTGAGTTTTATTTGTTTTTGGTGGCTTGGTTTAACCAGAAAACAAAAGTTTTAAATTTTTGTGAATTTTGTCTTTCTCCAAAAATCAGGGATGTTACACATGCCTAGCATAAGTTGTTGGTGCACATAGGTAAACCTAGCTTGCATAGGTTTTGTGCTTGATAAATTAAACGCTAGTTTTATTCCGCATTTACTCAAGCCTAACTCGTAATTATTTTAAAGCGCCTATTCACCCCCCCTCTAGGTGGCATCCTTATACTTTCAATTGGTATCAGAGCCAGGGCTATCATTGTTAGGCTTCACCGCCTTGAGAGTAATGATGTCGGTTAGTGAATTATGCACGATCCCACATTTCATTTCGATGGCACAAACTATGATCTTTGGAAATTTCGCATGCTCATTTATTTCCAGGTCATGGACCCACACATGGAGCAAATTGTAGAGATGGGTTTTTCTCCTCCAAAGGATCCTTAAAATCCAAATTTAGAGGAAGAGAAAAACTTATCTCTCGATGCTCTTGCTATTAATGCGTTTTTCCTTCTTGTGAGCCTTGTAGTTATTAAGCCACTTTTTCCTATTCGGAATGCTCATGAGTTATGGACAAAGCTTCAAGATAAATATGGAGTGTCCAATATTATTGAGGATGATTGCTCTCCCTCCATCTCCGTTCGTAATGAGTTCTCAACTTCTTCTACTTCACCAACATGTGGTAAGCCACAAACTAATGAGATGGTGAGTAGTGATAGGATTTGCAATAATGATAGTGAGATTATTATTGATGATCCTTCATCTCTATCTTATTGCAATGTCTCATCTTTGGACTAAAACACAACTAGCACCAAAAATGTTTTACATGCTTGTGTTGATAGTCTTTGCATATCATGTTGTCATTGCTTGACTAATTATCATGATGATATGCTTGCTTTATCTTGTTCCCATGATAAAAATGATTGTGTTTCCTCTAGTATTTGTATGGCTAACAATTTAAAGGAAACTAAACTCTCTATGGAACAAGATGTGGACTTGAGTGGTGCCTCAAGTAATGATTCATCATCATCTACCACGTTTTGCCTTATGGCCAAGGATTCAAAGGTATCTTCCACTTTGAACCCCAATATATATTATGATGATAGTAGGGATGATGATGTTGGTAAGGAAGATGATGATGAGTCTAAGAAATTAGGCTTATGGTTCGCAAGCATTGTTGGTGAGACCAAAGAAAATGTGAATGCTCTCCTAGAACAACTTGATGAGGCTAACTCTCTTGTAGATAAAAAGGAGGATATCATCGTGAGTTTGGAAAGTCATAGTGGTAGTCATTCTATCAAGGACAAAGAGCTTGAAAAGGCTTTTGAGAAAGAGCGGTCCCTTAGATCTCTCTTGAAGTGAAACTATATAGTCAAGAAGAAACAAATGCTATTAGCGTTTCTTAGCTTAGAAGGGACAATGAATTATCTCTTTCTCTTGTTAATAAACTCAAAGCTAAAAATGTTGATGCTTGTTCTACTAACTATATTTCTTGTGAAGCATCCACATTAAAGGAGAACGTTGAGCTACGGGATCAACTTGAGTTGCTAACTAGTAATTATGGGAAATTGGAAGAAACTCATGAAAAGCTCTCAAGCTCTCATAAGGATCTTCTAGTCTCCCATGAGAGGCTAAAATTAGCTCATAAGGCTATTTTAACTAAGGTAACATCTTGTGAGCCTCATGTGGAAAAATGCACAATATCTACTCTAAATGCTATATTGCCTTGTGCTAGTCCTAGTAATTCACCCTCTCATAATGTTCCCACATCTTATGATGAATTTCTTTCCTTGCCTTGTTGCTCTAATAATGATGCATCTACTTCCTCTAGCTCTTGTGGTTATACTAACCATGTAGAGGAAATCAAAGAGCTCAAGGCCCAAGTCACTTCATTGGAGAAAGACTTGGAGAAGTGTCATAAAGGGAAGTCCACACTTGGTTGAGTGTCCAAAAATACCCCAATGACAAGAGAGGACTTGGATTCATTTCCAATCACAAGAACAAGTCCAAGGTCGACAAGAAGAAGGGCCATGAACAAGTCAATAATTTTGCCAATATTGTTTGCTTCAAGTGCAAGGTTGAAGGGCATCATGTCAGATCATGCCCTTTGAAGAAGAAGAACTTAGCGAGAAGCAACAAGGGAAGCGGCCACAAGTTCAACCTCAATCTCAACTTCAAGTTGAAGAAAGGCCTCTTCCTACGAAGACTCAAGCTAATGCTTCTCAAGTTGAGAAATCAACTAAGAAGAATGGAAGGAGTCGTTGTTGCTACTTATGTCGTGAAAAGGGCCATCTTGATTCTTCATGCACTAATGGTACATTATCCAACCCTATTATAATTGATGATGTGTATTCCATTCGGAAGGATGATGTGGGCAATGTGTTTGCCAAATATGTTGGTACTCAAAGTGGTGTCAAGAAAAGAACCATTTGGGTTGCCAAGCCTATTGTGACTAACCTCTTACGACCCAACTTGGTTGGGGACCAACAAGCTCAAACTTGATCAATAGGTGTTATCGGAGGGCATTGGAGACTTGGCTATATCATGAAGAATTAAGGGATCTTCATCACGTATATTTTCCTTAAGCCAAGTCATTTGGATTATCACGTCTCTATCTCATATTACATGCTTCTTCTTGCGGTAACTTGTATTTATTACGTTATATATATCTATATTGAAAGTTGCTTGCCCCTTTTCATGTATCGGTTTTGTACCTTGCTTGTATTTTGTATATTTTGTTCCTACTACTTACTTATCCTTGAGTAATCTAGTATGTGTTTGTCGGTTCGCACAAAATGTATGTATGAGTTTGCTTTGAGCCTAATTGCATCTTGTGTGTATCTTATTTGGCTCTTTTGAGTGATTAATGGACTATCCCGTTTTGGGAGAGTAATATGCCTTTGGCACTTCACAATCCCAAAATGTGTGTACATGTGGAATACCACATAGTGTTGATATTTCAATATTATCTAGTCTCTATGTGGTATCTCATACTAATGAGAAATTCAAATTCTAATGTCTATTAATTATCTCAAGTTGGTCTTTGTTTTCCTCTTGCTAAGAAGATATGGATTATCACATTATGAGGGACTAATATGTTTGTGCATATTACAAGCCTAAAGAATGTGAACATTTAAGGTTTTGCCACATAGAATTGATATTGTTAATTATCTTGTTCCTATGTGGAATGTGTGCTCAAACAAGTTTTAATTTGCTTAAATGATTTTATTTGCTCATCTTTTGGTATCTTATTTGTGAGAGAGTTTCTTGGTGCGGTTTTCCACAAATTAGCACTAGAATTTACCTTTCCGGGAACCGGTTGCTTCTTGATATTAATCATTTCTTGGCATGATCATTCGACTATTGAAGCCACCAAGAATCTTTATTGAAGTATGGTGTTTTCATTCCTATCTTTTACCACATGCTTATGTTTTGTGAATATGATTGTGAACAAATATACCACCGAGAAATATCTCCATACATATCTCTTTGACAAGTTATAATAATTTGTGGTAAGTTTATGAGAGAATTCCTTATTTGGCCCTTTCTTAAATTCATCTTCCTTATTTGGCCCTAAAAAAAATTTCTTCCCAATTTAACACCTAAATTTCTTTTTCTTCCCAATTTGGACACAAACGTTTGTTCTGTTTGATGTTTCCGTCAGTGAGCTTTTTATTGGACAGAAATACCCCTAGCTAAAGTGAGTTAACCATCTCTCTTTTCTTTTTCCCTGGAAGCGACCAAACTTTGCCTCGAAGCGACCCGACCCTTCGCTCCTTATCCAACCACACGGTGAAACCTACCCCGATGGCGGATGGTAACGGGGGCGGCGGCGGCGGCGTGAACCCAGGGGAGGACGAGGACACGGATTCGGCCGGCGGCGCGAGCACGGTTGTGGCCGTCGGCGCGAGCACTGGTGCGGCCGGCGTCGAGGGCCACGAGATGGCGGAGGGTACGCGAGCACTGGTGCGGCCGGCGGCGCGACCACAGGTGAGGCCGGCGGCGCGACCACAGGTGCTGCCGGCGTCAAGGGCCACGAGATGGCGGCGGGTACGGCTGCGTCCGGCGGCGTGGGCGCCTTGGCCACGGCTGCGGCCTGCGGCACGGGCCTGGCTCCAAGCACAACCACGGATACGGCCATCGACACGGGCACGGCTGCCGGCGGCGGCACGGGGGTGGCTCCAAGCGCGGGCACGACTGCGTCCGTCCGGTGAGTTTCAGCTCCTCTAAACCAGGGAATTGGATTACGGTGGTAGTCTGGTTCGTAAGCATATTTTGGATACAGTGGTTGTCTGGTTAATTATTCTAGCATATTTTGCATTGTGTGTGTTGTCCGATGTGCCTTAGGGGCTGTATTCTATTGATTCATGAAAGAAGAGTGAGGCTTGATGTTGTATGAATAAGACTGGGGCATGATTACTGTTTTTTTTTGCTACAACGCTCCGTACCTATGTGGATGAGAGTATTGTGCCTGAACTTTATGAAGCACTAGCAATGTTTGCAGAATGTTTATACCTATATTTGTGTTCCATATGCAGGATGGATCCAAATTCAAGTTATTTGCTGAAAATTAGATTGGTTGGCAACAAGAAAAATGCTAGGAAAGAAATCAAATGTTTCTATTTTGAGAAGATGATTGATTCTGACTTGACAAATTATAAGGATTTGGTTGAATCAATTGTAGATGAGTACCCGCCAAGATATTTGGAAGTTGCACATGTTCAATACTACGATGATGTTCTGAAAATATTTCCAGAAGTGAAAACTGACCAAGACTTAATGTTTATGTTTGAGAAATTCTCGAAGACAAAGGCTGTCCAAATGTTTATTTCTTATTGTGATCCTGCTGAGCCATATGAGACTATTTTTATTGCTTTGAAACCTTGCATAGATGGGTTCATTAATGGTTGCAGACCATATTTGGCAGTAGATAGCACATTCTTGACGGGAAAGTTTAAGGGGCAGCTGGCTAGTGCTACCGCTGTTGATGGGCATAATTGGATGTATCTAGTTAGTTTTGGAATTTTTGATTCCGAAACAAATGAAAATTGGATCTGGTTTATGCAAATGCTTAGGCAGACCATAGCATCTCCAACTGGTTTAGCCATATGCACTGATGCTGGCCAGGCAGTGATGGCAGGGGTAAAAGAAGTGTTCCCACATGCTGAACATAGGGAATGTATGTTCCACTTGGTGAGCAATTTCAAGTAGAAGTTCCACGGGAAGGTTTTTGATGATCACCTTTGGGCTGCTGCATACTCATGGAACCCGTATCTGTTTGACAAACATTGGGTTGCAATGGAGGCAGCAAAGCCAGCCGCAACTGCATATATAAAGAAGTGGCACAATAGGCTATGGTCGAGGAGCCAGTTCTCCACAATATCCAAGGTGGACTACGTAACCAAGAACTTGGCAGAGTGTTTTAACAATTGGATTAAGCACCACAAGTCCATGAACTTGGATGATTTCATGGACAAGTCTCGACAGTTATTGATGATCAAGTGGAACAAAAGGAGAACTGTGGGAAAGAAGTTGGATGGACTAATTCTTCCCCACATAATTAAGAAGCTGAATGCAATGACTAGAGAATTAAACTTGGAGGTGGTACAGAGCTCGGAAGAAGTGGCTGAAGTGACCGCATTAGGAGGTAGCGGCATCTATGCTTTGCCATGTGATTTTTGTGGACTTTACCTCACATACATGATGTAAGTGAGACTGGAGGTGCTTTTGGACCTGATCGTGTGATGTATTTGGACTAGGCCTCAACTATGATATAAACTGTAGGATCAGTACTGATATTGCATTGTTATAAAATGTCTATGCATATATATCTTAATTGTGTGTTCAGAATGGTCAAATTATAGGGGAGGTTCTGCCCAATTTTTTTATTTTTTAAATTACAATCTGTTAAATAAAATGGTTCCATTTTGGATGCTTTCAACGGTTATTGAGCTACTGGTACGTTTTTTATTGGCTTAAATATGTCACACACATTAGAGAGTAACTTTTGGTCCCACAATTCATCAAGGGCAAAAGAGTACTTTTACAACCACATTTAACACCGTTAGTGTTCAGATTGCACTACAGGGCCATATTAGGAAGGAAATGAAGTTTAGATGTCAAATAGGGAAAAACAATTTAGGGCCAAATAGGGAAGAAGATTTTAAGAAAGGGCCAAATAAGGAATTCTCTCTAAGTTTATTGATCATATTTACTTTGTCCATTGATCTAAAATTGCCTTGTTTCTTGCCAAGGATTTGTTTGGTTCAAACTCCTTTGTGTCTTCCTTGCTCTGCTCAAAATTTGTTTTATGCTTTATTGAGTTAGGAAAATCAATGATCCCATTCGTGTGCACTCTCATTCAAAGTCATACTTCTTTGTGTTGCATTTCTTGGGGAAGCTATCCTACATTGAGTAGAACATAATTCTTTAATTGGTATTGCATCTTATTGCTTTTCTTGAGCTTGACTAGTATTTGAACAATATATATGGAGAGTAATGATTCCATTGTGTGCATCTTGTATTCAAATGCAATATCATAATTAATGCACTATTATTGGAAGAACTATCCTATATGTGTTTGAACACATGTTGTCTTGAAATTGGTATTTTATCCCAATGACTTGTCTCTTTGGAGGACGAACATTTTTCGTTTGGTACTTTGTGTGCCATCATGAAAAGTGTAGAGGGTTTGTTTATTCTTTGATGTTGTTTTTGTTATCTTCTCTATTTTATTTCTTAACTCATGTGTTGATTTGGGGTTTTGATATAATTTGGACACTTCGTTTGATTTTATCTCTTGTGAGTGCCTTCTTTGTTTTAATTGGTATTTTGTCCAATTTGTATCTTGTTTGGTTCTTGAAAGTTTTGTGCATGTATATTTACTATGTATATCCTTTGACATGCTTACTTTCGTTGATCCAATATATAGGATAAACTCCATCAAATCCTAAATGGCTAAGATGTGCATAAAATTCAAATTCATATTAATATGCACATATTTATGTGGAGTTTGTCCTATGTATTGTAGTTTTTCTAACTACTTTGGACCCAATAACTTTGGGAACCATTTTGTACTTGATTTTTCCTTTTAGGTACAATGGAGATACATTGGTTGCTTGCTCCATTCATAAGGAAGGTGTTCTCACCATCATATCATAGGAGTCAAGCTACGATGATTATCAAACTCGCATCCTCTTCATCACCAATGCCGTCTCGGTAACAAGTATCTATTCCATGCATACATTTCTAGCTTTCAACCTTGTGTAGGTTGCATCTTGGCATGAATTCCATTTGTTGCATTTCATTTGGCTCCTTCAAATATCTTATCAAAAACATCTTTATTGCAACTATGAGTAAGCCGAGATGATTACATACTAAGGGGATATTTATAATCATTTTCATGATTCACCAATCCCAAGTATATTAATCTAGTAACTTCTACTTGAAGTCTCTCATATGCAATATTGATGAATTCTCAAAAACCATTTGAATATTTTGTGATATGTGTTACGTTTCTCGAAGCATTCCAACTATCACTTTTCCCTTGTGATATTTGTGATGCTTTGATGAGTTTATTGTTTGTCCATCTATATCCCCTTAAGATTAAACTAAGTCTAGTGCTTTGCTTTCAAACAAAAAAAAAATCTTATTGGTATATTTATGAACATATCTTGGATATCATGTTCCTCACCCTTGTACCTATTTTTGTGTGTGCATATTTCTTTGTGGATATATATCTTTGTGATTGGTGTCCACTTAGAAACTTATACACACGAGAATAGTTACATCTTTAATTGATATTCTATTTCTTTAGTGACCATGTTTTATTGCTTTATATTACTTGGTGGTTCGTAAAAGGCACAAGCTCTGCTTTCCTTTTGGTATTCCTTTTGCATCTTATAAAGCTTGTGGACCTATGTGTTTTATTATTTGTTGGTTTGTGTGTATGGGAAAGAAATGATATGCACTATGTGCCTCATATATTTAAAGACTATGATGAAGCTTTTCTCATCCTATTAGTCTCCTACAAATGTCTTTCCTTGTCACACTCATCTCTTTCGGTTGAGTAAATCTTTACTTTTCGCTTCTTGATCTTAATTGCTCAACTCTTGTTTGTTTGCAAGTTGCTTTGCTTCATTTCCAATCTATTCTCTTGCTCTTGTCTGTGTTCAAAATTATCTAGAAGGGAGTGATGATTCCATGTTGTGCACATTATATAGTAATTCAAATCTAACATTGTGCATGTACCTTGGGGAGTTCCCTCTTGATTTTCTACAACACTTGGTTGATCTCATCATAATATTGATTTTGGTCAATCGGTTTTTCGGATCCTTTGGTTGGTTTCTTCTTTATGAAAGTATCCTTCAATTTGACTTTGCTTGTAAATCTTTGGATCCTCAATATAGTTTGATCTCCCTCCATCTATTCCCAGTTGGATATATGCTCTTGATTTCACTAAAATCATGAGGAATGCATACACTATGGGGGAGCTCTTATTATATTGGCCTTCTAATTTTTTTTTATTTCGGCAATGGATGCCAATGGGGGAGAAGTTTAGAGGGTTTAAGGGAATTTGGTTCTATGCTTTAGTTTCGTTCTTAAGCATTTGCCTTCCATGCTATTGCATCCTTGCTCTTTGTTTTGCATGGTTGCTTAATTCATTATATAAACCCTCGTAAAAAGGGATTGTCATCAATTACCAAAATGGGGGAGATTGAAAGTGCATGGTGCCCCATATGTGGTTTTGGTAATTAATGACAATCCTTATGGACTAATGTTTGCATTGAGTTATCCTTCTAGATCTTGTCCATAGGAAATAATGGAGTTCATGTATATTCAAGGATTTACATGAAGAATGGTCATGGTTTGAGTTGAGCTTATTGCTAGTGTGTCTTTGTCGAATCTCAGACTCTACAAATCCCTCGGGTGAACCCATAGGGTTTCGAATAGGAGAACCCATGAGCACTGGTGGCGATCGTCGGCTAAACAGGGGGCAAGATTTACCCAGGTTCGGGGCCCTCGTAGAGGTAAAACCCTTACTCCTGCCTCTGTCGATTTGTATTAATCGAGTAGATCGGTTACAATGATGTTGGCTCAAGTCGAGAGTATGATGTCGAGCTCAAGGCTTTGGTGTTGCGGTCTTGCTTGGTCCTCTTCCGGTGGCTCTCCTGGCCTTATATAGGTGGCCAGGTCTCAAACCCTATCCGGAGAGGACTCGAACTCTAACCCTAGGTCGGTTACAGGTTTCCTAACTTAACCCGCAAGGTAGTGCGAGTGGGCTTCACGTGGGCCTTCTGGAACACTCCAAGGGCTCCTCTTCTTGGGCCTTAACCTTGGGCCTGAGACGGGGTGTCCTTACCCGCAGGGTCCAGGATCGATGCCTTCGTCAGTAGCCCCCGAGCGTTTGCTCGAGGGGGATTTTTCCAGTCGAGTAGACGGTCAAACCTTTTCTTGTCTTTCTTTCTTTCGGATAACCAGTATGGTTGTTTTCCTGTTTGAAGGGTACGTACCCTGTGTAATGAGTTTTTATACCCGAGTATTGAGTAATGCAAGTGCCTATTTTTATGGCTTTTTATCGCAGAAGGATATGGCACAGTAACTTGGCTCTCCCGAAAGATCAGGGCCAATTAATTGCAACTAGGGCAAAAACAATTCTGGTCTACACAGATTCGAGACCTCCGTCTCGAACCCGATGAGGTGATTGTTGCGACCGGGCTGTTGTGGTCTTACCGAGTCGAACTTAACCTATGGGGGTACCCGGCGCACTAGTAGAAATATGCCTTTCTATGGAATGGCATCTGTGGCGCACCAAGAAGGGGTGCGCCATAGAAATAAAAAAATTTGGCGCGAGCCAGAGGTGCGCCACAGAAATTTCTAATTCTGTGGCGCATGTCTTCCCTGCGCGCCACAGAAATGTGGTGGGGCCCACGTCAATCATTGGTCTGGGTGTCAGTACACGTATTTTTATGGCGCAGCCTCCCTGGTGCGCCACAGAATATGGTATTTCTGTGGCACACTGACCTGCTGCAATGGTGGGCCCTACCATTGTCAAGGGTGTTCCTTGGGCCTAACGTGACACAACCAAGCAACTAGTTCCACTTTGCTACCCACTTCCGGCTCACGCAGAGGGGGCTGGACGCCGGTTCCGTCTTTTTCTACACCGGGGCTAGGGTATCTCCGGAGAGGGGATCCGGAGCTTCAGGATCCCACCTAGACCAATGTTTTGCCATGTCATGTGTGTTAGAGTGTCTCATGTGTGTTGGGTGCCAAAGATACCATCACTCTTTGTGTTGGGGCCTCACCGACGTCGGATTCTCTCTCCCGGGTTCCAGGACTGCTCACACCACGAAACTCCCGGATCTGACGTAACGGGGGGAATCTTGCAAGGAGGTGGGCCCTACCATTGTCAAGGGTGTTCCTTGGGCCTAACATGACACAACCAAGCAACTAGTTCCACTTTGCTACCCACTTCCGGCTCACGCAGAGGGGGCTGGACGCCGGTTCCGTCTTTTTCTACACCGGGGCTAGGGTATCTCCGGAGAGGGGATCCGGAGCTTCAGGATCCCACCTAGACCAATGTTTTGCCATGTCATGTGTGTTAGAGTGTCTCATGTGTGTTGGGTGCCAAAGATACCATCATTCTTTGTGTTGGGGCCTCACCGACGTCGGATTCTCTCTCCCGGGTTCCAGGACTGCTCACACCACGAAACTCCCGGATCTGACGTAACGGGGGGAATCTTGCAAGGAGGTGGGACCTACCATTGTCAAGGGTGTTCCTTGGGCCTAACATGACACAACCAAGCAACTAGTTCCACTTTGCTACCCACTTCCGGCTCACGCAGAGGGGGCTGGACGCCGGTTCCGTCTTTTTCTACACCGGGGCTAGGGTATCTCCGGAGAGGGGATCCGGAGCGTCGGGATCCCACCTAAACCAATGTTTTGCCATGCCACGTGTGTTAGAGTGTCTCATGGGTGTTGGGTGCCAATGATACCATCACTCTTTGTGTTGGGGCCTCACCGACGTCGGATTCTCTCTCCCGGGTTCCAGGACTGCTCACACCCCGAAACTCCCGGATCTGACGTAACGGGGGGAATCTTGCAAGGAGGGGGGCCCTACCATTGTCAAGGGTGTTCCTTGGGCCTAAAATGACACAACCAAGTAACTAGTTCCACTTTTCTACCCACTTCCGGCTCACGCAGAGGGGGCTGGACGCCGGTTCCGTCTTTTTCTACACCGGGGCTAGGGTATCTCCGAAGAGGGGATCCGAAGCGTCGGGATCCCACCTAAACCAATGTTTTGCCATGCCATGTGTGTTAGAGTTTCTCATGGGTGTTGGGTACCAAAGATACCATCACTCTTTGTGTTGGGGCCTCACCGACGTCGGATTCTCTCTCCCGGGTTCGAGGACTGCTCGCACCCCGAAACTCCCGGATCTGACGTAACAGGGGGAATCTTGCAAGGAGGTGGGCCCTACCATTGTCAAGGGTGTTCCTTGGGCCTAAAATGACATAACCAAGCAACTAGTTCCACATTGCTACCCACTTCCGGCTCACGCAGAGGGGGCTTGACGCCGGTTCCGTCTTTTTCTACACCGGGGCTAGGGTATCTCCAGAGAAGGGATCCGGAGCGTCGGAATCCCACCTAAACCAATGTTTTGCCATTCCATGCGTGTTAGAGTGTCTCATGGGTATTGGGTGACAAAGATACCATCACTCTTTGTGTTGGGGCCTCACCGACGTTGGATTCTCTCTCCCGGGTTCTAGGACTGCTCACACCCCGAAGTGCTGCCCACGTCACAGCAGGGCTCTACACACCAGCAGCCCCGTCCGCGAGCAGGAAAAAAGCACCACGGGGCGGCGGGTTGATACATGCGAAATGTATTTGTAATTTTTGATGCTTCATTCTTGTTTTCCTTATGTTATTGCATGATTTCTACATCTTTTAATTTGTTTGCCGGATGATTTTATGGACTAACCTACTAAAAAGATACCAAAAGTCAGTTTTTGTTTTATGCTGTTTTTGTATTTGAGAAAAACTCGGAACAAAATATTCGTGAAAAGTACTGAAAAATTACCTTAATTATTTTTTCCCCAGAACAAATATGGAGTCCAAAGAAGAGCCGTAGAGGGTCCAGGGGTAGCCCGGTGACCACCAGGCACGGGTGGTCCCTAGGCCGCGTCATGCGGTCACCTCGCCACCCTGGCCACCGCCTTGCGCCGCCTCTTCGCCTATAAATTCACATTAACCCAAAAACAACGGAACAGAAAATTTTCCACGAAAAACATACAGAGGCGCCGTCACTTCGAAAGTACAATCAAGAGCTTCTAGGGCTAGAGAGGGGGATCGTCACCGGAGGCCTCCGGACGGTTGCGTGCGTAGTGCATCTATATACTACGGGTCCATAGCAGTAGCTTGATGGTGTTCTCTCGTCCTTGCGACTCCATGTTTAGTATTGTGTGCTGTCTAACATGATCCAGATCACCGTTATGTAATTGCTACGTGTTGTGTTTGCTGGGATCAGATGAACTACGAATTTGTGATTACTTTGGTCATGTCTTATTGAGTTGCTTCACCTATATATTACAGAGATTTAATCTTGTTTTGCAATGATCTCCGGTGTGTATGATTTCCTTGGCCAAGTTATTGTATGCACCTCCAAAAGAGTATCTATATGCTAGATAGTGGGTTCATGCCTCCCTTGACCAACGTATGAGTGAAAGAAAGGATGTGTTGCTGCCACTAGGGAGTAAACAACGCCACTAGAGAGTAAACAACGTTGTTCTCATCTACCGATGAGAATTGTTGCTTACATTACATATTGTTCTTATTGCATTCATCTGTTGCACCCAAGAAATCACTTCGTTGCTGCAACTTAACACCAACGAGATTTGATAGGTTTGTGTTTGTTGTGGGGGTACCAGAGAGACCATCCCTTAAGAAGGTACTCGGTGCGGCCCAATAAGGGGTACTGCAGAACTCCACGGGCAGTGTATGCGAAAGCACGTGAAGATTCGAGACACGGCAGAAGGAAAGACTACATCGACGAGGTTAGGAAGGTGTAATTACCGAATCAGAGTCGAAGTCCATCTCATGTATGACCCCTAAGACCACTTCTACCTATATGAAGCACGGGATGGGGTCATAAACAAGATATACAACACTAGATTCAGAGCTAGCCGAGATTCAATCTCCGGAGAGCACCCCCTATAATCGACACTTTTCATCTCATTGAAATACACTCGCGGGCAGTAACCTGTCAAATCGACCAGTCCACCAGTGCCCTCTTCTTTATGAAACCCGTGGTCTCTAACAATGAGGATTTTTGACTTCACACCGTCGACATTGGCGCCACCGGTCTCAATTTTTGGCGTTGGATTTGTGGTTCCCTTGATCACATCATCGATCTACGACTCGGCGACCTAGGCGGACTCGATCTGTTTCGGGGCAATCGACTTCACCAAGTACTCGCCGGTTTTGCGCCCGACGCTCGACTACGCAACACAGGTATCGATCGGAAGCCCGAACTTCCGCGCGGGACGCGCATGGGTGATACGCGTAGAAGGCTGTGACCAACCCCAATTAGGATAAGTGGTCATGACAATGTTATCGCGACTATCTCTCGAGGAGAAAAGCCTCGAGTATACTCATCCGGTCAACCACCATGTACACTTCGTCAAAATGGCAACGCACATCGAGCAAATATCCTCCGAGAGCGAGGATGAAGGAGAAAAGGTTGACCCACCCAAGGCCACCGATGCGGTGGTCGCACCAAGAGAAGACGGAGAAGATGGAGAAGAGAGCGAGGGAGACAACGACGTGGACCCGAAAAGGTTCCTGCCGCTAGAAAGTTGAACCTCGGTTGATGACGATGGAGAACTCGAGAACTTCCCCCATCTGCCAACTCCAGATCCACAACTAAGAGCAAGAATGGAAAAATTGAAAGACCTCAAGTATACGTGTCAAAGGAGACAATGGGGCTAGTCACCTCACTAGTCGAATAGGGCCTACCTCTCACAGTGGGTGCCACTCGAGAAGACCGTATGACCTACAAATGGACGTTATCGCAGCACAGGAAGAAGTTGTACAAGATGTATATAGAACTGGACGACACTGGCCTCCTAGAGGGGCACTCAACAGAAGGCTCGGGTAGCGGGGTGCAAAAACCACCTGCAGCCCAACGACGATCACGAGTCAGATAAAATACCGAGTGACCGCATGGGAGACACTCGAAAGGTACTCGACCTCGATCAGGATATAGAGGAACCCAAATCCCTGTAAAACCTAACGCCCAGAACGCCTTAGGAAAGTCTTCCGCAGGTCCAAACGTACTTGATGTTCTTCAAACCATCGTCGGGTGACCCCGTGTTGAAATACACGAGGAGATGCTGTGAGGACTCAGCATGAAAAGCACGGAATTGAAACAGAAACTCACTCCGCAGGAAGAAACGCTCGCCCTGCGAGTAGAAGCACCTATGACCGTTGAAAGAAAGAGCTAGAGCCAGTCCGGCAGCAAACCGAGAGGAGGTCCCAAGGAACCTACAAGACCAAATCACGCAGAACAAGGTGGACAAACTGCAAAGAGAGATATGCTGAAACGCCACCTCCGAGGATGGGAAGAACCCAAAACAGGAGTCTAGAATAGGACTCGACTCACTCGGATGATGAAGAACGTTGCGGCCTTCCCTGTTTTATCCGACAAATTTGCCAGGACAGAAGGCCAAGACAATTCAAATTAACAGCCGAAAATGCCCAAGTATGACGGTGATCAGGAACCCGAAGCATGGTTGCATGACTACCTAATGGCTGTAAAGTTCCAAAAGGGGAACAAAACAACAACAATGCAGTACATACAACTACAGCTAGTTGGAGCCGCTAGAAACTGGCTGAAAAGCCGCGCCAAGAATAAGTACAACTGTTGGGAAAAGTTTGAGTACTATTTCGTGCAGAATTTCAGATCCACCTACAAATAACCAGTAACGGTCGGACAGTTAAAGGCATGCAGGCGAAGATCGGATGAAAATATTCGCTGGTACATAAAGAGGTGGACCTCATTGAAGAATAGCGCAGAAGAAATTTTGGATGAAACATCAATCAACAAATTAAAAGAGGGACTCTGCCGAATGAACCTGAAAGAGTACATCAGACGGATTCGAGTAAAAACGGTGAACAAACTCATGGTGGTAGCGAACAGCTGGGCAGAAGGCGAGGAGTTAGCGCGCAATACCACCGACCCTCACCTGAGGAAGATCACATGGAAACCTCGTACACTCACGAGGGAAATAGAAGGTACACTAAAGATAGGAACAGAAGAGGAAAGCCGAAGAACCGGGTGTTTGACGAGATGGAACCCCGAGTTTGTCGTAGCCGAGTTTCCGGGCAGTCGCAGTAACGACTACCGCCGGCAAGGGCAAAACCAGCCACGGTAACAAGAACATGACTACAGGCAAGAACAGAAGCGCGAATGGTAGCCACGGAAAATTAGGGCGGACGGGCTGACCCCTATGTCAATCGAGCAACAACTCGAAGGACCATGCCCAAATCACCTCTATACCGATGATAATGGAATACCCAGGTCAAACCACAAGTTGAAGGACTGCAATAGATTCAATCTACTCATGGAGGCATCTTTGAAGAAACAAAGAGAGGCGTAACAAGCAGGATTCCCACAAGCCCCAGGAGCATTAGACATAGGTTCATCACCACTTACGCCAGGGCCAGTAGTTGCACCACTTCAGCAGCAACCCCTTGCGCAAGGAGCGCATAGAGCACAACGAGCCACAGTAGTACACCAACAGTATAAAGGTAGCACTAGTACTCGAAGCACAAATCGGAGGCTATGATCTAAGTTGAGTATTTATGGACGTAGGAAGCGGAATCAATATCATCTATGCAGAAACCCTGAAGGAGATGAATATACAAATAAGTAACTTAAAGCACTCGGAGAACACATTCCACGATATCGTACCAGGAAAAGCAGTAAAACTCTTTGGTACAGTAATATTCGAGGTAGTGCTTGGAGAACGCAGCAACTACATGAAAGAAAAATTCGACTTCGAGGTAGTCGACTGGTCATCACAGTATACTGCAGTACTCGGAAAAATAGCGTTCCATGGCCGTCCCTCACTATGCGTACCCGATGATCAAAATGCCAGGACCAAAAGGACTAATCAAAGTATGAGGAAACTACAAAAAAATCAGACAGCTATGACATCGAGTTTAATAAATTTTCATAGTCGTTTGGAATGCAGTAGTAACTCGCAGACATTACCGCCACGACTCATCACTCCATCCTTCCTCTGACAAAGAAGACAACACCCGAGATGGATTTCAACGTTAAAAAAAGACACAACGGAACATAAAATCCACCCTACTAATCCAGCAAAGACAATACTCGTGTCGAAAATGCTGCTAATCTTATAGGTAAGCGCGCTCGTCGAATTTCTCTATGAGAACTGGAAAATCTTCGCATGGGCCCCAGCGGACATGCCTGGAGTACCCAGGAAATTTTTCGAGCACTCTTTAGAAATCGATAAGGATGCAAAGCAAAAACATGAATCTACTCGCCGATTTTCGGAGCCAAAACATCGAGCAATAGGAGAAGAGTTGAACAAATTAGTCGGAGAAAAATTCATCCGAGAGATCAAGATAGCGACATGGCTCACAAACCCGGTTCTTTCGGCCAAGAAAAATATAGAGATCCTCCGGATGTGCATAGACTACACATCGTTGATCAAGCATTTTCCTAAGGACTTTCTTCTGTTACCTCATATTGACCAGATCATCGACTCGACCACAGGCTACGAGAGGCTATCCTTCCTCGATGCGTAATCGGGTACAATAAAATCTTCATGAAGAGAGTGGACGAGGAGAAAACAACATTTATTACCCCATTTGGAATATACTGCTACACCATAATGCCTTTCGGTTTGAAAAAAGCGGGTGCCACGTACCAACGTATGATGCAGAACTGCCTCAAAGCACAGATTGGCAGGAACGCACGAGTATACGTCGATGACAACGTGGTCAAGTCAAATAAAGCAGAAACCCTTATTATGGACCTATGAGAAACATTCGCAGCACTCGATGAATACCGTATTAAGTCGAATCCAAAGAAGTGCACATTTGGAATCCATCAAGGAGACCTCCTCGGGTACCTCTTATCTGCAAAAGGCATTGAAGCCAACCTAGTAAAAATTAAAGCCACACTTTCAATGAAGGAACCAATAAACATCAAGAGATTACAACAATTGACATGAAGAATAGCAGCACACGGAAGATTCCTAGCAAAGCTTGGAGAGAAAGCACTCCCCTTCTACAAGTTACTGAAATAGTCGGCGAAGTTTGAGTGGACACTAGAAGCACAGGAAGCCTTCCACGCCCACAAGCGAACCTTCTCGACTCCACCCATCCACGTGTGTAAAAAAGTTGAGGCACAACTTCTAGGAACACCCGATTACAATGGTATCGAGTGCACCACTATCAGATATACTTAACAACTACAATGCAACATGACGAGTGGCAAACTGGGGAATCAAGCTTGGATCAAGGGACATAACATAAGAGATCCCAAAAACTATAAAATCACAGGTACTCCCGGATTTCGTATCGGAATGGCTCGAGTTGGAACAGCCGAAACTACTGGATACGTCAAATAGCTCGACATTGGACTTTGAAGGCTTGAAGAGAGCGTCCGGTGCAGGGCAGAAGTCATACTCACCTACCACCTGGGGTGATCGCTACTGTTTGTACTACGGATGAACTTCGAAAACACGTCCAACAATGAAGCCAAGTACGAAGCACTCATCCACGGGATGAAGAAGACTAAAATTTGTGGTGCAACCTAACTCGTCATCTATGTCGACTCGAACCTTGTAGTACATCAAAGTACGAAGGAGTGTGACGCACCAGCAAAAAATATGGCAGCATATATAGAGACCTATACAACAAGCTTGAAGGTGAATTCGATGGTTGCGAGTTACATCACATTGGAAGAGGGAGCAATACTGAAGTAAATGCTCTAGCTAACATCGGGTCATGTGTACACCTATACCACCTGCGAGATACTGGCGCAGGCCTCAATAGTATTAATAGGATACTCATATCAACAAGTTGGAACTTCTTTTCCGGAAGCTCATCTTGAAAGAACTCCAGTGTTAAGCGTGCTTGGCCTAGAGCAATTTGAGGATGGGTGACCGACCGGGAAGTCCTTCCCGGGTGGCATGAGTGAAGACAAAGTGTGCATGAAAGGATAGTGTTGGTCTGTGGGGCTAGTCTAGAGATCCTAGAGAGCTACCAGGGGTGACAACCGCTGGCGACGAGGTGGCCGGGGTGTTACACCACCCGACGTATTGTATGAAGAAATTGGTCATCCCTCAATTAAACAAAAATTACTCCCAACAGAAGTAGCCGAGCACTCGAGCAAAAATCAAGAGGAACAGTGAGAAGAAGAAGCAGAATCTATGCCCATGGACATAGTCGAACAAGTAAATCAAGTGGAGACCACCTGGATGCAGCCTCTATTCAACTACATGACTCAAAATGAGCTCCCAGACGATCTAGCTGAAGCACACCGGGTGATGCCGAGAGCCAACGCATTTACAATTCGTGACAGGCGACTAAACAAATGTAGGATAGCACACATAAACATAATATAGAGGTGCATCACCCCAGAGGAAGGAAGGTAAATACTCCTAGACATAGACCAAGGAACCCGTGGACATCATGTGGGGAGCATAAATCTCGTCTGCAAAGCTTTCCGAGCTGGGTTCTACTAGCCAACAACGGCGTATGATGCTCAGGAATTTGTGCGGCGATGCGAAGTATGTCAAGTTTCTCCAACACAACCAAATTTACCAGCCACATAATTACACATGATAGCACTTGTATGGCCTTTTGCACAATGGGGACTCGACATGGTCTGACCGCTCAGTCGATCGTCTAACGGTGGTTACTCTCCGCGCCTTGTTGTAGTCGAGAAGTTTACCAAGTGGATTGAAGCCATGCCCATAACATCGCCAGACGCAGAATCTGCAGTCAAATTCATCAGGTCGATTGTACATAGGTTTGGAGTACCTCACAACATCATCACAGTCAACGGAACGAACTTCATAGCAGAAGAATTCCAAAATTACTGCAATGGGTTGGGGATTAAGGTACTTATGCTTAAGTCGCGCAACCACAAACTGATCAACAGGTGGAACAGTCAAATGGCCTAGGCACGCCAGGACTAAAAAAATGACTGCTCACGCCATTGAAACGAGTAGCGGGTGCGTGGGTAGAAGAGTTACCTTCCGTCCTATGGAGTCTACGAACAACACCGAGCAGACTAACAGAGTATATGGAGCAGCCGCCATACTACACGCAGAAGTACGACACACCGCGCCTCGAGTCGCGTCTTACACAGAGGAGAACTCGAATGAAGCACTCGAGGATGCACTTGACCTGGCGGACGAGGCACGGGATAAAGCACTCGCACGCACATCCGTATATCAGCAAGGCTTGCGCAATTATCACGTCCGTCGAGTGCGTAGAGAACTTTCAACATAGGCGATCTGGTGCTACGACTGAATCAAGGAATCCATGAAAAGTTTACATCTCCATGAGAAGGACCATATGTTATAGGATAAGTACTTCAGAATTGCGCATACAAGCTTAAAGACAAGAACGTAGGGAATTTCTATAAGAACCAATGGAACATCACGCAGATACTTCTCTTTATGAATAAACGATTATTATACTGTACAATCTAGAATAAGGCTACATTGGCCATTTATGTATCTCGATCGAAAAATTCAATATTACCCCTCTGCAACGAGGAATTCTCTTTGTTTGTCTTACAGTTACAATTGCAAAGTTAGTCGAAGTATCACTCGAGACCAAAGTTACAGAGTGCATCTATACTTGGGGGCTGCGCAGAAAAACGTTTAGACAGAAATCTTGGGGTGACTCCAAACCATAGTCGCACTCGGAATATTCGGGGGTTGCGCAGCAAAACATTTAGACAAAAATCTTGGGGTGACTCCTAGAGGCAGTCACACTACAATTACTTGGTAGCTGTGCAGCAAAAAGGTTAGACAAAAATCTTGGGGTGACTCCCAGCCACAGCCGCACTCGAAATACTCGGGGGCACCACGGCAAAACGTTTAGATAGAAAGCTTGGGGTGACTCCCAGCCGTAGTCACCCTCAAAATACTCTGGGACTGCGTAGAAAAACGTTTAGACAGAAATCTTGGGGCAACTCTCAGCCACAGCCGCACTCGAAATACTCGAGGGCTGCGAAGCAAAACGTTTAGACATAAATCTTGGGGTGACTCCTAGCCGCAGTCACACTCGAAATACTTGGGGGCTGCGTAGCAAAACATTTAGACAGAATTCTTGGGGAGAATCCCAAGCAAAGCCGCACTCAAATTACTCGGGAGCTGCACAACAAAATGTTTAGACATCATTATTGGGTTGACTCCCGGCCGCAGTCACACTCAAAATACTCGAGGGTTGCGCAACAAAACGTTTAGAGTGAAATCCTTGGGTGACTTCCAGCCACAGTCACACTTGAAATACTCGGGTGGGGTGACTCCAAGCATCAACCGCTCTCGAAATACTCGTGGGCTACGCAGCAAAATGTTTGGATAAAAACTCAGAGGCGACTCACAGCCACAGTCGCACTCGTAATACTCGGGTGCCGCTCATCAAACAGTCCATACAGAAAACTTGGAGTAAGTCATAGCCATAGTCCCATCTGAAATAATCTAGAGTTGTGCGCCAAAGAGGTTGAACAGAAATTTCGGAGTAATAACTACAAGTGCGACGCGAGGAAACACGAGAATATTCAATCAAAAAAATTGGGTCTTTTATTCGAATAAATAATTACAGATTGATTTATAGGCATGGTATAAATAAACTACATCTACAACTACGGAGTCCAGCCACCCTGCAGCTAAATATCAATCTCTTCCTCACGCAGACACATGAGCACGCCTGCTGGAGGAGTCGCTGCCTCATAGCGCGCAGTCATGTTTACACGCCAACAACCACGAGGTGCATGAGGACCTCTACCAATCTTCAGCAGATTCATGTGCGGGTAGTGGGTTTTGGCAACAGACAAAGCAACTTACGCTCCACCAACTATCCGGTGACGAACCAACGCCTTAGCATGATCAAAGTTACCAAAATTTTGCATTATATTGAATAGTCCTTCGGGTAGCCTGTTGAGTGGAAAGGGAGCCCCATAAATATTGCAGAATGCTTCCTGACAGGAGCAAATGACTCGACCAACTTATTGAGATCGAGTTCTCAAGGTCAAAAGAACTAGAGATTTTCCAGGATCGGCCGAGAAATATGATGAAGTATATGTAGAACGCTTGAAGCGTTTTTCTTCAATATACTGAGTCTGTGCAACAATATTTTCTTGAACACCTGGAGACAAAAGTAATTTTCACCGGCTTAGTAACAACCAATATTACTCGCAACAAAGATGGATACGGATACCTGAAAGCTTACAGGCTAAATCAGTAGTTATTGCCGCCAATTCAGCCAAGATGAAATCTTCACGACTACAACACTATGTTCCTTTTATTTTGCAGCATCGAGTTGAATTATCAAAACTTTTACCTACTCCTCCTTGCTTAATAGCATGGTGCTCAGTAATGGTAGTAAGTTAGAAGAGGAAGAAGTCGAAGGATATGCGGAACCGGAAGCCTTGGGCGCCTAGAAATGAGGGAAGATACACTCGGTTACTATTTTATTCGAGTACGAAAGAAAAATTCGTTACCGGAAAACAAAGCAAGGAAACACTTCAGATATATAGCGGAGAAGCCAAATATTTCTTCATAAAATAAATGCACAAGATTCATAGCAACAAAAGAGGTGAATCTACTGCACTAAGGCACCGCTACTACTACTCAAGACAAAAACATAACTAGGACTCGGTAGATTTCCCCTGAGTGTTCCTAGCAGCCGTGGAGCTTCAGCAGCGTTAGCTCGATCTTCAAGCATTTTTAGAATACCATATGCCAGCCTAACAGACTATGGGGTGAAGGGATTGAGATCTACCTCTTGTCCATCCGATTCTAGAGGAGGTCCAGCAGTGCAGCTTCAAAGTCTCCTTCAAATGTCGTGCGCTCGAGCGAGCATCAACACTGTCTCTGTGTTGCGCGCAGGTGTACGCTCGTTGGGAGACCCCAAATGTAAGGTATGAAGCGTACATCAACAAGTTTTCCCTTATAAAGAAACCAAGGTTGAATCTACTAGTAGAAGAAAGAAATCACTTCTGAAGGTTGTCGACAGCTTATGTTGGCAGGGACGCACTACCGGTACAGCAACAACATGGAATCTACACACTCCCCAACGAACATTGAGGTTGTCAAGCTCGCCGGTTTTGCTGAAAACAAAGGATTAGACGTATAGTGTGGAAAACAAGGTTTGTTTGAAGTGAATGAAAAGAGAACAATGATTGCAGTGAATGGAAGGAAAACAGTGTTTGAAGTAAAAGAACAGTGCCTGAAGTGGTTATATTATCAGTATAAAAGAAACGACCGGAGTCCACAGCTCACTAGTAGTGTATCTCCAAAACAGAAATATAACATGTTGGGTGAACAAATTACAGCCCGACAATTGACAGATATAAAGGCTGCACCGTAATGCATATGCATGACATGATGATTACTATATGATTCATGCGGGCATTACAACATAATTCATGGATCGTTTTCTTCCAACCGCATCTATGACTAATAATCCACCCTCAGATCGTAATCCAATCAAAGCTCAGGGTATTAAATTGCAAGCAACAAAAATTATTGCATTAAGTAAAGTGCGTAATGTAAACAATGTAAACACCGTTGTTTTCTCCCTAATGGCAATAGCACATCCCCCATCCGTTACGTTTCTATCACTCGAGCATGGATAAAAGGGAGGCATCAACCCAATATCTAGCATAAATACTCTCTCTTCGACTTACAAGCTTCAACTTGGCCAAAGTATCTACTAGTAATGGAGAGCATGCAAGATCATAAATAGCATAAACATGACAGATTGATAATCACTTGACATAGCATTCAATATTCATCGGATCCCAGCAAACACAACATGTGGCATTATATTAAGATGATCTTGATCATGTTAGGGAGATCACAAGATCTAAACATGAGGAATAAAGAGGAGAAGACAACGATCTAACTACTGCTATAGACCTGTAGTGCAAAGGTGAACTATTCACTCATCACTCTTGAGACAGGCATGGTGGTTTAGAGCCCTCCAGTGATGAATTCCTCTCCGGGCAGGGTGCCGGGGGTAGCTTTAGAACCCTGCCGAACTAGGGTTGACGATGACGGCGACTATGAAAATTTACGTGGAAAGAGGCTCGGGTCTTTAGGGTTTTCTCGAAAAGGAGATTAAATAGGCAAAACGGCAACGTCGGTGGGTGGCCAGGGGGCCCAGCCGAGGGAGGGGGGCACGCCGACCGATGGTATGGAGGCCATGCGGCCCTCCTCCGGGTGTCCTCCGGACTCCATGTACGTGAAAAAATTCTAAGGTCCTCGCTTTTTGTTTCGTCCAATTCCGAGAATATGTCCAGAACAACTTTTCTGAAACAAAAAACAGCAGAAAACAAGAACTTTCTCCGGGGAAAACCAAAAAAATGATGTAAAATGTATAGATAACATGTAGCAATTGGCATGAAAACAACATGGAACATAAAAAATTAGATACATTTGAGACGTCTCAAGCATCCCCAAGCTTAGTTCTACTCGTCCTCTAGTAGGTAAAACGATAAAAACAAAATAATTTCTATGGTGACTGATGGCTAGGTTGAGACTCCAACTGCAGAGTGTGTAGCTAGTGGCAAGCCTTCTTCCCCACGAGGGTGACTCGAGAATTTTGTGCCCGCAACCTCACCAAGTGGTTGTCAAGCACAAGGTGTGAGACTTCTAAATTGCAATGCAAAACTGAAAGTAAATGTGCAATAATTAAATCTACTACTAAATACAAATGAGAAAATAAATATGCAATGGATTGTTTTTGTATTTTTGTGATGCAAGTGGTGATGGAGATAATGTAAATTCGAATTGGAGATGCAAGTAAAGTAAAGTGCGAGTAAAGTAAATTGCAGCAAAGTAACTAGAGTGTTTTCTTATATTTAAAATAGGACCGGGGTTCATGGTTTCACACTTGCATTCTCTCAAATAAAGTAGTAGACGGTGGACATAAAAAATTACATGTGAGATTACAATAACATGTTTAACATTGAGTACTTTCATATGGGCATCACGTCCTAGCATAGAGATCTCTACGGTCATATTGATCCCTCTTATACTCCACCAAGATGCGAAATAAATCATAACACCTCGATAATTAAGGAAAAACCAGAGTATAGCTTTAAGCAATGTGACATGAAGTTGAAGTAAGAACTTGCTAGATCTAGTCATGGAGATTGATTAGTGTCACTTCAAATCCCCGGTAACAGGGTACTCCTTTTTATCCCTAGTGAGGTAACTAAAAAAGGTTTAACAAAACCTAAGTGGATCGCTGAACTTCTGTCACTTTCACAACACTAGCCACCCCCCGTTACTCCAATTAATGCACCCATCACTCCACAGACGCTCTCAAGAACTAGATTGATCAAAGCTAGCAAATAAGAACGGGGTACATAAGATACATCTACTCAAATAACTCAAGAGAAACAATTGCAATCTCAGATTCAATAACTCATAGAAAAGATCCACCACATAGGAATTACAACGGTGCCCGTAATCATGTGAGGCAGCTCATACGGATCTAATTAGTGAAGCACATAGAGAGAGATACAAGTGCTACTTCCACAAACCCATAGCCCTGGGGTGGACTACTCCCTCTTCATGGAGATGTCGATGGAGATGACGTTGGAGGGGTAGGAGATCACACCGGTGGCACCCCGCCGATTTCCCCTCCAATCTGGAACTTCTGGTCTCTGTTTCGGTGTTTTGGTGTTTCGGCGGCGCTCGCCTCCGTAAGGGTACGGGGGACCCTTTTTATAGTCGGTTTTAGGTCAATGCGGAGTCGGTAAGTCGAAGATGGAAGGAATTGGGGCCACAGGGTCCAAAAGGGGGCCTCTCACGTGGCCAAGGAATCTGGCCGCGTGGAGGGTCCTCTTTTGGGCCTCCTTGCCCAATTCTCGTGGATCCTTCGCCCGCAAGTCTTCTCCTTCCGAGAAAATGACCCCCGCAGATTTTCAGGTGATTTCGCGTAAGTTTGCCCCCTGAAACGTCAAAAATATAGAAAACGGGGTTTCTGACAGGCAGGGTTAATTCCATAAAAGTTGGGGTACTTTGTAATTTAACCCCAAAATACTATAAAACATTGAATTATACCCTTATATGATGCAATATGTAATAGAAAACCATGTGAAAATATGCAAAATTCATCTATGCATTTTACATGCATCAGTGGCATGCTACCAACATAATTTTGATCATCATAATTGTAAAAGTATTTGTAAAGCTGAGATAATAGTACTAAAACACAGGCATGATAGACATAATTCTAACAAGGAAACTTTGCAACCTTGTTGCAACATGAAAAGTAACACAAACAAAAGATCATGAATAATAATGCATCTGAAAGTTATATGTTTGTTTCAAGCATAAAGAAAACATAGCTAAGTGTTAATCCGCTTGTCCTTCAAATTGTAGCAAAACATAAATGCCAGGACATGTTCAAAGTTCAACTGGTGCTAGAAACAAATAGTTTGAGAGCAAGTCACAACATAGCATGAATCAATCAATAGTTTGAGAGCAAGTCACAACATACCGTATGCCACAAGCCAACAAGACTTCATAAGAGCGGTTACCATTGAAGGATGTTCTTTCTACTAGAGTTAGTAGATCATCTCTCTTCTCTTTTATTTACACAACCATGTTTTTACTGATAAATGAGGGAAAAAGAGTGAAGAGAATTTATATAACAGCATTTTGGGGCTGTGCACCCCGTTGCCAGCTCTTATAGCGTTTGGATAAGCGGATGTGACACTAGTCCAGGTGTGTAAAGTCAAATCAATAAGTGAGATAAAGATTCTCTATTCACGTCCTCATGAGCTAAAACAGGGGCACAAAACAGGTATAATTTTGAAGGTTTTCAAGGTAGTGCACGAAAAATTTACTTTGGAGTGGCGGTTAAATACCACATGTAGGTAGGTATGGTGGACGCATTTGGAAAACTTTCATTTTTGGGAGTTGGATGCACGAATAGAGCTCATACTCAGTATAGGTGGATGCTAGCAAAAGACTGGGATCGACAAATTAAGGGAGGATAATAGCCATAGTCATGCATAGCGACAAAAACATTATTGGTCAAATCATCCGTGGTATTACAAGTCAAAAACATCTAGAGGTGGAAGCTAGAGGTGACTGCTTTATAGTCATAACATGGTCTAAACACGCGCCAAGTCAACCAAATAAAGCATTCAAAGGAGAATACCACAATTTTTTTCTTTGATGTGATAAAAACAACACATCATAAATAACATCCAACATGACATGATAAAGTCTCAGATGGCACATTAAGCACTCTCAGATATTTTGTACAATTCATGCTACATCAATAACTACTAGGCATAGAATTAGAATAACATCCAACATGACATGATAAAGTCTAGCCACAGTCTAAACAAGCTTCTATTTGCACTGTTATAACCAAGAAATATTTTATTTCTTTCCAACACCATCATTTTATTTAAACAAAAACTAACAAGAGTGTAGCACTACTCTACAAGAAATAACAGCTTTGAATAAGATATGCATCATATACGAGAGATAAAATAGAGGAGTTGGAGTAGCTAGAAGAAAAACTAAGAATTCGAGTATGATAATGAGAAATATAAGTATTCATATGAAAAAGCGAAGCGTGTATATCTGTCACACAAGAATGCTGGGTTCTAACTAAGTTTATGGCAGCAACAAAAACAAAACACAAACAAGAATACGGTCCAAATAAAATGCATATGATGCGACCTAAAAAATATAGTTTCACTAGAAATTACCTGATAAGTTGCTGATGAAGAAGGGCATCCCCAATCTTAGACGCTTGGGTCTTCTTGGAATTTGCTGAGATGAACCACCGCGGGTTCCCCAAGGTTATTCTTTTCACTCTTCTTGATCACATTATATCATCCACTTCTCTTGACGCTTGAAAACTTGCTTCACACCAAACACGAAGTAATTCTCATTAGTGGGTTAGTGCATAATCAACAACTCACAAGTTCTTAATGGACACAAGCATTATTAATATTTTTTTAACATTAGCTACATCCCCTGATGTTTTATGGAGCAAAGTAATCCACTCAACATAGTAAAAGAGAATTGAAAGTAATTTTTTCGATGCACTTACGTTGCTCAAATCGAAAAACATAAAACTAGAAAAGGTTTCGTAAATAGCTAAGTATTAAGCACAAAAATTGGCACGTAATTTGGATCTTTCTGTTATTTTATACAATTTTAGCAGTGGACATCAGAAATCCAAATCTAACTTTAACTTTTCACTAGAGACTTTACTTGGCACAACTAATTAGAGAAAATAAAGATACAAAGGATTTTCTATAGAAGTAAACAACACCTTGACTCAGAGGAAACAGAAGAAAACAATGCAAAAATAAAAACATTGGTTATCTCCCAAGAAGTGCTTTTCTTTAACGCCTTTTAGCTAGGCACAAAAATAGAAAATCAAGTATTTTCAAACGAAGAACCATCCAAAACATAATTTGTTCGAATAATAAAATCAAAAGGACTTCATTCTCTTCCTAGGAAAGTGTTCCATACCTTTCTTGAGTGGGAATTTATATTTAATATTCCCCACTCTCATATCAATAACAACACCAACAGTTCTAAGAAAGGGTCTTCCCAAGACAATATGATAAGAATCATTGCATTCAATATTCATAACAAAAAAATAAACGGGGACACGGTTATTGTTAACTATAATAAGAACATCAGCAACATTCCCCAAAGGTTTCTTTCTAGCAATATCAGCATGACGAACATCCAAATAACATTGTTCAAAAGGTAGTAAATAAGGAATATCATAAAGTTTCTTTGGCATAATAGAGATACTAGCACCAAGATCACATAAAGCATTACAATCAAAATCATTCACCTTCATTTTAATTATGGTATACCAACCGTCTTCTATAATTCTAGGGATAGAGGCTTCACGTTTTAGTTCTTCTCTAATTTGCATGAGACCATTTGTAATATGTTTTGTAAACGCCATATTAATAGTATTAGCATCAGGACCACTAGAAATCTTTTGTACGAACATAATTACTTCAAATATATTGAAACTATCGAAATCAAGATCATTTTTATCACAGGCAATGGGAGCATTGTCTCCCATATCTAGAATTTTTTTAGCACTTTTGTTAGGAACAGTTTTAGTGATTTTAGGAAATTTTAAACGTTTAGCAAAAGAAGTGGAGAAATTGCCAACACCAACTATTTTACCATTGATAGTAGGAGGTTCACTGGCATTAGAAACTTCAGTTTTACTAGTGATGGTAATAGTACAAACTTTTGCTATATTACTGTTTCTAGCAATTTCATCTTGTCTTGCCCATATAGCATGCAATTCAACTAACATCCTAACATTTTTAGCAATTCTAAATTGAATGGCATTCAGATTTTAGCTTTCTCTAACATCATGCGACATAACTTTTATTTTTAGAAGATCAACATCAAGAGTAAGGGTATCAACTTTACAAGCAAGAACATCAATTTTGCCAAATTTTTCCCTAGTAGATTTATTAAACACAGTTTGTGTACTAATAAAGTCGTTGAGCATGTTTTCAAGGTTAGAGGGTACACTTCTAGTGTTGTTATACGAATTAACATAACCATTACCATTAGTAGAAGGATATGGCCTATAGTTATTGCTACCAAATTTATTCCAATAATCATTGTTGTTGAAATTATGGTTTTTTATGAAGTTCACATTAAAATGCTCATCTTGAGAAACCAAAGAGGCTAAAGGAACATTATTTGGATCAACATAAGTTTTACCATTCACAAGTGTAGACATAATCGCATCAAGGCTATCACTCAAGGAAGAGGTTTCTTCAACGGAAATTAACTTCTTACCTGGTAGAGCTCTCTAAGTGTGCCATTCAGAATAAATTATCATGATATCATCAGGAAGCTTTGTTGCAGCACCCATAGTGATGGACATAAAGTTTCCTCCATCAGCTGAATCTAGAAGGTTTCTTCAAGGAAAATTCAGACCTGCATAAAATGTTTGAATGATCACCCAACTAGTTAGTCCATGAGTGGGACAGTTCTTTACTAAAGATTTCATTCTTTCCCATTCTTTAGCAACATTTTTATTATCAAGTTGCTCAAAATTCATAATGCTACTTCTTAAAAATATATTCTTAATAGGGGGATAATATTAGGTTCGCGACGCACCTGTTGTTCGCGACGCTACCGCTACGGCTGCGGGGGGGTTTAGAGATATATTAGGTGTACGCATATTCGGTAGTTTATGATTTGTATTCAATCTTCCATTCTATTTCTACGAGGCTTCTTACCCTCCAAGTTTGTACCTCAATATATACTCTCCCATGAGGCTTAATAATTCATCCACCATATTCTGCCAATCTCATCTTTCTACGTACTAGTACGATTTTTTGCGATAAGTTCTGCGTGCGCGATAACGCAAAACAATTTTTGGAAGTACCTTAAGTGAGGTTTATGCTACCGCCATTTAAGCGATATTATATGGATACTTGTAAGCATCAATACTCCCATCCTTAATACCATGTCCTTCACTAAAATCAAGGGTACATACTTGCATAAGATTCGGCACACCTAAATTGCATGCAAGATTGAAATTGGCCGTATGAAAAACACGGCTACATCAATTTCATGACGACGGTGGTAACGAACTTTTGTAGCCATGAAGCTTGAGCTGGCCGCCAAATTCCTCTGGAAGCTGGGACATGTCAATGGCCTCCCGCAGCATGGCATCGAGGTCCTGATCGGCGACGAACACGAACTTCTTCTTGGTGTTTTCGTCGATGAAGGGGTATACAATCTTCCACAACGCCATGAACACGTAGGGCACATGGATCAGGAACACACGCCCCAGCCGCTCCGGGTAGTAATTCTGCATGATGTCCATTCCGGCCAACATCGCCCGGATGTCACAGTTCGCGTACCCAACTCCCCTCAGATCCACCACCGAACCAAACTTCTCCTGCCCTACTGGCAACCTACGGAAAATATCGATAAGCAGACATGTCGGTCCATTGTTAACTAGCAGGTTTACCCGGACACTTGATTAGTCATCACGTTCAGCACATATAAGTACATACTTGGTGCAGATATTGTCAAGGATGTAGATGATGTAGTGCTTGAACTCGTCAAGGTCACGCTTGCCGGCGAAGTGCCGAGCGCCGAAGATGTACATCATGGGGCGTCCCATCTTGTCGTGTCCCTGGACATAGTGCTTCTCCTGCACGAGCTCATTGCGCACCTCGTCGTCGGTGATGGCACCATGGGGTTTCGCGGCACGCTTCCAGGCAAGGTATTTTAGGAACATCGCCGAGGCCTTGGCAATGTTGTGGTCTCGCGCGCGCAGGAAGCGCCGCAGCATGAAGTCATCCTGTTCCTGCACAACAATGAATCGACCGCCCGAATAAGCATCCATCGAATGGTAATTGGTGTAAAAAATTCTCAGTTTCTGTTGTTGTCCGATCCTAGAATTTGAAGAACCAAGTGGATGGTTATTGGCCTGACATGTTAGTTTTGCATGCGTGCGTCCCGAGGTCTTGTTGGAGAACATTTGTGATGGAATTTCTCACAATAAGCTGATGTTGTGTGTGTATATATATATATGAGCGGATAGACCCATCAAGCAGCTTTAGCCTCTAACATTCCGTTTCTCCGAATAAATGCACCGACATCAGCAATAGCGTGCAATATAGACAGTGTGCCCACTCATGCTTCCACGTTTCTGGCAACAACAAAGAATATTTGCTTACTAGTTGTTTAATTAAGCATTTTGTTAGGCCTCTGACTAAGTACCTTCTCTTAGCACGTTATAATAGTAATAAAATTTTAACGTGTGGTTATTGATAAATTTCACTCGATAAAATTGTTAATGATTTCGCATTGAATAAATAAGGTGACTGAGGAAGGTTATATGTAATGAATCAACAACTATATTTTGCAAACTGCATAGTTGAATAAGAGGGAGGGTTGTATATTCTTACTGGACAAGCCATATGTACTACTCTCTCCGTATCAAAATCAGGGTTTTCGAGGGTTTTCGTTACTGGTCGGGAAATCTTGTTACCTGTGGACATCCTGACAACCCCCAGGAAATTGTCTTACCGGAAAAAAAATCCCGATTTTGTTTGAAAATTTTGAATTCAAACGAAAACTCTCGGTAAATGGGCATATCAGGAACAAAATATTTTGAAATTTCGAATTTTGGTTTTCAAATTTCTCCGGTAACCGGTCGGGATTTCCCAGTAACCGCGTTAACCGGAAATCCCGACCCCCCTCGAAATTTTTTTTCTACTGGTAACAAAAACCATGATCAAAATATAAGACGTTTTGACATTTTTAGACAAAACATATCTGGACATGTTTTACTGTGTAGATTTATATACATTTTACACTAAAAATATGTCTAGGTACATGATATTAAGAAATACTAAAACATGTTACATTTTTTACACGGAGGGAGTACATCCCATTGGAATAGGTAGTTGTAAAATGAGCTGTTGGTTAATGACATGGCTATTTTGTCCTAACCTGCAAACTTGATCTCAATGATCGTGGTACAGTAGAGCTGTAGCGGGACCATAGTTCACGCTTCACTTGGCTCTGTACAAGTTGAGTACTGATCCCACGACTGAACTAACAAGGCAAGTCGCGTGAACTAGCTTAGCTGCTCAGTGCTCACGGCAATTTTTGGTGGACAGGGGACAGAGAATGAGAAGGCAAGAAGTTGATGAGGAGCTTGGGTACGTGGAGATGGTACCTTGGATGCGGGGTCCTGTGTCTCGACGACGGCTCTCAGCTCCGCCACCTTCTTCCACTCAGATACATCGTCACCTCCGCCGTAGCCATGGCCGTTCTGCTTCACCTGCTCGTCCACACCGTGATCCATTCCCCCTCCCCTGTCGATTGGATAGCTGAATTGTTTGCTCTTGCTCCGACTTGAGTGGAAAGCTATCGGAAATATATGGCTACTGGCCTGAGATCGGCGACGCAGAAGGTTGCTTCATTTTATAGCAGGTGCGGAGAAGGATGGGGATGAGGGAACGCTCTGGCCGGAAAGAGAGGTGGGTCTGAGCTGAACTGTGCAAAGGTTGGACCTGTATGCGGAACTGAAACTGACAGAAACTCTGAATCGGCTGTTTTCGCGGGTTTCCATGTCACGATTGAACCCAGTACAGAAACTACAGATATCTGTTCCTCTCGTGAATTAAACATGAGACTGTGGATCATTAAGGCCAACGCTATGAGCCTGTGGATCATTAATACTGAGTAGCATGTCACGTACGACTACAGTACTACTACGACTTGTTGAATCAGTGTGTAAATAACATGAACACATAACCTTCATTGGTTTAATTTTAATATTCATTGGTTTAATTTTTTCAAATACATTCGCTAGTTATGGCGTGCTCCAGCATGATTCTCTTCTTTCCTCTTCTCTCTCGGTCTCAAATTTTCTTGTCTCTATGATTTTTTATCCCAGGCGATCGCGAATGGCAACGTGACATACAGGTTTCTGAGTATCTTTTCATCATCCACGTCGCGTATCATCGACCACTGATTGGCTCAATCGGCTAGGAAGTTTATCTTGTTTCACTTGCAAATAAGACTGAATTGACTACGGGAGAGCAGAACTTTGCCGTGTGCTGGATGTCGGCCACACGGCAACGAATAACACACGGTAAAGACCACGAAAAATACACGGCAAAGAAAAGAACACGGCAAAAATTACCGAATGCACACGTCAAAGAAAATGGAGCCAAACGGAATAGCGAGCGCGGCAGTTCCCTGCGCGGGCTGATTGGCGGGAGAAGTTTTCACGCGGATAACTATCCAATGGCTCAGATTGTTTCCAAAGAAACACAGAATCCATGGCTCTTCTCACACGTCTCTCTCATTGGTGGCTGTTTGGAGACATAAAAGCTGACACAAGCATGCTAGGCCCTCTGGTTATCCCCTTCATGTGCTACGCGCACAACATCTCTCTGCTCACAGCTCCATGGCCGCAACCTCCTTCAGCTCTCCCATGGAGGACGACCTCTTCCACTCCTCCATGGCCGGCGACCTCCTCCACTCCTCCTCTCGCTGGCGACTACCTCGGCGTTCACAACGACGAGCTCTCCCTTTCCGGCAGCGCGACACCATCTCCTTCCTCAGCCACCGCCATCGTGCCGTTGCTGGCCTTCTCCTCCCCCGGACACCATCCTCGCGCCCTCGCCGTCCGTGGCACCGTTCGAGCCGGACCTCCAACCTCGACGTCATGGACGATCTCCATCGCCAAGGGGCTCGAGCAGAAGCTTGTCATGACCGAGACCTCCGCCATGAACGCTGCTCGCCGTCGACCTCGTGGCGACGATGCTACCCGAAGGATGCCGGCCGACCGTCCAGGACTCCTGGGCGTGCGACATTTTTTTTAGATAGCATAAACTCTTTGCCGTGTGTAAGTTTAACACGGCAACGGCCAGCTCGCCGTCACGGTTCGTCCATTGTGAGTCAAGTGAGGGGTGGGCCCACTCAGCATCGTTGCTGTGTGCCCGACAATAGCCACACGGCGAAGAGAACTTTACCGTGAAAAACGTTACCATGTGGGCTTAGCCGTGTGTAGCACACGGCAAAGACGTTGTCGTGTGTCTTGAGGGCTTCGCCGTGTGTTTTTGCTACACGGTAAAGAAGCACTCTCCTGTAGTGATATGTATCTAGTTCTAAAATATTTCTAGTTACATCGGATTCAGCGACAATTAATATGGATCAAAGATAGCACCGCTGGTGATGCAGATGTAATATACACAGTGCCCTGAGAGGACCATGACCATGTACCCTTCCATCAAACTTTAATTTGTACTGGACGGTGTGGCTGTCTCGCTACGGTCCAGTTAACATGGACGTAAGTACTACTCCCTCCGTTCCTAAATATAAGATGTTGTAGCTATTACTTATGTTGTCTAGATACATACTAATATGAGTGAACATATACACTGAAAGTTGTCTAGATACATGTAGACATGTGTGAATATGGAAAATGGCTAAAACATCTTACATTTAGGAACGGAGGGAGTATATCACTAGTGGAAATAAGGGCATTCAACCCGGTTGATAAACCCCATTTGTCCCGGTTGTGCAACCGGGATGGTCCAGCCGGACAAATGGCTCTCCCCGTTGGTCTCGGTTGTGCCAGGACCCAGGACAAATGGGGCTGACCACGTGGCGGACCTGGCCAGGGACATTCGTCCCGGTTCTTAACACGGACTGGGATGAATGCCTCCTCTGCCGCGGCAGAGTGTTTTTTTCTATTTATTGTTTTCCTTTTTATTTTATGTTTTGCGATCAATTCGATTTTACGATACCCCTGTCACCATACTCTGATAAGGAGCCTTGGTGGCCCCTCCCCGGACCTCCCCGGGTCCCGAGCTTTGCTGGTCATTTTCTTACTTGGGCCTGAGCCTTTGCTGGTCATTTTCTTACTTGGGCCTGAGCCTTTTTTGGCCTTTTCATTGATCGATCCAATCCATTTTGTGATCCATTTTATATTTTTTTTCTTTTTCTGGAATGTTTTTAATCATGTAATTTGGACTGTGGCCTTTTAGGAGCCCATATAACTTTTGGTCCAGTACTGTATTCAGTCCTTTTTAGTTTTTATTTACAATTTAAATTAGGACATTGTTTGGGCCAAGAAGTGGCCTTTGTTGGTCCATTTAACTTCTGGACCGAGCTCACAGCGTTTTCAATCCATTGTTTCATCGATAGCACATAGGAAATTGAATACGACCCATACATATATATTTATTTCAAGCAAATATTCATGAATATGAATAACCTGCAAATTACATTCAAATAGCAGCGTTTGAATAATCGGCATTACATTGACAGTATAGAATTCAACATTTGAACAGTACATTGAACATCATAGTTCAACAAGTACTTGTTCACCAAAATGGCCAAGTTCCAATTTCCTACAGAAATAGATTTGGCAAAATCACCAAAATGGGCAAGTTTCATGTGCGCTTCTCCTCAAGCTCCTGAATCCAAAAGACAGATGGCTGTTAAGCATTATTGATAAACAATCACAAAGATGGAAAGCTAAGTTTGCTATTAGCTACCATATGTATAGAGTAGTAAAGTTCAGGACAATGAGTATCAGATGCTCTATATGTACAAAATATTTGCTAGTAGATACTATATGCGCATAGTAATATTTTCTAATAGCTACTATATGTACAAAGTATTTGTTGGTTAAACATCACCAGGTGGGATCACAGGCCAAAAGCTAGATAAAAAGCAACCAAGCAGTTGAAACTTGCTAACAGAATGCAATCACTGGTAAAACAATTTCCCTCGGTCACAACTGGGAGTAGTATGACAGGTTACTAAAATATATTAAACGCAAATAAACCAAAGGATGGCATGATCTGTCACAAGTAGCTAGTTTGCTAGTTGCATACACGGAGGGTACCAAGATATGGACGACAGGGACATACTTGAGGGCAGCATAGATGATAGACGACTAACAGACTATGCATGAATAGCTACCGGCAAGATAATTATAGAAGAAAAGGTGCACAATAGGGTATTGGTGTAAAGCACAACAAAAATGTCCGGTCAGAAAGGTGAAGAGCTATAAATAAAGTCAGGTGGCAACTTGAATTATGTACTAGCATGCTGACAGGATAGACCAAAAGGCTACACAATATAGCAGTACGGGGAAGGTTTAGTTTCAAAGGCTGACCTGAAGTTCTGTTGGGGGGGATCTGTAGACATCATTTATCTGGTACTTAAAACCTCTGCTCAACATCTCATCGGCTTCATCCTATCATGAAAGCAAAGCATGTTGTACCAGCAGAACTTGAGCAGACAAAGAAAATAGAGCACGAATGAAGAGCACACTAACCAGAATAAGGATCTTCTCTTGATCATATCGCAGACCCTTCCCGGGGTACTGGACACAACTTGCAATACAGCTTCGAGCTTCCTAATACCCTCGCCGATGCTCTTGCCACCGACACAAGCATGCACATCCACACTCATGAACTGTGCCGTGGATTTGCTGGCAGTTTAAGACAGAGAAGCGCCCTGGATTAACAATCAACTTACGTATGCACACGTGTAACAACATAATACATTTTTCATCAATCCAGAAGCATAATAAGGAGCTCACATATGTAGAACTAACTGGATATAGGAGTATACCACACAGAAGCAAAACTGAAACAAGCCCATGGTTGTTTTTACATCCAGAGAAGCAATTTCATATAATGAACAATACACTGACACGGGCAGATGCCATAATACATAACTAGAACCGAGTTTCATATCTAGCATGTGATTCGAAGCCTAAGAGTCATGCAGTAAATAGGTGCTCAGTTCAGATACCAAACAGTGTATTGATCAAGGCAGTGTTTCCTTGATAACCTGAATATTTATGTATGTAGTCCCCAGACAGTGGATCTCGTTGGAACTGAATAAATAAAAGAAGTGAGCAAAATATTAAATAGTACCCTCGCCAGCACAGCAGCAGCGTGCGCGAGCCAGAACAGCAGAGTCCGAGTCACTCGAGCTCCACTTCCCTACTGCCTATAACGGGCAATGCACATATAACCATCGATTAAGCAAAGCAATGTGTGGCTAGCTTTGAGCCGACTAGCAGACCATAAAAAAGCACACCTATTTCCTACACATCCATTGACTAGCAAAAAAAAGTTAATCAAGTGAATGCTAGTATGCTATGTGAAAGGCGCACACTCATTTATCTCTTTCATGTGTCCGTGCAAGTGCAAATGCACCGCTAAGGTGTAGCAGGTAGGTGGATGTGCACTACACAGCACACTTCACAAGTTTGTGTGCAGTCCTACTGCAGCCACATCCATACAGGCTCAATCTTATTTGGAACAAAAAATTTGCTTGTGTAAATTATCAACATACATTCTCCATCAGAAAAGCAATTTATTGGCCAGAGGATATACTCTCGATCACAGCAGGAAATATTTAAATACCAATAAAGTGATGCATTACTTGCATGGGTATAACTCTCACCAAAAACATATGTTATTTGTAAGGCTACCATATACAGTATGCTCCGCAGCTTTGTGTGTGCCATAAAAACAGATTTCCATCTTACATGCATGCATGCTTTCACTACTGCCTACATTTTCAACAGGAAAAGGAAACACATTTTGCCCAAAGCATAGGTGGAAGAGAAGGAACTCACCGGCGAGTACCAGCTATAAGACGTGGCTGGCGGTAGCAGCTCTAGGAGGTGGTTGTAATGTCCCAGCGTTTAGGAACTCACGGGGGGTAGAATATAAATTTGTGCATCTGCATGCATGTGTTTGAAAAACCTGAATAAATTTTTCGCAAAGTTAAAACCCCAGAGTGAATAAGGTTCTACCTAGTAACTGATGCTTTGATAGAAGTTGTTACTGTTAGTAGGTGGAATTTTGACATGACCTCTGGGTATTATTTGAATTTGAAACATTAGTGTTTAAATAATTTGAATGATTTGAATTATTTGAATTTAGAACAATTTGAATTTGAGTTTGAATTTTTATTAAATTTAAATCAAATTGAATGGATGAGTTTATATCCTAAGTTTAAATCAATTGATTTCAATTACTATATTAAATAGGAAATTATTCCCAAATATCAACAAGTATAATAAACAGAAAACACATATGCTTTATTGATAATAATACAAATATTACAAAGTTTTTACAAGGGAATAAAAAGAAATAAAAATTACAATAGCTTTGCAATTAAGCTAATACAAGAAATTAAACCTAGAACTAAACCTAGCTACTCCAGTGTATCTAATTCTTCAAAACCTGCAAAACAAAAACAATAAACAGAAACACAAAGTGTTGGGGGGTGGGGTTAGTACCCTCAGGATTACAGTGAGATGCACTGATTATTCATCATTGGGTTTCAAATAAATAGAGTAGTATTTGTTCTGATTAATTTTGCCTCAGACCAGCATCAAAGGCTTGTACCTGGAAATACAACTGGCAACACCAAAAATATATCACCAGGCTAGGATAAGATCAATGAGTAACCAGTGCACGGCAAGGATGAGACCAACAGGTACTGGGAAATATCCCCACACTAGGTGGCAGTACATAGCTTGCTCATGAAGCAGCAAGCAGCTTAGTCACCTATAAGCACACAGCACACTCAGACATCAACTTTGGTGCTGTCGAAACCAAACCTGGAGTATAAAACCTCCATCAGCCGTAGGGGATGAGGTCATATCTCATAGTTCCCTGCTCAAGCACAAAACACCAGGAAAGTATAACACCCAATCAAGCAATCCATTCATTACTGGAGCAATTCTTTGCAATCTTGCAAGCAAGCAAACAAGGCCAAGGTACCAGGGATCACAAGGAGGAAATCAAGCATTCCACAAGCACCAAAATCCACCAACCACTTGATCTATAACCAAGGTGAATTCCTGAGTACCATCTAAGCCAATTTTTGGCTAAGTTGCACATAGGATAGGTTGGGGTGCTAGAACCCTCAGATTGGCATAGTAATGCTATGCTAAATTCATCACTGGGAGTTAATTATCAAGCTAACTATCTGTTCTTAGTGAAAGATGGGCCTCAGGCTATGCATCATTGGCTTGGGGCAAAAGAAACAAGTGAGAGTATCTGTTCTTAAATCATTAGGACCAAAGAAGGAAAAGATTTCATAAATAATGTTCTGTTCTTATCAGTTGATACCAGGAATTAAGATAGAGAGGTGGATAGCACAGGAACTGTGTTACAGAATAATAACCAGAAGCACTGGTTGTGTCACACACACACACACATGGTTGCTGGGCACCAGATCCAAGGATCTGATATCCCAGAACCAAGGGGATTCATGAAATGGAAGTAAATAGATAGATGCAATTATTGAGGGCATATTCTCTGAAGAAAATTCAGAGTAACACCTCTCAAATATCTAGCACATCCACAAAACATTAGGAAATTGTATACATAGTAATAAGAAGTGTTATCCCATAAACAGTAACAAGAAACCATCACTGGGAGCAAACCCTAAGGGGATCAGTACACCAAAACAGCATGGGAAGTAATCCCAAGATAATTTGCCTCAACAGCATCACTCCATCACCATTCCCATCTCACAGCACATAGCAACAGAGGGCACAATAAAATTTCCCATTCCTTACAGATCATAGCATGGAGTTCATGCATCACGCATCAAGTAAAACATTTGGAAACCACCAATGCTACCAATCAAACACTAGGGCACAAAAAGCATCACAGGGTGGCGCAGCACGAGCTAGCTCGATGGCTAGACTCCAGAGCAAGGGGGAGGAGAAATCCGTGAGAGAGAGAGGGAGATTGGAGGGCAGAGAGAGGGGAGAACAACTTACAGGTGGTCACCCTCGTGGTGACCACATCCGGATGGAGAGAGGAGCACGGCGGCGAGCCGCGGTTGCCCGTAGACCGTCCCGGCGGCGTCGTCCTCAAAAACGAAGCCACAGAGCACCAGCATCAGCGCCCAACTCCAGGAGCCACGACGTGGAGCCACGGCCACAGGAGTGGTGGATGAGCATCCCAGGAACCTAACCCTAGGGTTAGGGTTTGAAGATCCCACGGGAGCCACACGGGGAAAGAAGTAGATCGAAGGGGAAGGCGTGGAGGCGGACGGAGAAGAGCTAGGGTGGCGCTAGGTCACGGCGGCGGTGGTGTACGGGGAAGGCCGGAGGAATTCGCCGGAGGAGCGCTGGATCGCGTCGCCTCTGCGTCGCCTTCCGCGTCGCCTCACGCGGAGAAGGAAAGGGGATAAGGCGCGGGGCGGGTGCGAGTGGGCTGGTCTGGTCCAGCCCGACCAGACCAGGGGTTAGGTCCAACCCTAACCCAGGGACCACCTGTCAGCCTAGGGGCAGACAGGTAATTTTATAAATCCTAATAAAAAGGTTGGGAAAAATAACAAATAAAATTATACAAATTTTTATTAAGATATCTATTAAACCAGTACAAGTTTTTATATAAACTAATTATTAAATATAATAACACCAAAATAATTATAGCCTTAATAATGGATTATTTGAGAACAAATAATTTATAATAACACTTGTTGGAATAAATAAATCAATGAATGGTTATATCCATTTAGATATCAATAGTTAGTCATTTCAAAAATATGCCATTATTCCTGTTCCTGAGAAAAACAATAAGTATTCAACTAAATAATTAAATTAATAAGAATATCTTAGTTATAACAAAAATCATTAATTATGAAGAACTGGGTGATCAAACAAAACAAGTTTTATAACAGAATTAATATAGTCTTTCAAAAACTGCATACATCCCATCATTATGCATAATAGCATCATTTGATTCTTTAAACATTGTCTTTACCGGACAATGATGGAATTTTGTAGAACAAGGAAATCAGGATCCACCTCAAGCTTCAGACTTCATTACCTATCCGTATCCAGGCAAGTTCCTCACTTGCTCATGTCCATTGAATTATGTCATAACAACTATTTTCAAAACCCTATCGTATTACCACCTACTCCAAAAGGAAGGCATGATCCTATTTTTATAATAATATGACTAATTGAATGACTACCCGAGTGGTAGTGTTCTGTTTGGTGGGCGGATGGAACCATGGTAAGATGAATAGGTCCAAGGAAGGTTCCATCTGCATGGGAAAGTATTACCTAGGAATTAACCACAAATGCCGTCAGAACTCGGTGCGCCGTAGATATCGCGTTGACCATGGATCTTCTATGGGGGGAGTAAGGCAACCGTGATACTTTTCTCGTTCGCATGTCAACGGACTGGCCAGAGACGTACGCTGTAGGTCTTGCGAGACTACATGCACATGGGTGGGAGCCCTTACGTCCCACGGGCCCTGGGGTCTATGAGTGTCTGCCAGGGGCGCGTAGATCTCCATCGTGAGGGGTGGAATCAGGCGTTCAACCTGCTGGCAGAAAAGGGTGGGCATGTGTTGTGCGGAGAAGCACGGTTTGGCTTGGACCAATAACCGGGCCCCACACCTGAGTGGGAGTGGACAGGATCGCGCGCCTGGTTGAGCAACATGGTCTTGGTCGTCCATGGGTAAAGTAACGCACCTCTGCAGAGTGTAAAATGATGTGGCATGTTACCCCTTGTTCCGGGATGGAACTGCGAACGCTACAGGAAAGGCAACTCCATGAAGTTATAGTCCTGTGATGGTCTGGTGGGCATAGTTTTCATTATTAAAAGCAATCTCTTGAAGAAAGATTTGACAAAACTTGCATCTGTCTAGACTCTTTAGAGTCAAGGACCGTAGTTAGTGCATCCATTACTTCTGTACTTACAAGAACTTGCTGAGTAACGCTCGTTACTCATTCAATCCCGTTTGACCCCCTGCTTAGGTTATGAGAACCTAGAAGAAGCATCCTTCAACATCCTTGGAGGCCAGGAAGATATCTTCTACGAAGAACCGGACCTCTCCGGTGGAGTGAAAGGAGTTGACTATCTCATCCAGTACGGAGCAGACCCCAATGGGGATGAGTCTGACTAGGTTTAGCCTAGTCTAGATAACTACTTATTCACGGTGGAATCGAGCAGTCATTGACTCTTTTATTGGCTGTTGAGTTCCCGTGTTATCAACTGTTTACTTTTCAGTGAGCGTTCTAGCTTCAATAATGGATGACGTCCATGTGAGCTCATTCTGTTGTCAGTACTCTATGTTTGTAATATATTTGGTGTATGTCAATCAGACCCGCAATGTTTCTGCTGTACCACCCTGAGGGATGTAATATTTGCGGAACGGTGTTCTGTGAGTGTTATATCAACGACTGGCGTACTACAACATGCAGTGGTATGCCGGGTCACCACAGCGGTCGCCATCCAAATCATTTGCCCATATAGCAATATACGAATAAGCAAGAAAAACGAACCAAAAGTATACAATTTTGGGCAGTGCAAAAGAATAACAAGCAGCAAACAATCAAAAAACTTAGCACATTTATTTCATATACATGTACACAAATTGTTCTGTTATAAGTTGATAGTGGAACCCGGCCCCTCTGGGTCGTATTGAAAATAGAATAAAATATATACATGTACACAATCAACATTAATGAATTTCCAGCTTGCATACATGAATCAATGCTTCAATTTTCATCAAAAAAATGGTTCAACTTTCACCTCAACACAAGACCTTACAATAAAAACAATGCTTGCTTACTGAAATAAACAAAACCGCAAATCTATCATGTATCAAACCTGTGAGTTTGTCCATAAATACAAGGTATATAACTAAGTGAGCAGCAAGTACAGAAGCAGAATTTATAGTGCTAGGGAAATATTCTATACAGGATAGACATGCTACAGCGCACTAGTTGCAATTATGCTTCCCAATAAGATCAATATCTCAGTGCAGAGCTACTTATGAATAGGCAACCAGTAGCGTATAAGGCGTTTATGAATTAAGTTAGAACATGGAAAGGTTAAGCTTAACAGAACGATGTTTCAAATGAGCAACCAAAGATTATTTATTTCATGTTTATATAATACAGAAAACTGAGTAAGCATATGTAATCTGGAGGAATTATACAAATAAAATAAACTTGACTAGATACCAGACATCGATCTGCCGGTGAGTCATTACAGGCAGCAACTACGACGACTTCAACACAAAATAGTCTAGTATTAATATCCGATCCATACTACGCAGCTCAAATAAACAAGCAGGAGCATGGTGCGTTCATGCCAGATCTCATCAGCACTAACGCAAACTAGGGCGCAAAATCGGCTTGATCTATGGTGGGGAAGGAGAGAAGAGACCCGAGGTGACCCACCGGCTGCATGGCGGCGGCAGACGCAACCTTGTTCTCCTTTGAGCACGTCGGAGAAGAACCTCTAGGACGGAGCAGCGACGCTGCACCAACCTGCTGCGGAGGAGGAGGGCGCCCTGTCGCCACCAGATCTCGCGGGCTCCAACACATTGAACCTGGTGTACGGTATCCCAGAGATGCGCGTGTCGAGGATGGATGCATGGGCTGCATCGCCGCCGGCGTGTCGAGGTGGCCGGCACCACCTCGTCAACGTTGAGCGCCCTCCCAGCACACTCAGCCACGCACGCGGTCGCAGATGCCCGCGGTCGACTGTGCTGGTGAAGAACCCAGAGCCTGGCTCTCCCGGCACCATGAAGCACGCCGCCGGGGAGTTGGCAACCGGACGTGCGGCTTTAGAGGGAGAGGGATGGGGATTGCGGGAAGGCGGGAAGCCGGCGTTCGTCGGTGGCGGCGATTGCGCACAACATAGGCGCTGCTTCCGGTCTCGTGGAGGAGGACGCGATGAAGGAGGTCGCCGCATCTCCCGGCCACCGGCGTGGGAGCCATCTCCTCCTGCCTGGGTTCCCTCCGTTGTTGGCCTGGTGGTGAGTGGTGTGCCGGGGCTGGTGGATCTGGATCGAGGAGGGATGTGAGAGATCTGGATCGAGGAGGGGGCTGGGTGACTGGGTGTGGGGGAGGGGGATGGCGGCCGAGGAAGTACGGGTTGGGGGCTAGGGTTTTAGCCTTTTGGGTTTTGGGGTGGCCGCGCGCGCGGGGAAAAAATTGGGAGTGAGGGAGGGAAATTAGGACTTAGGAGGGAAATTTTTTCTTTTGGTAATAATGAGTAAGCAAAAGAAATGTAAGTAAGTGTGCACAAGAATAAACCAAAGAAATGAAATACTGCGCGATATATTTTAAAGTTCAGTTAAAACAAACCAACCCAGAAAGGTAAGTGGCCTATTGTGTGCCTTGCAATACGGCAAATATCACGAAAAACTTTTCCCAGAATTGAGCTACCACCTATGAAACTTCCAGGTTTCGGGCCAAATGACGGTTGTTATGTCCACATTCATGGCATATTTTTTTGAAATGTGCCAATATTCTACCCAAACATGCATATTAGAACAACGAACAATGTTGCCGAAGATAGTTTTATTTTTCTCTTAATAAAAATACCATTTTCCATTTTCGGAGCGTCAAAAAAGGTTTTTTTTGGGAAGCACCTACCAAACATATGTTACCAAATTGCACCAAATAAAATTATAAAGCTATTATACCACATTTTATGTTCAAACAACCAAATTCCCTCCTCTCAGTAGCTTTAAATATACCTATTTCTAAAAAGATAAATTTCTGCCGATTCCGCTGAAACCGGGCCAAATTTGAACTACAGGTGCCTCGTAGTTTTCTGTTTATTTTTTGAAAAAATCATTTTTAGGTAGACAAGTACCTATTTCAACATAGATACACCAATAGTTCATCAAGATTCAACACCTAGGTACTAACGGTCATGTCCCCCGTTTTGACCGTTTTCCGAAACCGGTTTATAAAATTCCAAAAAATTCAAAAAAACTCGAAACGATACAAGACCTTCGCGTGGTGTTATTATATATGTCCTAATATCCACCAAACATAATAAACTTGGAATACGACAATTTGATGGAAAATGTGTTCACACAAATGAGCTATCTCGTACGAAGATTCATGGCTTTCGGGCCAAATGACGGATGTTTCGGCCACATCCATGGCATAGTTTGTTTAAATGTGACCATATTCCACACAAAGATGCATATTGGTACAACTAACAATGTGCACAAAGAAAGTTTTATTTTTCGTTGAATAAAGTACCATTTTCCATTTCCGGAGTGTTAAAAAAGGGTTTTTTTGTGAAGCACCTACACAAAATATGTTGCAAAAATGTACAAAGTAAAATTCTAAATATATTATGTCATATTTTATCTACAAATAACAAAGTTACTACCTCTCAATAGCTTTTAATACACCTCTTTCGAAAAAGACAAATTTCTGCAGATTCCGCTAAAACCGAGCCAAATTTGAACTACAGGTGCCTCATGTGTTTCTCATGATTTTTTGTAAAAATCATTTTTAGATACAAAACTACCTATTTCAATATAGATGTACCAAGATTCAACACCTAGGTACGAACGGTCATGTCCCCCGTTTTGACCGTTTTTTGAAAATTCCAGAAAATTCAAAAAAACTCGAAACAATGCAAGATCTTCGCATGGTGTTGTTATATATGTCCTAGTATCCACCAAAAATAATAAACTTCGAATAAGACAATTTGGTGGAAAATGTGTTCACAAAAATGAGCTATCTTGTAAGAAGATTCATGGCTTTCGGGCCAAATGACGGATGTTTTGGCCACATCCATGGCATAGTTTGTTCAAATGTGACCATGTTCCACAGAAAGATGCATATTGGTACAACTAACAATGTTCACGAAGAAAGTTTTATTTTTCATTGAATAAAAACATCATTTTCCATCTTCGGAGTGTAAAAAAGGGGTCTTTTGTGAAGCACCTACCAAAAATATGTTACAAAATTGTAGAAATAAAAATTCTAAATATATTATGTCATATTTGATCTACAAATAACAAATTTTATACCTCTCAATAGCTCTAAATACACCTCTTTTGAAAAAGACAAATTTCTGCCGATTCCGCTGAAACCGGGCCAAATTTGAACTACAGGTGCCTCATATGTTGCTCATGATTTTTTGTAAAAATCATTTTTAGATACACAACTACTTATTTCAATAGAGATGTACCAATATTTTCTCAATATTCAACCCCTAGCTACGAACGGTCATGCACGCCGTCTTGGCTTTTTCCTGAAACGGACATAGAAAATTCAAAAAAAATCAAAATGACGCAAGGCGTTCGCGTGGTGTCATTATATATGTCCTAGTATCCACCAAAAAAAAATAAACTTGGAATACGACAACTGAGTTGAAAAGGTGTTCATAGAAATGAGCTATCTCCTCCGAACATTCTTGGGTTTCGGGCCAAATGACGGATGTTATGGCCACACTCATGGCATAGTTTGTTGAAATGTGCCCATATTCTACACAAGCATGCATAATGGAGCAACTAACAATGTTCACTAAGAAAGTTTTAATTTTCATTGAATAAAGACATCATTTTCCATCTTCGGAGTGTAAAAAAAGGGGTTTTTTTTGAAGCACCTACCAAAAATATGTTACAAAATTGTAGAAATAAAAATTATAAATATATTATGTCATATTTTATCTACAAATAACAAATTTTATACCTCTCAATAGCTCTAAATACACCTCTTTTGAAAAAGACAAATTTCTACCGATTCCGCTGAAACCGGGCCAAATTTGAACTACAGGTGCCTCATATGTTGCTCATGATTTTTTGTAAAAATCATTTTTAGATACACAACTACATATTTCAATAGAGATGTACCAATATTTTCTCAATATTCAACCCCTAGCTACGAACGTTCATGCATGCCGTCTTGGCTTTTTCCTGAAACAGACATAGAAAATTCCAGAAAATTAAAAAAAAATCAAAATGACGCAAGGCCTTCGCGTGGTGTAATTATATATGTCCTAGTACCCACCAAAAATAATAAACTTGGAATACGACAACTGGGTTGAAAAGGTGTTCATAGAAATGAGCTATCTCCTCCCAACATTCTTGGGTTTCGGGCCAAATGACGGATGTTATGGCCACACTCATGGCATAGTTTGTTGAAATGTGCCCATATTCTACACAAGCATGCATAATGGAACAACTAACAATGTTCACTAAGAAAGTTTTATTTTTCATTGAATAAAAACATCATTTTCCATCTTCGGAGTGTAAAAAAGGGGTTTTTTGTGAAGCACCTACCAAAAATATGTTACAAAATTGTAGAAATAAAAATTCTAAATATATTATGTCATATTTCATGTTCAAATAACCAAATTACAACCTCCCGATAGCTTAAAATACACCTCTTTTGAAAAAGACAAATTTCTACCGATTCAGCTGGAAACGGGTCAAAATTGAACTACAGGTGCCTCGTAGTTTGGTCATGATTTTTTGTAAAAATCTTTTTTAGCTACACAAGTACCTATTTCAATAGAGATATAGAAAGAGTTTCACAAAATTTCACAATTAGATAAGAATAATCGTTCCCGTCATTTTGACTCCAAAACGGTTATTCAAAATCCCCTAAAGTCTTAATAAATATATGATCATGGGAATGATTGTTTTACGTTTAAAAAATGGTTTCAAATGGTTTATAATTACGAAAAATAATTTTTCAATTTTTTCAAAATTGGTTAAGTTCAATTATGAGGTGAAATTCAAATCATAGAATGAAAACAGACAAAAAAAAAAACAAAAAAAACGACCCAGCCCAACCCAGACGCCAGCTCGCCCGCGCAAGAAACCCAATGCTCGTGTCCCTGCAGAATTCGGCCCATGCTGAATTCCCTCTAGATTCGTGGTCTCGTTGGGCTTTGGCCCAAAGTGAGTTCGAGAACCAACAAAAGGAACGAACACATACCTCTAACAAAATGTGTTCGGTGGCCTTGTGGCTTGCTGAGACCGCGCGGTACCTATAGGTGCAAGGTTCGAACCCCCACCGAGCGCTTTTTTGAGGATTTTTCCACATAATGCATGGCGTCAATAAGCATTAAAACAAATGAACACCTTCTTCTAACAAGGGGTGTTCGGTGGCCTGGTGGCTTGCTCACGCCGCGCAGTACAAGTAGGTACACGGTTCGAACCCCCCTCCGAGCATATTTTTGTGGTATTTTCCACAGATGCATGGCGTGGCAAGTCTCTTTTCCTGGTCCCACATGTCATTGGCAGTATGTCCCATTTACCTATCCCACATGGCAGTTGTCCCACACGTCATGCCAGAGTTGATGATGTGTCTATCCAAAAGACAAGCCATGTGGGAGGAGTTGATGATGTGTCTATCCAATAGACATGCCACGTAGGCGGAGTTGATGATGTGTCTATCCAACAGACATGCCACGTAGGCGGAGTTGATTATGTGTTCGTTCAAACGTACCAACGCATCCACATTTAGAATGTCATGACGATTTGAATTCGTCGTTATCGGTTAAAAACAAGGCCATAATCGTTCATGACGATATTACTTCACAAAATCACGACGTTTTTTGCCAAATCGTCATGAAAATTCAGCGTTTTTAACCCATCTAGCGGCTAACGACGGTATGGCACAAAATCGTCATAACTTTATGATGTCGTCCATCGTCGTTGCGAGAACGTCATGTATCAACACATTTCTTGTAGTGATAGTGCCATATATAAAGACTGAAATTAATAAAGATTGAAATTACCGCTGGGTTTACGTTTTGGGTCCATTACCAGTACTTTTTCTTTGTCAACTTGGAAGATTAGCAGAATATAGAGGTACTACTACTATCACTGCTAGGCTAGTAGGTGACCCGTTATCTTCTGAATTATATCCTTATAAAATACCTATGAAAATTGTTAGATGTGTTATGGATAACTTCTATTATGGAAATGGAACTGTCCATCCCGCTGATCATTTGCTCTTTATACATGAATTATGCGAGTTATTCAGATGTACGTGTATTACTATGGATCAAGTTAAAAGGAAATTATTTTATTTATCGCTGAAAGGAAGAGCCCCTGAATGGTTAAAATTACTAAAGAATGGTGAATCTATTGGATGTGAGGAAATTGTTCCTCTCTTTTATTCTAAATTGTATCCTCCTAGTGGGATTCATAAGGATGAGAGTCCGATATATAATTTCTAGCCTCATGATGTAGAGAGTATTGCCCAATCTTTGGGGGAGAATGAAGCTATTAATGCTCAAATGTCCCGTTCATGAGCTCCCGCGTAATATTGTTATCAATAATTTTTATGCAAGGCTTTCGCTTCATGATAAGGATTTATTGGATTCTTCTTGTTCTGGATCATTCACACGTATGATGGAAGAAACTAAATGGTATCTTCTTGACCATTCAAGAAAACACTGAAGGATGGGAGAATGACAAAGGTAGAAAGTCGGGTATAAATTACGATTATGAATGCATTAAATCTTTTATGGGAACCAATGATTTCTATAATGTTAGTGTTGTTTTTTGTCTTGATTCTCAAATCTTTGTAATCTGTCTTAAAGCTTTTGCCTCCTATCTTGATATTCCAAAGAAGCATTATCACAAATATCATGCACCTTATAAATATTTTTTTTTTTGACACCATTACTGTGGGGGAAACCCCCACAGCCCCCCATTTATTAAATAAATAAAGAAAAGTTATTTACAAATGTACAATATGTACAAGAAAGTTATGGGAGTGAATTAATCCATGATGTCAAAAAAACAGAGTCAGCACTCTTCACCCTGTACTTAAGCAGAGTGACTTCCTGTGTAAACAGGGCCTTCCAACCTCTGAAAGTTGGCTTGGTGTTCTTGAAGATCCATCCATTCCTTTGCTTCCAGATGCACCAGCAAGCTAGGATCACAATCTCCACAAAACAAGAACCAGCAAAATGCTTTCTGGCATACATGATAGCATAAGATGGTGTGCCAGGTATCCAAGGAATCTGCAGGTAATTCCAAATCCTTGTACTGAATGTACAATTGAAAAATAAATGTCTCCAATCCTCAAGAACATGGTCAGGGCACAGGACACAATCAGATGAGGAATTAATGTTCCAATGTCGTCGAATTAACATTTCCCTGGTATTAATTCTATCATGCAGGATAAGCCAAGCAAAAAATCTATGCTTAGATTGACACTTGCTCCTCCAAATTGCAAAAGAAATTGGATCATCAGGGACATCAGAAAACTGGTGTTTATAATATGAGATAGGACGTAATCTGCCACTAGAATGTGGGCTCTTCCATTGATCTTTAATACCAAGTTGCAATGTAAAATGACCAATCATGCCTTTCAATAGCCTAAGCTCTTCATTTGCTTGAATTGACAGGGGTAAAGCAAAGTTCTGGAGACAATCTGTGCCAAGCAAGAATTCATTTACAGACTGAAATTTGTCTTTGGCAAAAGAAAAAAGTCTTGGGAAGGTTATCTTAAGAGGTTGAGGCTGCCATTTGTCTTCCCAAAACAGTATTGTGAAACCATTGCCCACACAGCATGTAGTGTAGTTCCTGTAACTCCCAGATAATGCCAATATATTTTTCCACCAGAAAGAACCAGACTCAACCACAGCATGAGGAACAGCCTTATAATAGTAAGCATCAGTAACAAGTTGCACCCAAGGCAAGGCTTCCTGATTATAGAGTTTATCAAGATGTTTTAATAAAAGGGCAGAGTTCTGGATTTTCAAGTTAATTACTCCCAACCCTCCCTTTTTCTTTGGTTTGCACACCATATGCCAAGCTGCAAGTGATTGAGCTTTTTCCTTTCCTCTTTTACTCCACAAGCAATGTCTTCTTGCTCTGTCAATAACCTCAATGACACCAGTAGGAATAACAAGGGAAAGCATATAATAAGTTGGCAAGGATGATAACACAGAATTCACTAGCACCAGTCTATCTCCATATGACAAAAAAGAGGAGGTGGCAGAAAGTCTCCTTTCAACTCTATCAATCAAAGGAGAGAAATCCTTGATAGAGGGTTTAGTGGTACCCATAGGCAAGCCTAGATAAGTGAAAGGCATAGACCCAATTTTGCATTGGAAAATTTCAGCCAGGGCATTAGCTTCCTCATCAGTTAAGTTGATAGGAATTAAAGATGATTTGTGAAAATTGATTTTCAGGCCTGTAAAAGCAGCATAGGTGGTGAGAATATCCTTGAAAACATCCAGGTCTTTGGCACATGCTGGAAGCACCACAATAGTATCATCAGCATACTGAATTATAGGAAAATCTTTACGGACTGGGATAGGAGAGGAAAGTAGACCATCAGAGCATGCTTTGTTTACTAAACTCTGTAATAAATCAGCTCCTTCAACAAAAAGAAGTGGAGACAAAGGATCTCCCTGTCTAACTCCTCTTTTGCAATGAAATTTCTTCCCAGGTATTCCATTGAGTAGAACAGAAGAAAAACCTGATGCTAAAATTTCTCTTACCCAATTAAGGAATAAAACTGGAAACCCCTTAAATTTTAGGACTTGAATAATGGCATCATGGTCCAAAGTGTCAAAGGCTTTTTCAAAGTCAATCTTGAGAACCACAATTTTTCTTTTGGACTGTTGACACTGATGCAGAAACTCAAAAGACCAAGCAAGGCAATCCTGGATGGTTCTTCCCTTAATAAAACCATATTGGTTATCATGAATTGTATCACAAATCACATTTTGCAACCTATTAGCAATAAGCTTGGTGACAAATTTGAGACAAGTATTAGTCAGGGAGATAGGCCTGAAATCATTGACAGTTTCAGGAGAGTTTGATTTTGGGATAAGAGTGATATAGGAGTCATTAATACTTTGTAAAGACAAATTCCCTGAATGGAAATCATGGCAGAGCTTTGTGAAATCTTCCTTTAACACCTCCCAGCATTTTTTAACAAAGAGTCCATTGAAACCATCAGGGCCTGGTGCTCTGTCAGTCTTGAGGGATTTCATAACTGAAGTAATCTCCTCTGTAGTAAAAGGCTCAACCAAGCATTGTAAACTAACAGTTGGATGTAGGATATTGGAGAGATCTAAAAGTTGTGATGTGACCTTATAAATATATTGTTCCTGCTTGTAATATGGAAGTGCATGCTATGAATCCTGCTGTTCCTGAGCCTAATATTGAAGAAATGTATTTCCCTGCTAAAATAAAAGAACACTCTATTGTAATTACTATGGTTAATAAGAGCATTAAGAAATCTATTGAACCTGATCAAATAACTGTCGTACCTGCTATAGCAATAGTAAAAGATCTTGTTTGTGGAAATGTCGAGGATGAACACATTGTCTATTGTGAGGATGCTTCTAATATTATTTCCCATACTCATAGACCTAAGAAAACTAGTGTTCCTATGGTTTCTGTTAAGATTGGTGATCATTGCTATTATGGTTTATGTGATATTGGTGCTAGTTCTAGAGCTATAACTTATGAGATTTATAAAGAAATTATGCATGAAATTGGTTCTTGTGAGCTTGAAGACATTGATGAAGTTATTCAGCTTGCTAATAGAGAAACTATCTTTTCGATTAGTATTGTTAGGAATGTTGAAGTTTTATGTCGTGAAACTAAATATCCCACTGATTTTGTAGTACTTGGTAAGGCTTCTAGTAAAACGTGTCCTATTATTTTTGGTAGACCTCTCTTGAACACTTGTGGTGCTATTATAGATTGTAAGAGAGAAAAGATATTGACTAAATTTGATGGAAAATCTCATGAGTTCAATTTCTCCAAATTTGCTAGAGCACCTTACGAATTCAAATTGCCTGATGAGAATTTTAAAGTTGAACAACTTGCTTCTATTGCTCTTGCTCCTAACAATACTTTGCAACAATATACGGAGGATCATGAAAGTGAGGTATTTATGGAAGAGAGAAATGAGATTGATTATATTATTCTTCGTCAACCCGTGATACTGAAACATAATTTACCTGTGGAAGACTTGGGTACCACATTGCCACCCAAGGTGGATCATGTCTTTGATTAAAAACCTTTGTCTGATGATCTCAAATATGCTTATATTGATGATAAGAAAATATATCCTGTTATTATTAGTGATAAACTTTCACGGGAAGAAGAGGAAATATTATTGGGAATTTTGAAGAGACACCGTGGAGATATTAGTTATACTCTTGATGATTTGAAGCGGATTTCTCCCACTATATGTCATCATGCTATCAATATTGGACCTGATGCAAAGCCAGTTGTTGAACATCAACGCCGTTTAATTTCTAAGATGAAGGAAGTGGGAAGAAACGAGGTATTAAGACCCCTTGAAGGAAGTCGGGACTAACCTATTAGCAAGATGCCACAGAGCCAGTTCTCTGTTTTCTGCTATTTTTAGTTTCAGAAAAGTTGTTCTGGAAATATTCTCGGAATTGGAAAATTCGAAGCGCGGAAGCATTAGAACCCCCGAAGGTTCTACGGAGTCCCGAAGAGGCCCGAAGAGCGGGCCATAGGGGGGCACACCATAGGACGGTGCGCCCCCTGGCCGCGCCTTTGGGGTGGTGTGGTCCCCTCGGGCGCCCACCGCCATTGCCCTTTCGACTATTTATTGAACCCGACATATCAACCCTATAAGTATATTACTTTATCCCAAGAAACACCCGAGGCTGCCGTCATCGTCATCCTGAGATCGGGAGGGTTCTGTAGCTCTCCCCGGCACCCTGCCGAGAGGGAAATTCATTACCGGAGGAGTCTACACCACCATGCCCTCCTCTGAAGTGATGCGTGAGTTGTTCATCCCTGGACTACGGGTCCATAGCAGTAGCTAGATGGTTGTATCCTCCACTTTATGCCTCATGTTTAGATCTCGTGAGCTGCCTCACATGACAAAGACCATCTTTATGTAATGCTAGATGTTGTGTTTGCTGGGATCTATGAATCTTGAATGCTATGTCTTATGATTATCAATCTATCATGTTATCTTCATGCATATTCTATTTATGATCTTGCATGCTCTCCGTTATTAGTAGATGCTAGTAACTCCAAGAGGGACTATTTATGCTCGAGTGATAGAAACATGAATGATTGAGGATATGTTGTTGCCATTAGGGAGAAAACAACGATGTTTACTTCGTTTACATTGTTTACATCACACACTTTTCTTAATGCAATTATATGTTGTTTGCAAGTTAATACCCAATGTTTGTTCGGATAATATTCGGAGGGTGGATTATTAGTCATAGATGCAGTTGGATGACAGTCTATGTATCTTGTTGTAATGCCCGCATGACTCACATAGTAATCTTTATGTCTTGCATATGTACTATGATGCAGCCTACATTTCTCTCAATTGCCCCGCTGTAATTTGTTTACCACAAATGTTATTTATCCTCCACGGAGAGACGCCACTAGTGAACTGTGGATCCCGGTCAATTTTCTCATACTGATAATACACACAGTGTTCCACTGTTATCACACTGCTGCTAATGTTCTCATACTGTTTCCACACCATACATTTAGACTATTCGTGTTCAGGAAAACCGGTGAGATTGACAACCTCACTTCTTCATTGGGGCAAAGTAATTTGATTTTGTGGTGTAGGTTCCACGTTGCTGCTGAACCGGTAGTGCGCCCTGCCATTTCAGCCGCATCAACCTTCTGAAGTTACTCGTTTCTCCTACTGTTCGATTCAACCTTGGTTTCTTTGTGAGGGAAACTTGGTACTATGCTCTTTATACCTTCCTCTTGGGGTCTCCCAACGAATGTGTGTTACACGAGCATCAGTAGTGCTTATGGAGGACATCACGCTGGAGATGGAACCGCATAAAAGGTTCTACAATCAGGTTTATATTGGCCTACTCTCTTTAAAGATGCACATAAATTTATTTTGTCTTGTGATGAATATGAAAGAGTTGGTATTATTTCTAGACGTAATGAAATGCCTATGACTTATTCTTTTGCCATTGAACCTTTTGATTGTTGGGGTTTGACTTTATGGGTCCTTTTCCTTGTTCGAATGATTATACTCATATTCTTGTTGCAGTTGATTATGTTACTAAATGGGTAGAAGCTATACCTACTAAAAGTGCTTATGGTGAAACCTCGTTAAAAATGCTTAAAGATGTTAGTTTCCCTAGGTTCAGGTGTGCCTAGATAACTTATAACTAATGGAGGTTCTCACTTTATTCTTAGTGGTTTTAGAAAAACCCTTTCTAAATATGATGTAAATCATAGAATTTCCTCAGCTTATCATCCTCAAACCAGTGGGCAAGTAGAATTATCAAATAGAGAAATTAAATATATCTTGCAAAAGACTGTTAATAAATCTTGGAAGAATTGGTCTGATAAAATGGTTTATGGAAAATGTTATAAAACTTCTTTATGGGCATATCAAACTTCTTATGAAAATCCTATGGGTATGTCTCCTTGTAAAATGGTTTATGGAAAAGCTTATTAGGCAGTGAAACAACTAAATAAAGATTTTAAACTTAATGGTAAGAAAATAATGCTTGATTTGAATCATTTAGATGAATGGAGATGTGTAGCTTATGAAAATGCTAAACTCTTTAAAGAGAAAGTTAAATAATGGCATGATAGAAGAATCCTTAAAAGAGAGTTTCCTGTAGGTCAGATTTTTTGCAGGAAAATTAATCTCGAGATGGTAAGGACGTTATATTATTGAAGAAGTGTATCGTTCGGGTGCAATAAAAATTGCTTCCGTCAAAGATAACACTACACAAGTGGTTAATGGGCAAAGACTCAAACATTATATTTCTGGGGATTCTTATGATGAAGATGTTGATGTTATTCAAGTAATGACTCCGGAGAAGTTCATTAGAGAGAAGATTCAAGAATTAGAAGAGTCTGTTTTAGAATAAGTAACAGTTCTGTTGAGAAAAAGTTCGCATAATACCTTTTAATTTATAAATTATGGGTTTTTGGAAAATATGAAAAATATAAGGCCGAAGAGTAGTTAGAGAAGGTGCCCGAGGGAATCATACCATGCCTGGGTGCGGGCGTACCCTTGGCTGTGCCTGGCTATTGTATGGGCTCCCCGGAACCCCTCCCCGTCTTGTTTTAGACCTAGAATTTCCTTTTGTTACGCATATTTTTGCTATTTAATTCCCCGGACCCCCGAGGTCCGTATATCGTTTTCTCGTTGTTTTTCTATTTCGGACTGTTTCTACCAGGATCTGTTTTCAGTTTTAGAAGCATATCATTGCCTCCTCCAACAACAACAATGGGAAGGGGCCTATGAAGGACGATCCAGAAGGTCCAAAGCGCAAAAACATGGATAAAGGTGTAAACAAAGAAGCAAAGAGGATGTCATCCAGAAGCAAGGGAAGTGTTTCTTCTTGTGGCACGCAGGAACCCAAGACCATCAATTCCGGGACTCAGCCCCACCCTGGAGTAGAGGAAGCTCTTCAAGTCACAGATGAGTTCTTTGATCTCTATCAATCCCTAAAGTTCGAGGTAGAGATTCTTCAAGAGGAGAACGACAGGTTCCGTGAGATATTGGCGCATTTCCATGCTTTGCTCGACAAAAGTTCACCACCGCCACCGAAGAATTATTTCGTCATGGGTATTGGCATCCCCTTGGCTTGTTCCAAGTTGGGGCAGTGCCGCGATATCACACTTCTATCTTTTACCATTTTACCTTTTATTAGAGTCATATCATGAGTATAGGATATATCATATAGTATGGTTTGCAGTGTGGAAGTATCACTCTTTAGTTGGTTATCGTTGTATCCATTGGTTTAAGTTGTCGTAGTGGAATATTAATGAGAAGTTTGATCATCTTCTACACTTTATTTTAGCTTCAAATTTCTATTATTTGGTTTATCTTGTTATTAGTATTGGTAACAATATTGGAGCATCAAGTTAATCTAGTTGGTTTTTGCAAACATAGCGTTGGTCAGTAGCAACAAAACTTTGATACTTAAGTAGAAAAGATAGAGTTTCATGTAGATATATTTTTCCATGATCTTTCTTTCTTGTTAGCCCTTAAGATAAGTATTCTCAAGTAAGATTGTTCGTACTTCTCAAGGAAGATTGCATGATAGGTTTTATCATATATTTGGTTGTTCGTTTTCCCTCAATTCTCTTGCTTGGTACCCAACCTTGCTAGCCAAAAACTTGTACTGAGAGAGAATGCTTCTCATGCATCCAAACCTTGAACCCAAAAACCATGCCATTTGTGTCCACCATACCTACCTTATGTGGTATTTACACTCCATGTAAATTGCTTGTGTGCTACCTTTAAAACCTTCAAAGTTATTCTTGTTTCTTGATCCTGTTTTAGCTCCTGAGGTCATAAATATAGAATCTTTATCTCACTTGTTAATTGGACTTTACACACCTGAACTAGTGGCTTCATCCTCTTCTCCAAATTCTAGAAGAGCTGGCAGTGCGGTGCCCAGCCCCAAATTATCTTCACTATTTTTGCCCCTTATTTATAAGTCAAAGCATAATTGTGTAAAAAAAGAGAAAGAGGGATGACCTTCTACACCAGTTGTGTCCTTCAATGGGAGCCCCTCTTGTGAAGTCTAGTTGGATTGTGACGTACTGTATTTTATACCTCTGTTTATAAATAAAATCTCTAGCACATGAGATAATCCCTACTTCCCTCTATGAAGGGCCTATCTGTTACCTTTAGGTTCAGTTAGTAAACCTATTTCCTTCTATCTTAAGCAAGCATTTGATTTGTTGTGACTTATCCATCTATATGTTTATTTACTCAAGCATGTTCCTTATTCTTCCTTGTTTAGTACAAATGTTTTATATATTTGGATACCACATTGAAATTTATCAATGATTGCAAAGAATATGATATGATTGAGCATGTTAAACTTTGGAAATATAAGCTCTAATATAAAGACTCTGAATCAAATATGACTACATTTTTTATTCTTCTCTGACCAAGATTGAAGTTTGCCTACACCAATTTTGATTTCCTTTTGCACCTTTATTGTGACTGTATTTACTTGTTTCATGTTAAATTATATGAGAAGGAGTTACTTGCTAGAATGACTAGTGTATTGATACATGTGATGCTTCTACTCCGCATTTTATTTATCGACACCTCACTCCATAGACCTGTGGTCATGTTTACCGAGTTCAGTTTCTCTTGGGAAGAAGCAATGTCTAAGCTTGGGAGCAGTTGATACATCCGTTTTGCATCACTATTTTATATCGTTATTTTATGTTATTCATCGATATTATTTCATGTTATGATAAATTACTTATGTTATTTCATCTTATTTTGCATGTTTAATAATTATGGGAGAAGAAACACCGAAAACAGAAATCTGATGGAAAAAGCACCATCAGGACACCCTATTTCAAAAGATCATAAGAATAGGGGGAACACCGGAGGAGTCTTAAAAGTACCGATGAGGAAGCTAGCCGGAGGGGGCCACCTGGGGCCTACACCACGAGGCGAAGCGCCCCCCTGGGGCCTACTTCTGGGGCCCACTTTTGCGTACTTGAACCCCAGGGAACCTAAGCCCTGATACATCGTCGAAGAATTATTTCTCCGCTGCCTCGGGGCGGAAAGCACCAGAGAGATAAAAGCTCTCCAGCAAGGAGAAATCTGCCTAGGAAATTCCTCCCCGAAGAGGGGAAATCGTCGCCATCAGCACCGTCATCACTCTGGGCTTCATCGAGATCATCATCCTCATCACCAACACCATCAGCGTCACCTTCCACCTTCATCCCGCTTTAACAATTAGTGGTCTTTATCGTTGCACTTCACTAGATCTCTCCCCGGTGTGGATTACTTGTTACTAGTTGATGCTTGTAAGATTCATCAGTGTTTACACTTTATGACAATATTGTTATTATCCATTGGATCACCTATGATTATGATCCATATGATGTCTCGTGAGTAGTTCGTTTAGTCCTTGAGGACACGGGGTAAGTCATGATGTTAGTAGTGAAGTTACGTTGAAGTAATATCTCTCATTTTAGTATTTATGTTGTGGTGCTATTCTTCTAGTGGTGTCATATGAACGTCGACTACATGACACTTCACCTTTATGGGCCTAGGAGGATGCATTGTGTATTTGGCTACTAATTGTGGGGTTACCAGAGTGATAGAAACATAAACCCCCTGTTAGGAAACCGATGCATGAGGGAGTGTTAGGTCCCAGAGTTTCAAGGCTGTGATTAGATTTATCTTAATTACTTTCTTGTATTTGCGGATTCTTGCAAGGGGTATCGTAGAGGCCCCAAATCGGATGGTCCAAAACCCCTCATATGCATACGTTCACGATCCCAAGAATTTCAGTCGTGAACAACATCCGAAGTTGGTACACAGATACAATATCCATTACACGAATAAAATAGTCTTACAAGCAAATGGTCAAATGACCAAGTATTAACAACGGTCACGCAGGACAGGCAAATGTCTCACAACACACAGCGGAAACTAAAGGTAACGTAGATAGCCCATGTCATGCCTTCACCAACAGGCCGCTGACCGGGAGCCGGGCCTAATTCGCATAGTCATCGGAAAAGTACTCCTCCTCATCAAAGTATGGCCAAGTAAATAGCTAGGGGCGAAACCAATATGATTACATTTGAATGTACGCTGCAAGACATCCTTTATACACTTATAAAATGCAATATGGTTATATGGTGGATAGGAAGGCTATAAATAGGGCTCACTACCCATGGTGTGTATCTAAGATAACATCATGGTTGGTTTATCATTTCTGTATCTTTGTTGAAGAAGATACTTCAGAAGAAAATAATAGAATTTTTATTTCTCTTCTAGATATAGCATATCCAAGAGGTTTTATAAACCAGTTTTCTCTTTGCAAAACTTCTTGGAAAACATTTCCAGATCCTTCATCGGTACCATTCCGGTACAAGTCCTTTGTTCAAAAACACCTTTTTGAAAACTTGAAACAATGCTAGCTACATGGCCTTTCAACTGCCCATATCTGAGGGCTCGGCTATTCTGAATAGTTTTACTCTACAGAGGTGTACACATTCCAATAGATCCAATCATCTGCCTTGAACCACCCATTGATCGACACAGCGATATGCAAGCATCATAAGAATACTCCTAACTGTCCACTCTGATCAAGATAGTAAATGCTTATCCCTTCAGTTGGGTGTCATCTCCCCAGCACCAGGTCCCACCCCACCATGGCAGGAGACCCAACTGTCGCTTCTGGGGGGTAACTTAATCCCTCACTTTGTATGTCCCATTACTCCTTCCTAGCGACACTTCGGTTCAGAGATTCATCCTCTCTATAGCATTTTGGGATAAAACGCACACTAAAAAGAACAAGTATCTAGATAGGCCCCGTACCCAACGAAGACTAGGTTATGTGCCTTTTGTAAACCATTTGAAAACAAATCTTTAGATCCTCCGGTGAACAAACTCCCGCCTTTTCACCGTGGACTTTTCATAACTCCTTTGTTTGCAAAATCACATTTTAAACGTGTCCACTTAGGGACTCAAGATTATTATCTTAGGCGGTATTTATATACCTTATGGTGGCTAAAGGCTTTGTAACACCAAGTTGACTAATGGCAAGGTGATAATATAACTATATAATATTAATAGTAATAATGATAGTCACTCAATAAAATAGTTTTGGTAATCAAGTTTTTGTAAAACTTCAGAAATAGAACATGCATGATATATAATGGTAAGTAGTATAACAACAGCTTTAAGGATGGCTTACCTTGGTGCAGTTGAGGGTCTTGCTCGTGGTAGCAACAAGAGTGTTAGTAAAATAAAAACAATGACACACAATAGAACTAAACTAAGAAAGAAATGATACTCAACCACACCATACATCAAGCAATGCGCAAACAAATTAACACACAAGTTCAAAAAACAACACTACACAAGCATACACCCAAAATAACAATATTCATTAAGCTTGATGTGAGGTCAAATCCTACCGATAGATATAGTCAATAGCTACTCAAGGAATTTTAGTTTGCACAATTTGGAAATTCCAAAAAAATGTTATTCCATTCTACTTTAACAGACAGTGTGTGGCACATCTTTTATAATTTGCAAAATAATAACCCAAATGTAGATCTACAAGTTGCATGCTTTCAAGATTTAGTAGATCTACCACAGAGAAGTTTGGTTGATTTTATTTTTGAGTTTTGCTATTTTTTAACACGATTAAAGTAAAGTGCAAGATTAAGTTGCTTTTTCTTAAAAAGAAAAGAATAAGGGTGCGGGCCGTTCTTCTCTCACGGGCGCACGGCCCGCTAAGTCTTGGTAGCCCAGCTCGCATCCGCGGTGCGCGCGTACCGTTTTGGTATTTAAACATGGCCGTTGATCATGAGATCAACGGCGCACGTCCATCGCCTTCCTCCCTCTCTCTTCTCTCTCTCTCACGTTCGGTCGGGGCACGGCCGGCTGTGAGAATCGAGCGATTTCTCACCTAGGGGTTGCGTGGGGCGGTGGAGCAGGGTCGAGGCGGTGTCATGGACTCAGGGCGGTGTAGGGGCGGTGAAGATGCAGCGTGGGACGACCTCAGTCGTTGAAGCGAAGATGCAGGTCCGCGGCGGCTCCAGCAGGGTCTCCTGCGATCCTGCAAGCGAGGGGACACGAGTGCGCGTCAGGGGTGTTCTACAGAGGGTGGGGAGTGAAGTTGAAGCATGTGCTCTCCGCGTTGGCCGGCGGCGATTTCCGGCGCTCTGGGCTCACAGCGAGCCTAGGGCGTGCGCGCTCGTTGTCTGGGTGAGGGAGGCGTGGGTGGTTAGTGCAGTGGCGAGGCCAGGGCGTGCCCATGGCTTTATAGCCACGGTGCCACAGTGTGTGCGCATGGGGTGCTCTCGGGGGACAGAGAATGGGCTTGGCGTCCATGCCGTGCCTCCCGTCCTTTGGGAGTTTCCAGAGGGTGAGGGAATGTAAAAATGGCGACAGTGGCCAACATAGTGGCACACCTGACAGCAGCCCATGCCATTCCCCCTTCTTTTCACCTCTATTCGCTCTCCCTTTCACTCCTCTCTGGTCAACACAACTAGAATCCAAGGCATAGAAAATGGAGTGTGATGACTAGGCTTGTAGAGGGTATAAGTGGCTCAGCTAAATAATTTTCCAAAATAAAGATATGAGCAATTGAATCTGGTGTCATTTCTGTTTTTCTGAATTTTTCAGATTCAGTTAAAAGACTTAGTGAATTTTTGCTAAGTGTTGGAACAGACTAAATTAAGCAAAAGTTGATCCTGTTTTCATGAAACAAACCTAATACAAAATTTGTTTTCAAGGTGTGGTGTTGTTAAGAAGTATTTGTACTTTCAGAAACATCAAAAGAAAACAAATTTGAAAAACAAATGGGCCATGAAAACAATGTCGAAAAGCAGCTAGTTCCTGTTTTTCTCTGTTAGTCAGAAAACACAATTCTGCCTTATTTTTTTAACACAAATCGATCAAGCAAATGATTGTTTTCTCAATTCAATTTTCCAAACCAAAGCTCACCCCTTTGTAGTACATATATTATAGAACACATTCATGCCAAGAAAACGTAATATATGATTCCCTAGCATATGGATAACATGAGTGAAAAACAACTACTTGGCTTATTTTTTAGAATTAAGTTTGTATAGAAAACTTAAAAGAAAACATTCAATTATTATTTTGACAAAACATTTCTTGGTTCAAACCAAACCAAGTATTATCATTAAGTTAAAAACAACAATGGACAAGGATTTGGATGAAAAATATTGAAAACATCATGTTGAAAATATCACATAAATAATTAGAAACATCACAAAAGATACTAAATAATTTTTTATCAAAGCTTCCTTGCATTTCAAAGATAACCATGGTTCACTACATAATTTTGGATTACACAAGGGCATAAAAAGGTTTTTGTTGGCTCACCAAAATGGCTTCCCTCATGTGTTACAAGTGACCCAAATCTGGGGTGTGATAGGTATAATCACAAATATGTATTAGTCCTAGTTGGGCGGTGCATTAGCATAGGTTCACCCACACAACACTTAACAAACCAATAAATATTAATCAACCATATTAAGAGAAAGCACTTGACGATATTCCCATGTGTCCCTGAGAACGTTTGGTAATCGTAAGTAGAACAACCCGCTTGTCCTTTGCTCTCAAAAGGATTGGCTGCAATTATTACTACTGGTATTTATTTACTCGCACTTTATTTATCTGCTATATCCAAAACAACCAAAAACTTGTTTTCTAGTGTTTAATGTTAATTCTCTATCCAACCTGCTTGTCAACACCTTCTGCTCCTCGTTGGGTTCGACACTCTTATTTATCAAAAGTACTATGATACACCCCATATACTTGTGGGTCATCAGCACCTCTTAACCTCATATTTTCTAACATTGTGAGGTGAATGGCATGTTGACAAAACGTGGAAAGAAATATTTCATGAAGTTGATTTATCACTGTACTAGTTATTTTCATGTGTATCTCCTAAAACTAAAAGATGAGGCTTTGAAAAATTTCAAGATCTATAAAGATGAAGCAAAAAATCAACTTGATCAAAAAATCAAGAGGCTTAGGTCCGATCGTGGTGGAGAGTATTTTTCCAATGAGTTTGATTCTTTTTGTGTGGAGCATGGTATAATCCGTGAGAGGACGACATGTTTGGTCAAATGGGGTGGTCAAATGAAAGAACCATACTCTAACAGATTTGGTTAACGCCTGTTAGACACATCGGGTCTTTCCAACACATGATGGGGTCAGGCAATACTGTTTGTGTGTCATGTCCTAAACCAAGTTCCCATAAAGAACAAAGAAATAACTCCAATTGAGGAATGGGAGAAGAAAATATTAAAACTCTCTTACTTACGAACTTGGGGTTGTTTGGCGAAAGTCAATACACCAATTCCTAAGACCGTGGATTTTGTTCTTCTGGGCTACGCGTTTCGTAGCATTGGTTACAGATTCTTGATGATAAAATCTGAGGTACCGAGCATGCATTTCGATATAATCATGGAGTTGAATGATGCCACTTTCTTTGAGGACATCTTTCAAAAGAAGGATAATCCTAGCTCATCGAATCGTGACATACATACTCCATCTAGTCAGGAATTGTTTGTAATTCGTGAACCCACCATTCGAATAGAACATGTTGATAATTATGTGGAGGATGAAAATGAAGTTCCCTTAAGGAGCAAAAGACAGATGACCACAAAGTCCTTTGCTGATGATTTCATTGTGTATCTTGTGGATGACACACCCAGTACTATTTTCTGAGGCGTATGCAACAATTGATGTTGACTACTGGAACAAAGTTGTTCGTTGCGAGATGGATTCTATCCTGGCTAACGAAACCTAGGAGATCACCGATCGTCCTTATGGATGCAAACCTGTAGGATGTGAGTGTGTGTTCTAGAAAAAGCTTAGCCCCGATGGTATAATTGTAAATTACAAGGCAAGGCTTGTGGCCAAGGGTTACACCCAGAAAGAAGGAGAAGACTTCTTTGATACCTACTCAATTGTGGCACGACTGACCACTATTCAAGTACTACTCTCATTGGCTGCCTTGCACAGTCTTCTCGTTCATTAAATGGACATTAAGACGACTTTTCTTAACGGAGAGTTCGATGAGGAAATTTCAATGGAGCTGCCAGATGGTTTTGTAGTACCTGGCTAGAAAGGCAAGATTTGTAAGTTATTGAAGTCGTTGTATGTCTGATGCACCCAAAATGCATCTACTTTTCCAAGCACTTTGCATCGTATTTCTTTCCGGAGTCCCCCCATAATTGAATAAATCTGCAGAATCTAACTCTGTTTTTAGCATAAGTCTTCTTTCCGTCTATTTTCGCAGGACTTTTCACACGGGACGAAAACCACGTAACTTTTTATGGAAAAGAAGGGGAATGAGCACCAGATGGGGCCGGGGGGCCACCCGAGGGCCAAAAGGGGGCCCCACACGCGGCCAGATTCCTTGGCCGCGTGGGGTCGCCCCTTTTGGGCCCAGATGGCCCAATCCGGCTAGGTCTTCGACGTACCCCTCCATATATACGAGAAACTGACGGGTTTCGAAGGGGAGGGTTGTTCGCGAAATGGAGCGCCGCCGCCACCACGATCTTCGATTTTGGAGTCAGATTGATCCGGGATTTCACCCCCGAAGGTGGAATTCGAGGGGCTTCGTCACCATCATCATCACCACCATCATCTCCATCAACCATGAGCTCCATCACCCCCTCCATGTGTGAGTAGTTGCTGTAGGCATGTGAGGTGTGAGGGGTTTTGGATGAGATTGATCATGTAATTGCTACCCGGTATGCGGGATCTAGGGGTTTGTCTTGAGAATTCTTATGTCTTATGTTGATGCACTAATGCTAGGATTAATGCTTGTTACTAGGGCCCAAGTGGGATGATTTCAGTACAGAACTTACATTGCTACATCATATATTTGAGTTTGGTATCTATCTGCAATGTGTATTACCTGCTATTATGTTGAACCTGTGAACCTTAAAGTGACAGCTAGGGAAAACAAGGGGGATATGTTCTAGTTTGAGGATTATGTGTGTTCATGGAGTGTTAATGCGTTGGTCCGGGCTATTCGAAAGGGTAGACCTTAATTACCTGTAGTTCCAAATTGGCCCCGGTGAAATGGGCAGGTAGGACAATAGGCTTTGTGCAAATTCTCTTGGTTAGTACGCACAATAATTTACGGAACACACACCTACATAAAATTGAGATAGAGAAAGGCCCCGCTGCTAGCAAAACATTATTACATGATCAATCTTATCCTTGCAACACCCCGCTGTCACCTCATGCCTGCGTTTTAGTCTCTGGTTTACTTTCACTCTTTTCCGGTGAAAACTGGGAAAGCACTTGCTCTCCATTTACTTTCTGTTTGTTTACTTTCACTGCATTATTACACTCAGCACTCTCGCTGCAAGTTTGTCGATACACAGGTGTGGTTGGGAGTGACCTCCCAATTGCTAAAGTCTCACCGGTATTCTCGTGTTCCCACGGAGTCGAACTACAAATTTGGGTAATACTTCCCATCGAAGACTACGATTGATCTCCTGCACTTGGGAGCCATCAATTTCCTCAAGCAAGCTCCTAAGAAATGGCATGAAAATTTTGAGATGACTTGGACTATTGAACCCTTTGTTGTAAACGAAGCTGACAAATGTGTATACTATCGTCATGGTGGGGCGAGGAAATTATTATGTGTTTGTACGTCGATGACATACTGATATTTGGAACCAACCATGATGTGATTATGAAGGCTAAATATTTCTTATCTCGATGTTTTTAGATGAAGGATCCTGGAGTAGCTAATTTTTTCTTTAACCTCATGCTATTGAGGGACGACAATGGTGGGATCAGCCTTCTTCAATCCCACTATGTGGGAAAGGTGTTGAGTCGTTTTGGGTATAGCACCTACAAGCCTTCTCCAACGCGGTATGATCCTAGTGTTCTGCTGCAAAAGAATCGATGGATTACTAGAGATCAGTTGAGATATTCTCAGATTATTTGCTCGCTTATGTACCTAGCTAGTGCCACAAGGCCTGACATTTTATTTGTTGTGGGCCAATTGAGCCGGTTTGTTCCAAATACGATAAATGATCATTGGCATGTGCTTCAAAGAGTTATGCGTTATATAAAAGGCACTATGAGCTATGAATTCACTGTACCGAGAACCCAAGGGTACTTGAGGGATTTAGTGATTCAAATTGGATTTCTGATACTGACGAGATTAGGGCCACGAGTGGTTATGTTTTTACACTTGGTGGTGGCACTGTTTCCTGAAAGTCTTGCAAGTTGACCATCTTAACAAGGTCAACTATGGAAGCAGAGTGGCTTCGTGAGCTCTTGATGGACTTACCTGTGGTTCAAAAACCAATACCTGCTATTTCATTTGTTTACTTTAATATTTGTTAATCCTATTAACAAACATTAACACTTACCCCCTTAAAATATTTTCTAATCAAACATTTACCACCTTGAACTATTTCAATATTCCCCGAAACAATTTCGGTGTTGTCCAAACTTTTTACAATATTCCGTATCCACTCAAACGCGTCAACAAACCTTAAGTGTGTCACCCTTCGATTCATGAATAATGTAGAAATGATCGAGAAACCTCTCTGATCAGTAATGAACAGCAGAACCTGGAGATCCGTAATGACTCCTACATATTCAAAGATGAATCAAGTGACCGTGTGAACAATAAACGTGGTGACAAATTTCCTTTCTCACAGGATATTTTACTTGTCCGAGATCCGATCTTTGGTATCTACCATACCTAGATCGATCTCGTTACAGACCAGTACTCTTTTCTTAGTTTCGTGATATGACATCCTTGTGACCTAGTCACTTACTTATAAACGGTGTCGACGTGATATTACCGAGAGGCCCTAGAGTATATGTCTCTGTCATTTGGATGGTTAAATCCCACTCTTGATCCATGAGGCACAACTAATACTTTCCGAATACCCAACACCACCATTATAGTCACCCTGTTACGGTGTGACGTTTGATTTCATCAAAACATTCTTCCGGTGTTAGTGATTGACGGATTAGGGTTACTTTGTATGTTTGATATAACAATGTTAACTTAATAACTTGATCACATTGTTATATTCACTCTGTGTCTATGTTCATCACATCATTCTACCAATTACATCATTCCGTTGTTAACAACATCCAATGTTCAGGATGAAGAAATCTTTATCATCGGTTAATCAACGAGCTAGTTAAATGAGAGACGCTACTAGGAACCATTGTTTGTTTATTGGAAACACATGTATCAATGTTTCCGGTTAATGCAATTCGAGCATGAGAAATAAAAATTTATCATAAACATCGAATTAGATAATAACCAATTTATTATTGCCTCTCGGGCATATTCCCTTCAAACAGCAAGATGATGCAGATTCGTCGTTGATGTGTGGTTTGTTCCCTTGGTCTCTATAGTTCGCTCGTGAATAAGATAGGAAGATGGATTGGGCTCAAAAGCTGTACACATTTGCCAAATGGTATGATTCCAATTTCACCCGAGAAAAGTCAAACTTTCCGTTTTAAGGCATGTGGTGTGTTGTGACACATGTACTGATGCAGCACACCCCATTCCATCAAGTGGACCAATAACAAGACACGAGCAAAGGCATTTCGTAATAAGGTGAACTACATCCTCTCTCTCTATGCCTTTGATGACTCGGTGAATGGTGCGCTACCTCATGGATCCAGTCTATGCGTGCTCAGGTGTGAATCGACATTGGAGCCCCAAGACGATGCCCAAGAATCTCAAGAACATGCCCAAGATGGTGCCCAAGAATCTAGCAAGGAAGATTAAGAAGAAGGCACCAAGGAAGAAGGAGGGAAGAAGAAGGCACCAAGATGGTGCAGGAAGATTAAGAAGAAGGCACCAAGATGGTGCAGGAAACCCGTCCTAGGCCGGCCGCACGCCGGCTCTCCAATGAAAAAATCATGAGCAAAGGAATTGCATGATAAGCTGAACTCAATATTGTTTCTCTATTCCTTCGATGACTCGGTGAATGGTGCGCTACCTCATGGATCCACTCTATGAGTGCTCAGGTGTGACCCCACATTGGAGCCCCAAGTCAATGCCCAAGTAGCTTAAGAACATGCCCAATATGGTGCCCAAGAAGTTGGAAAAGGAAGATGAAGAAGAAGGCACCGGGGAAGAAGAAGGAAGAGGAGGTGCAGGAAACCTGGCCCCTAGGCCGGCTCCCTAACAGAGCCAGTCGGCCTCTGGCCCGGCCACCCTCAGCTCCAGGCCGGCAGCCACATAGAGCAGCCCGAACTCGACCCGCAGTCCAGCCCAGGCTTCCTAGGCCGACCTCACGCCCGGCCTAGGCCGGCTCCTCCGTTTGCCAGGCCGGCAACCACACTGAAGACCCCGGCCGCCAGGCCGGCCTCTTCCCAGCCAGGACGGCTCCCCTGCGTGGGAAGGGGGCAAAAATCCTCTTCCTCCCCTCACCTACCCCTTATGAGGCTAGTCCTATGATTTGTATCTAGGATCATATCAAGGCTACTACTATGACTTGTATCTAGGATCGTATCAAGATTCACCGAGTTACCTATCCTTTCCCCTTGGGATTCAGTTAGGGACTTCCCAATCTTCCCCAACTAATCCTTTAGGTTCTATTGGCGTTGTAGACCAGCCACGGGTGTGAAGCGGTTTCCGAAAAGGTGAGTTCGGTTCGATCGATCGTCCCGTAGGCGGCCGTTGCGTCTTAGATAACGGGAGATTTAGGTTCTTCAGTTATTACTAGTTATCTCCCCTCAATTTCCCATGTTTTCCCCTCGGTTCCCCTCTCGTGTTCATTGTGTTCATCGTTCATTTTTGTGTTCTTGGTCAATTCGTGAAGTTCGGGCCACGCAAAAGGTTAATCCCTCCATCATCTGGTATCAGCAGCTAGATTGACACAAATTCCACCCCCACAATCCCTCTCTTCCACCCAATTTTTCTTTCCTCCACCTTAATTTCGAAAAATTTCACCAAAAATAGCCTCAAAAGGGATTTCGACCGATCTCTGGATTCGTTCAGTTTTTCGTGGATTTGTTCCGTGGATTAGATGCCAAAGACCATTCCCTAACTTTCTATTCAGACAAGTTTCTTGAATATGTCCAAAAAATTTCCTGGATTTCAAGGAATTTGGAATGTTAGCAAAAATCACAGAAAATTTCAACTCTTCGATTTTTGGACAGATTTATTGTAACTTGTTTTTCTTTCTCGTCGTCAATCCAATTTGAGTGATTCAAGTTTCCACGCGAAGCCTACAACATCGTCTATTCAACCACATCAACGGATCGACACAAAATCGAGAACCCCCGACCGCAAGTCTATCATCATCCACAGGAGAGGTATAACTTGCATCCCCATGAACTAACCCATCGTTAGTGTACCTTGCCCATTCGAACTAGCTCTTTTACATCGCTTGGCATTGTAGTAGTGGCACCGAGAGTGCGTGTTTGGAACTTGTGAGAGCGTAGTTCGACTAGGCTTGTCATTTGTATCCCCATATAGCAAAAAGTGAAAAGAGAAAATAAAAAAGGAGAAAAAGTAGAAAAAGATCGATGCCAAGTGATATCCCTCCTTGTAGGAACGTGTAGCTTCACATCACAAAAGAGCAGAGAGTGACCGGTTGCCACGGTGTGAATCTTTTCGCATCTTATAGTTTGCGGTTTGAGCTAGCGTCCTCCTTGTGTTGGTGTGGCATTCAGCTTAGTATTCGATAGGTACATTTCGTCTCTGCTCGTACATTTGCCGCGCTAACCCCATTAATTATTTGTGTGAGTGTGTGATACGTCATGAACGTATCCCTAATTTCTGATGTTCCATGTTGTTTTCATGTTGTTTCTTACATGTTTTCCTTACACTTTATGTCATTTTATACGTTTTTCGGGACTAAACTATTAACAAGATGCCATAAAGCCAGTTCCCTGTTTTCTGATGTTTTCAGTTTCAGAAAAGTTGTTCTGGAAATATTCTCGGAATTGGAAAGTCCTAAAAGTACCGGAAGCTTCCAGAAATCCCGAAGAGCCCCGGAGGGGGGCCACAGGGTTGCCACACCATGGGGTGGCGCGGGTCCCCCTGGCCGCGCTACCTAGGGGTGTGGGCCCCTTGGCCACCATCTGGTGTCGCCCTTTCGTCCATATATACTCCCCGATGCATAAACCCTAGGGGAATCGACCTTTTCCGCAAAATACATCCGCCGCCACCGACAAGTTTCAGGGGACAGATCTCTGTTCTGGCACTCCTGCCGGGATGGGGAAGTGCCCCCGAAAGCCATCTCCTTCGACTCCACCGCCATCTCCATCTCCGTTGTTGTCTCCTATAATGAGGAGGGACTAGTTCTCTCCCGAGGATGAGGGCTATACTGGTAGCTATGTGTTTCATCTCTCTCTCCCATGGTGTGATCTTTATGTGATCATGAGCTTTGTAATCTAGTTGAGTATGTAGATTGATCTTCATCTGTTATGCTACTCAAGTGGTTTTGTTATCTCCGTAAACACTTTGATCACGGGGTAAAGGTGATAGTGTGTGCACCATGTTGATTAGGATGATATTTATATCTTGTGTTGGAAAATGAACCTTTGAAATTGTGGCTCTTGTTTAGTACTAATTTATGGCGCTCGTAGTGACATTGGGGTGCCCTAAAGAGGGAATATAGACTTGAGGAGTGCTGTTAAAGCTCTACGCAATAATTAGTGTTCGTTATTCGACCGGAGAGTGGTTCGGAGTAGCATAATGAAGAAATGATATCTTTGCATTCAATTATTCTTTCATTGTTGAGAGTGTCCTACTAGTGAAAGTAGGAACCCTAGACCTTATTTCCACACATTGAAACACCATTTTCCGCTTTTTCTGCTACATGTTTGCTTGCTGCCATTTTTATAACAGATTGCTATTATCACTTATTATTATCCATATTACTTGCATTTTAGTCCCTCTTTGCCGAACTAGTGCACCTATAGAACTGACAATTGTATTCGGTGTGTTGGGGACACAAGAGACTTCTTGATTGCAGGGTTTCTTGAGAGGGATACATTTGACCTCTACCTCCCTGAGTTCGATAAACCTTGGGTGATCCACTTAAGGGAAACTTTCTGCTGTTCTAGAAAACTATGCACTTGGAGGCCATACACTGTCTACAAGAATAGAAGCGTGCGTAAACATCAAGCTCTTTTATAGAGCCGTTGCCGGGGAGGTAAGGTAAAAGGTACTCACATACTCGGGTGTTAGTTCTCAAAGTTATTTCCTTTAGATTCTGCAATTATATCTTTTTGTTTCTTATTTCACTAGTTAGGCTTATTTTTACTCGCTTCTTGTTTTTGTTTTTATTAGTAGTCTTAACGGAAAACAACAAAAATATGATAGAACTTTATAACATTTATCTTGAATTAGGACATGATGCTTTTGAAGAGAAAATTAAAAATCTATGGAAATTTGTTTACATAATAGTGATAGCAATGTTATTAGTATTAATTATTTGGATACCAGTATTTCTAGTACTATGGAAAACTCTAAGCTTGGGGATGTAAAAGGCAGTACTATTTCTTATAAGCATGTTAAGTTTTGTGGAGCACTTAGACCTTGTGAAAATAATCAAATTGAAGAAGAATATTATATCCATCATAGGAATGAAAAAAACTAGAATGTGGAGTAGGGCTCTAGATGATCTTGGTGAAAAAATTGTGCCATATATCCTTTTATTTGTAAACTTTGCTATAAAGTGGGTCATTTTTAATTTCCAAAGCTCGGGCCATGATAGTAGACTTTTGAATCCTATGAGTACTACAATTTTGTATTGTGATGACATGATCACCCCTAATGAGCATGATGAAGTTACATTATTTTTGGGGTGTGAAGAGTTATTAAGAAAAGCTTCTTTGATAGATATGAGTGCTTTTGATATGAATAGTCTCTTGCATGGATGCCATCTTTATTGTGTTGATAATTTCCATGCAAATACTTACATACAAAATATTATAAAGGAGGAGACTTTACCAAAATATGACAGGACTAATATGTGTTTTGTTCTTATTAATAAAGAGGAGACATCCTCCAAAGTTCTTTCTATTATCCTGATAATAAACCAGGGTATGTGGAGAAGCTCCCTTTTAAGCCTCTCCCTCCTAAATAGGGGAAGAAGAGGAAGAATAAGAAGAGGAGGAGTAAAAAGAGAGAGGTAACGATATCTACCCCTAAGCATGTTGCTCCCATTATATTTTTTGATGAGTCTGAACTCGATGATCTTCCTATGCCTTTTATTTATGAAAGTGATCATGCTTGGGAGAAACACACTAGTTTTGATATTGAAAATTTGTTTGGTACCAATTCAGAAAATGATGACAATAATTGATGTACTATTAGTACCATTCATGTTCCTTCCAATGATGATATAGAAATCTCTAAACTTGTGGCTGAGGTGTGTCAAAACCCCTTTCCTAGTAATGATTATATGCTTGATACATCTCCTCCTAGTAAAAATGATGATATGTTTACAAATGGACGCATTTTGGAAGATAACTATTTTATTTCTTGCGATGATACTTTGCCTCCAATATATGATGATTATAATGACTGTGGTATTCTAGTTCCACTTACTATGAATGATAAAAAAATTTGCGATCATGATGTGACTTCTATATATGATGATTACAATGATGAATATGTTATTTTCAGTCCACCTACTACTGAGGAGAAAGTTAATTATGATTATAATATGCCTCCTATATTTGATGATTATGGTGATGAGAATAATAATCATAGCTATTTTGTTGAATTTTCTCCCACTTCTATTAATAAGAATGACTATGCTTATGTGGAGAGTAATAATTCTTTTATGCATGTGGCTCATGATAAGAATGTTATATATGAAAGTTATATTGTTAATTTTATTCATGATGCTACTGAAAGTTATTATGAGAGAGGGAAACATGGTTTTATGCATCTCAACAATATTAAGTTTCCTCTCATTTTGTTTAAAATATTGAAGTTGCACTTATTTTGCTTTCCTATGCTTGTTGCTTTGTGTTTTCATGACTTGTTTTTCTGCAAGATTATTTTTCATAGGAAGTGTGTTAGACTTAAATGTGTTTTATATATGCTTCTTGATGCTCTCTTATTGTTATTCAGCTCTTAATATTATGTGAGAATCTTTTAGAAATCATTGTGCCTAGCTGAAAGGTGATAAAGAAAAGCGCTACCGGGAGAAAACTCGTTTTATTTCTCTGTTTTCATTCAGTTTTCCTTTGTTTTCCTTTGTGTGCTTTGCACCTGGTTGTTGTCTATTTCCTTAGCAACCCCGCTGTATATTTATTTTTTGTGCTTTTGTTGAGCCAAGTAAAGCCTCTAGTGGAAAGTTGAGACTATATTTCGGATTTCTACGCACGAAACAGATTTCTGCTGTCCACTGTTAATTACATATAAATCACAGAAAATTCAAAATGACCTGAGTTTTTTTCTGCTTAATCCAGGGCTATATACGCAACTTTTCTTAGTTGACTACTTTTTTATTTGAGCAACGTAAGATTTTCGAAAAAACCGATCTCTGCCTGTTGTTCTGTTTTGACAGATTTCTGCCAATTATTGCATTTGCATCTTAGTCTCTTTCTTTTGGTGTTCTTTTGAGAAAAAGAGTTTTAAAAGAAGTTGTGAAAGTATCTAATGTGTTTTTGAGTGGTATTCTTGTGTTGAAAATGAACCATGTGAATTTATTATTTCGATTGCACTAACGTTGCTAATGAAGATTGTGAGAATTTTGGTGTGAAGGAAGTTTTCAAGGGTCAAGAGAAGAGGATGAAATGATGTGATCAAGTAAAGTGAAAAGCTTAAGCTTGAGGATGCACCGGTGGTACATCCCAGGAAATTCCAAGAAGACTCAAGCGTCTAAGCTTGGGGATGCCCAAGGCATCCCCTTCTTCATCAACAAATTATCAGGTTACTTCTAGTGAAACTATATTTTTATTCGATCACACCTTATGTGCTTTACTTGGAGCGTCTTTTATTTTTGTTTTAAGTTTTTTTTTTTCATAATAATATTTGTTGTACCCCAGCATTATTATATTGGAGAGTGACACGCTCCGCTTTTTCAGGAGAATACGTTGTATTCTTAGTCTCTGTCCGGCTGCTGCATTTATTTAGCTCCTGTTTTGCATGCATCTCTTATCAGAGCTGTTAGTAGTATTATATGAGTACTCTCATGTTTGATTGATGTATCATAAAGAGTATTTTTTAAACATATCTTGTATGGTGCTTGTTGGGAAAAGAAAACTGTTGCTTGATGTAGAATTTATAACAATGCTAGTAGAAGCTTGTATAGACTGTGGCTAGAACTTTTTCATGCCATGCTAAATGTTATTTTAGTTTTCAAGCCTTGTGGTTATTGAGTAGTGTGAATAGACTTAAATAGCTGAGAGCATTTAATATGTATTGAAAGATTCATGAGTTGTTCTTGTCATAGTAAAGCATCAATATATGGTATTCTCCACTACAAGAAATATGTTGATACATGACGCTCTATTTTTGTCACCAAATCGTCATCATATTTCATCCATGAAGATCCTATGACGAAAAACAAATCGTTGAAAACCGAGCGTCAGTAATTAACCACAACGACAGTTTTTTGGAAACGTCATGAATCTATGACGATTCAAAATCGTCGTGAGCAGTCCATGCAGAACACATCAGCTCTGACGTGGCTAGTCCTACATGCAAAATCATGACGATTTGAAAACATCGTGGATCAAAATCATCCCGGTCCATTTCGGTGATCTTCATGGGCCCAGCCCAATAATCCTAGATTTTGCTTGTCTGTTTTTTATTTGGGCCTTGGCCTTTTTACAACCTTTATAATTTATATGTTCCTTAGCGTTTCGTTTTGGTATTTTTTCACTGAAGTGTTTCTACTAATACGAATTGGGCCATAGCACTTAGATAGGCCGTATACTCTTGGTCCAATCAGCAATGTTTGGGCCAGGCCATGGACTTCTCTCGCTCCATTTACTTCTGGGTCGTGGCCTCATTTGAAGCAAATATAGAAACACACACAGATACATAATCCAGATTTAGTACACAATGACAATCACAGTACAACAAGCACAATAACACTAGAAGTGCAGTAACTAAGATAAAGTCACAGAATCACAGTACAACAACAACACTACAAGTGCACTAACTAAATACTATCACAGAATACGAAATCCGCTTGTATCCAGGGAGCTCCTTCGATAGCAATCACAAACTGGGTTGCTGCTCCGGTCATATGAACCTTGCATTGCGTGTTTCTGCAATAGATAAGTTAAAGTTAAGGATAACACTTGTTCAAGCGTAAAAAAATGCAAGACATTCTGGGATGGAAATCGCAAAATGGAATGATTTGGTAACAAACTTAAGTGCACTAATAAGAGAACATTTTTTAGGTAGTTAACTCAATAACTGATAGAAAGGAAGATAAAAACACAAGGTTTGAAGTTAAACCATGCAGGCAAAAGACATGTTGTCGCAGTCAGAGTTAGCTACATACCCTTAGTTCCAAATAGGTGTGCTTGCATTTTGCGCGCGAGGATGTAGCAGACGTTCTCAACTTCCTGCAGCACCCGGTGCATTGACGACCCGACATACAACAGCATAACCAACACTTCCTGCACACCAATTAGCAAATATGTAGAAGCCAGTCATACAGGATTGTAAGCAAACAAATCATGCAGATTTGATAACTTAACAGAAATCGATTAAGAAACAAGATCTTTCTCAATGCTGATAGTCACAGGCGAAAAATATCAGTCAGATATATAGGTGGATACACGTATAAGAGTAAAGTACACTAGTTCCAGAAAAAAGCGACACAATTGCTAACCTTAATACAAATCATTACTGTAATCATCAATTGCTAGCAAATCTAGATAGAGTACTACTAGTGACCCCCAAGACAGACTAGGCTTTGAACCAAATATTTTCTATATTTGAACATGATATGCACCATGCTTATTTACGATATTTTGGGTTCTAAAATTTTCCAAACAAATTTGTAGTTACAACAGATCGAATTCAGGTCTAAGAAGGGGTAGTTTTATTTTTTACTTAACAGAATTCAAGAATAAATATAGGATTGCTGCACAGTACCTTGTAGATCGCATCCATAGCACCGTACGTATGATCCAGATCATTTATATCCAAACATCGATGTGTTGCGGAGATGCAGGAGGCATTGAAACGAAAGTTGCTCGCATGTTATTTTTCAATAGAAGACCAGCAGCTTGCCTTACTTCAAATGATTTTCACTGATGTAAGCACAAGAGTTACCCAAATGTCAGCAAGAGCCTACACAGTAGCTGGATTTACACTCATACCATGTCAGGAATTCAGGACAAAAAATTTACTCCAAAACTAGGCTAAGAATGTACCGACTTTATGCATAGCCAAATTAATAAGAAACACAGCAGAATAGGAAATTCAGAATTTCATATGCTATCGTGATGTCTTAGTAAAAAGGGCATCATGCCAGCTGCTGAATAGTATGATATGAGTAAATCAACTGTTCAGCAACTTTGTGCCTGAGTTGCTGTCTAGTCGGAAATTAAATCCAGCAATAGCATAACGTGTCTAATTTCCAAATGGGGAAAGTACATAGTAGATCACCTTCATGTGCTGGTATTACATAAGGATACTTTACATCAAAATTACCACATGATTAAATTCTAGACATCATCACAAGGGAAGGGAATTCCCTTGAATTCCATAAAGCATAGAGGATAGCTAGGATTCTAATTTGAGGATGCAAATATCGGCTGACCCACATTTTAGCATATGTTGTTTGTGCTGCCTAAGCAATCATAAGTCCGATCTCACCAACACTATGCAAGAACTAGAACTCCAGACACATCATCAAAATTATGCAATATGAGCAATCAATAGCATTCGGCCCCAAACTCCTCCACGTGTATGCAGTATAAGTCAGATCTGACCAGCTCTACCTGTCCTGCTCTCCAAGTCAGAGCCAATCCGAGATCAACACTGGCATTCCAGCACAGGGATAGCAGGCACAGTTCGGGTCTGAAGGGCGGCGGTGGGGGTTACCTGGATGTCCTCCAAGGTCGGATAGTTCGAGGGCGTGGGGGAGAGATGACGTCGTCGGGCGCGGCCTTGGCGTCAACGAACTGCAGAAGTGCGCGTCACCATGGGGGTAGCCGAGTAAGGAGCGATCCAAGAGTGCGGGGTTGACTGCAGGGAGGTTGATTGTCGAGGGAGATATATTGATGGAACCTTGGGACGGATCTCGCCTCCGGTGGCGGCCTATGGATCCGGCATCAGAGAGATAGGCCACACCGCATCGGAGATATCTGCGAGCATAGGGTAGTGGTGAGGATGCGTGTGAGTTTGGAAAGAGAGGGGGTGCGGATCAGAGGAGGTGGACTCACCGGGCTAGCCCTGACGAGATGAGGAGGGTCGGAGAAGAGATCCGCGGGGGGCTGGCCCAGCCACGCTAGCCGCCCCGCCCCGGCCCACGAGGAAGTCGCCGCTGTCTGGTGGGTTGGGAAGGTGAGGACCAGAACCCCATCAATGGAGGCGCCTGCACTGCGATCTAGGATGTGAAGCGGTGGGGAGGTACTCTGGTTCGAGGCGCCGAGCTGTGAGAGAGAGGGTGGTACTCTGGGTAGAGGTCGGAGAGCAGGCGTAGTGGGCGCGGTGCTGGTGGCGACGTGAGGGGGGAGAAGAAGAGGGGGGGCGCTGGACGAAATGAAGCGAGGGGGCGGCGCTGGGAGATTTTGTGTTAGGGTCTGTGTCCCTGAAATTTGGTCTCCCCGCTCGAGCCCGCGTACCGGCCCGCGGTTCGGAAATTACGACGTGAGTGCGTGACTCGCACTAGGGCCAAATGTCGGATGTTATGGCCACATCCGTGGCATAGTTTGTTGAAATGTGCCCATATTCTACACGAACGTGCATCTTGGAAGCACAAACAATGTTGACGAATGAAGTTTTATTTTTATCTTAATAAAAATACCATTTTCCATTTTCAGAGTGTCAAAAAATGGTTTTTTTTGTTAAGCACCTACCAAAAATATGTTACAGAAATGCACCAAATAAAATTATGAATTTATTATACCATATTTCATGTTCAAAACAGAAAATTAATACCTCTCAATAGCTTTAAACACACCTATTATGAAAATGACAAATTCCTGCCGATTCAGCTGAAACGGGGTCAAATTTGAACTACGGGTACCTCATAAATTGATCATGATTTTTTGTAAAAATCATTTTCCGATACACAAGTACATATTTATTCAGAGATACACCAAGAGTTTCTCAATATTCATCCCCTAGCTACGAATGGTAATGCCCGCCGTCTTGACTTCTTCCTAAACCGGCTTAGAAAATTCCGGAAAATTCAAAAAAAAACTAGAAATGATGCAAGACGTCCGCGTGGTGGCATTATATATATCCTAGAATCCACAAAAAATAAAAAACTTGTAATACAGAAATTATCTCGAAAAGGTGTTCAAAGACATGAGCTATCTCCTCCGAAGATTCTTAGGTTTCGGGCCAAATGACGGATGTTATGGCCACATTGATGGCATAGTTTGTTGAAATGTGCCCATATTCTACACAAGCATGCTTAATGGAACAACAAACAATGTTGCCGAAGAAAGTTTAAATTTTTTGTGAATAAAAATACCATTTTCCATTTTCGGAGTGCGAAAAATGGGGTTTTTTGTGAAGCGCCTACCAAAAATATGTTACAAAAGTGCACCAAATAAAATTAGAAAGTTATTATTCAACATTTCATGTTCAAATAACAAAATTCCTACCTCTCAATAGCTCCTTCTTCTGAAAGATCTCGTCTCAATATTCTCCTTTCCTTAATGCACTCAGAGTGTATAGGATGTTTGGGCTGATTTGAGTCTGAAGGTGAAAGTGCACAAACTCCGCAGAGTCAACAAACTAAGATCTTAGCCGTGTCCCCGGTTATGGACAACTATGAGCAGCTGGACAAGGATTGACGTAATAATCTGATCACCAATTTCAATAAGTAACATTTTGACCAAGTGAAGAGTTTTGCCAATCTTTCCAAATGTAATTTTTGCACCAACAAGCTTGTTTTCTAGGGATTTGTGATTTCTTCTAATGGAATTGAAGTCGACAACAAGAAAGTCGAGGAAATTATAAATTGGCCTAACCCTACTTCCCTGGGAGAGATAAGACGTTTTCGTGGGCTTGCCGATTTCTATCTCCGCTTCGTGAAGGATTTTTCCACAATTTCTTGCCCTTTAAATGAGGTTACAAAAAAAAAACGCACCATTTATTTTGCTCAATGCTAAAAAAAGCTTTTGACACCCTCAATAAATGTTTGAGCGAAGCTCCTTTGTTTGTCTTACCGAATTTTGAGAAAACCTTTGAGATTGAATGTGATGCTAGTGGAATAGGCATTGGTGGTATTCTTATGCAAAATTGACGTACGGTTGCTTATCATAGTGAAAAATGAGATGGTGCTAGAATCAATTACCCAATTTATGACAAGGAACTATTTGCTTTGGTTAGAGTCTTAGAAGTTTGGCAACACTATTTTTTGCCCAAAGAATTTGTTATTCATTCCGATCATGAATCCTTGAAATACTTGAAAAGCCGAGCTAATTTGAACATAAAGCATGCTAAATGGGTAGAATTCATAGAATCTTTCCTTATGTCGTTAATTGTAAGAAAGGTAAAGAAAACGTAGTAGCGGATGCTTTGTCTAGAAAAGAATATCTTCTTACCCGCCTTGAAATCAATGTGATTGGTTTGGATGAGATCAAAGACTTATACTCTTCCGATGATTTATTTGGACCATTTTTTGAGAAATGCTTGCCCAATCGAGGTTTTCATGACTATTTTCTTCACAAAGGGCTCTTGTTTAATGCTAACAAATTGTGTATTCCGGAGTTGTCTCTTTGTTTGTTGTTATTAAAGGAATCACATGAAGGAGGTATCATGGGACACTTTTGCCGGGACAAGACCTACGCAATGCTCTGCAACAACTACTATTGGCCGAGGACGAGGCATCAAGGTGAAAGCCTTGTCAAGCGATGTCCTACATGTCTCCGAGCTAAGTCTACTTCCCACCCTTATGTTCTTTACTTACCATTTCCTATACCACACGCACCTTGGAGTGACATTAGCATGAACTTTGTGTTAGTACTACCACACACTAAAACGAACAAGGAATCAATCTTTATCGTTGTTGATCGTTTCTCTAAGATGGCACATTTCATTCCATGGAATCGAACGGACGATGCTTCACATGTTGCCACCTTGTTTTTCAGGGAAATTGTGTGTCTACATGGTGTTCCCACGTCAATTGTGTTGGCTGGTGATGTCAAATTCACCTCCTACTTTTGGAAGACTTTGATTGCCAAGATTGGCGTCAAGCTACTATTTTCCACCGCCTACCACCCACAAATGTATGGACAAACTGAGTGTTGAATCGCGTGCTCTCTTCACTCCTATGGGCATTGATCGAGCCCAATCACAATAATTGGGAGGAATGCATCCCCCATGCCGAGTTCGCCTTCAATCGAGCACTACACCAAGCTACAAAGAGAAGCCCCGTCGAGATCGTCTATGGCTTCAACCCCAACACCGCTCTCTACATCCTACCATTGCTTCTACATGAGCAAGAGAACATGGACATTGACAAGCGCACCGACCACATCAAGAAGCTCCTTGAATCCACAAGAGCTACGATTGGGAAACATTCCGAGCAACACGCATCCATAATGAACAAGAACAAGAAACCCATTTTGTTCAAAGAAGGCGATCTTGTTTGTCTACACTTGCGCAAAGACCGTTTCCCACAAGAGCGTGACTCCAAGCTCGAGCCAACCGGCGATGGACCTTTCAAGATCATCAAACGTATCGACAACAACGCTTACAAGATCCACACACCGCAATCCAAGTACCTCGTCCACAACTCCTTCAACTTCAAGGATCTCTCTCCCTTCAATAGATATCCAAGTAATGAGTAAGACCACGAGTCGAGGTTGACTCTTTTTCAAGGGGGGGGGGAGATTATATAGCACACCCCATTCCACAAAGTGGACCAACGAAAAGATCACGAGCAAATGCATTGCATGATAAGGTGAACTCAATCATATCTCTCTATGCCTTCGATAACTCAGTGAATTGTGCGCTACCTCATGGATCCACTCTATGCGTGCTCAGGTGTGACCCTACATTGGAGCCCGAAGACGGTGTCGAAGAAGCTCAAGAACATGCCCAAGATGGTGCCCAAGAAGCTAGCAAGGAAGTTCAAGAAGAAGGCATCGAGGAAGAAGGAGGGAAGAAATAGGAAGAGGAGGTGCAGGAAACCAGGCCTAGGGAGGCCCCAGGACGGCTTCCAGGCCGGCTCCCTAACAGAGCCAGCTGTCCTCCTGGCCCGGCCTAGGCCGGCCACCCTCATCTCTAGGACGGCAGGCACACAGAGCAACCCTACCTCGACCCCGGCCTCGACCCGGCCTCTAGCCCGGCCTAGGCCGGCTCCTTTGGTCGCCAAGCTTGCAACCACACTGAAGACCCCGTCCTCTGCCCGGCCAGGCCGTCTCCGCTATATGGGAAGGTGACAAAACCCCCTTTTCTACCCTCATCTACCCCCTTGGCTATATAACGAACCCCTTTGGACTAGAGTTAGGGTTAGAGATGATTTGAGACTTGTCAGATTAGATCCTTATCCCCTCTTGTGAGGCTACTCCTATGATTTGTATCTAGGATCGTATCAAGTCTACTCCTATGATTTGTATCTAGGATCGTATCAAGATTCACCAAGTTACCTATCCTTTCCCCTTGGGATTAAGTTAGGAACTTCCCAATCTTCCTCAACTAATCCTTGAGATTCTATTGGCGTGGTGGACCAGCAACGGGTGTGAAGCGGTTCCTTGAGATTCTATTGGTTTTTTTTGTAATTGTACTTATTGGAGTACAAATTGTGGAGAAAATGAGTCATTATCCCGAACTTTGTATGAAATGATGTGAGCCATGTAACAATTGCAATCTGAAGATTCAATATTTTGTATGTGCCATTAAACACTTGATTTGGAGCCAGCAACGAGACAGTAATATTTTGTAATGTGCTATATAATGTGCTATAATGTGCCTTACTTGCCACCAAAAGAGAGATGTGAGAGTTATGAGATGACCCATCCATCCTTTACTTTGTCCTAGTGTGCAAAGATAAGCACTTGAAACAAACGCCATAACAATCTTTCTTCCGTCTTTGTTTCCTTTGTTATCGGAATTTGAGGACGTGTTTCCCGAAGAACTGCCACCGGGCCTACCTCCCTTACGTGGAATGGAGCACCCCATTGACCTCATTCGGCGAGAGCCACTCCCAAACCGTGCTCCCTACCGTACCAACCCAGAGGAGACGACGGAGATTGAGCGGAAAATCCAAGAACAACTTGAGAAAGGTTTCATCCGCGAATCTCTTATCCCTTGTGTCGTTCCGGTTATGCTTGTTCCTAAGAAAGATGATACTTTTTGCATGTGCATGGATTGTCTCCCTATCAATGCTATCACCGTTAGATACAAACATGTGATGGCTAGGTTGAGACTCCAAGTGCAGAGTGTGTAGCTAGTGGCAAGCCTTCTTCCCCACGAGGGTGACTCGAGGGTTTATATCGAACTCTTGGGGAGCCAGTATTTCAGCAGTTGTCTTCCAAGCTTTCTCCAGGATCCTGCAAACAAGTAGAGAATTTTGTGCCCTCAACCTCACCAAGTGGTTGTCAAGCACAAGGTGTGAGATTTCTAAATTGCAATGCAAAACTGAAAGTAAATGTGCAATAATTAAATCTACTACTAAATGCAAATGAGAAAATAAATATGCAATGGATTGTTTTTGTATTTTTGTGATGCAAGTGGTGATGAAGATAATGTAAATTCGAATTGGAGATGCAAGTAAAGTAAAGTGCAAGTAAAGTAAATTGCAGCAAAGTAACTAGAGTGTTTTCTTATATTTAAAATAGGACCGGGGTTCATGGTTTCACACTTGCATTCTCTCAAATACAGCGGTAGATGGTGGACATAAAGAATTACATGTGAGATTACAATAACATGTTTAATATTGAGTACTTTCATATGGGCATCACGTCCTGGCATAGAGATCTCTACGGTCATATTGATCCCTCTTATACTCAACCAAGATGCGAAATAAATCATAACACCTCGATAATTAAGGAAAAACCAGAGTATAGCTTTAAGCAATGTGACATGAAGTTGAAGTAAGAACTTGCTAGATCTAGTCATGAAGATTGATTAGTGTCACTTCAAATCCCCGGTAACAAGGTACTCCTTTTAATCCCTAGTGAGGTAACTAAGAAAGGTTTGACAAAACCTAAGTGGATCGCTGAACTTCTGTCACTTTCACAGCACTAGCCACCCCCCGTTACTCCAACTAATGCACCCATCACCCCACACACGCTCTCAAGAACTAGATTGATCAAAGCTAGCAAATAAGAACGAGGTACATAAGATAGATCTACTCAAATAACTCAAGAGAAACAATTGCAATCTCAGATTCAATAACTCATAGAAAAGATCCACCACATAGGAATTACAACGATGGCCATAATCATGTGAGGCAGCTCATACGGATCTAATTAGTGAAGCACATAGACAGAGAGATACAAGTGCTACTTCCACAAACCCATAGCCCTGGGGTGGACTACTCCCTCTTCATGGAGATGTCGATGGAGATGACGTTGGAGGGGTAGGAGATCACACCGGCGGCGCCCCGCCGCAGTTTTCCCCCTCCAGTCTGGAACTCCATGTCTCTGTTTTGGTGTTTCGGTGGCGCTCCTCTCCGTAAGGGTACGGGGGACCATTTTTATAGTCGGTTTTAGGTCAAGACAGAGTCGGTAAGTCGAAGATGGAAGGAATTGCGGCCACAGGGGCCAAAAGGGGGCCTCTCACCCGGCCAAGGAATCTGGCCGAGTGGAGGGTCCTCTTTTGGGCCTCCTTGGCCAATTCTCGTGGATCCTTCGCCCGCAAGTCTTCTCCTTCCAAGAAAATGACCCCCGCAGATTTTCAGATGATTTCGCGGAAGTTTCCCCCCTGAAACGTCAAAAATATAGAAAACGAGGTTTCTGACAGGCAGGGTTAATTCCATAAAAGTTGGGGGACTTTGTAATTTAACCCCAAAATACTATAAAACATTGAATTATATCCTTATATGATGCAATATGTAATAGAAAACCATGTGAAAATATGCAAAATTCATCTATGCATTTTACATGCATCAACATCCCCAAGCTTAACCCATGCTCGTCCTCGAGTATGAAGGTGATAAAACTAAGATGGGTTTTGCATATTGAAACAATCATGGGATATCAAGGAGGATTATTCATGCTACATATAATCAAATGATTAATACTAGAAATGAGTAGCAATATACAATTCATGTTGTAAGAAATATCAAATATGCAAGCAAAGATGCTTCATGAAAGTTCACAAAGTGTATAATGAAATAAAAGCACTATGGACCAAATGCATACACAAAATGAAAAATAAAATCCTATATTGGTCAAAGAATAGCATAATGGAGAATAGAAAATAGGGTGGACACTTTGGAGAAAATTGAGTAGAGGTAAAACATGATCAAGTCTTATTTATCCGCTAAATTATTCAACTAAAATTACTGATTGAAATGTAGTATCCATTGATCTAGGACTCTTATTGCCCCTTTATCACTAGCATCTTAAAATTGTGAGTATTGAATTAATGAGAATGACAAGGTGGTTGAAAGCCTCATGCCCCGTGAGTGTGAAAACCTACTCCATGATTACTCAACTTAAGATTCCTAATAAGCTTTGTACAATCATAATAAGTATTAATGACATCATAGAGAACCGCAAAGCGGTACCTGTTGCCCCATGACATGGAAACAAGCCCATGTTACAATGACAAGATGAACAAACGGAGTAGACTCATCATCCTTTTTATTTTCATTCACTATTATGCATAGCTTCTTATTTTATTATAGGATGTGTTGCAGATCACTCAAGCTGTAAGTAAATTTCCACCATGATAAAGCATGGCTTGGGTTAGCGGCCCAATGCGTTTCTCTAGTCATATAGATACTTACTCATCAAAACTTATTATTCCTCTATTTCATTTCGGCATGGCAGGAGTCCAAAAACAAAAACCAAATGTAAAGTTTTTTGTGCAATGTTGAAAGCTTTCCGGTGATACACGTTTATAGCTAGCTCCCAACCACACACTTGTCAAACGCAAAACTTGTGGCTCCCATTATTGGGTCATGTTTATTAGATGCATAAAAGGTAAAGTGTGCCTTCAAAAGTTCCTGAGAGTCCTATCCCAAGTTCAACCCATGACAATTAATAAAGTGAATATCTTAACATAGAACATAAATAACACAATAACATGGTGAACATACTCGGAATAGCAATGAAGCTAACAGGAAGATATGGTGGACTCACTGGAAATACTTGGCTAAGGAGTGTTGGAAACAAGTTTTTACTTGTTGGAATTTTTAATTTTTTGGGCTAGCAAGAGGGAGATAGTTGACCAGCTACTATGCATGCATATGTCCATAGAACTACTCATTTCATGACAAACTAAATAAACCAGCAATTAACATCAAGGACATGAATAAGAGATAGCTCAAGACAACATTATTGCAAATTTCTACACATAAAAAGCCTATAAATCATGCAAACATATGTAGCTCTTCAAATCAAGCATGGCATCCCTATTCCAAGTCATAATACTAGAATCCAATACATTCCAACCCCAAACTCCAGTAGCTCAATCTCATATAAAATGATGGTGGTGGTCTTATCAAAACAAAAATAAATAAAAAGCTAGACGCTTCAAGTCTCTACGATAAATGCTTTCCTTAGAAAAATAGAAAGTAGACGTGTGCTAACCAAAAGAGTGTAGCTCAAGTGGGGTGTTCATCACATCCCCAAGCTTATGGCTTTCACCATTCTTGTAGTCTTGAGGCGCAGCTCCTCTATTCCCTGTGAAAAAACTTCACAAAACATGTTTCTCCCATTCTTTTTCTGTGGGGTGAAATTAGCAAGGACAAACAAATCACATGCTTGCTGTGCAAAATTCCAAATAAAATGCTCCAGTAGATAGAAAATAAGGTTAATTATGTTGTATGTTCACTCTCTTGCTTGAAAGAATCATGGAAATTCGATTCCCAAGCCCAAAGAGTGCATAAAACAAAAGAAGGCAGAATCTGTCCAGAAAAGCAACAGCAGAAAAACGAACTTTTTTCCCTTAGCTAGACTCGTCAAATAATTAAACCAATTTTTGTGCTTACCTAGGACGAAACGTTGCAAGAACATACGTAAAAATTAGCTCAATCCGACATACCAATAAAAAACGTAAAATCATACGGTGAGCAGACTCGTGCTGAAACAGAAATTTCATGCACTAGGATAGCAACTTTTAAATTCAAATGGGTTTGACTTGACTCTTTATTGAAAACTATAGAATTAAAACAAAAAAACTAATCTCTTGAGACAGCAATAGGACACTAGAAAAATCCAAACAAAAACAACCGGGTTGCCTCCCGTAAAGCGCTTTCTTTATAGCCATATAGCTAGGCTTTACTTAGTTGATAATCAAGAGGGATAAAGCTCATGAGGGAGCTTGTTCTTCAGCGTGCCCCTCTTCCTTGGGAAGTTCTCCATGCTTTTCTTGTGAGGGAACTGAAACTTGGCATTCCCTTCCTTGGAGTCTATGATTGCACCTGTAGTACGAACAAAAGGTCTACCCAAAATAATAGGACTAGGGGATTTATCCCCGTATCCATAATAATGAAATCAACGGGTACAAAAGTCATGTGCAATTCAATCATAACATCTTTTACTTGTCCTACAGCATGTTTAGTAGAGTTATCAGCAAGGACAAATTCACTTGAGCACTTTTCTAAATTTTCTAGTTCTAGCAATTCATATAATTCTTTAGAGAGTACCGATACACTAGAACCTAGATCTAACATAGCATGGTGAATTTCTTTTCCAATTGAAACTAGCACCTTGGGGATCCATGCATACCCAAGCTTAGGAGGTATCATGGCCTCATTCTTGTACCTAGCAATTTTTTCTTGCAAGACATGATTAGCAATATAAGATCCAAAGCCAGGTTGATTAACATATATAGTGGGATCACTAGCAAATTTTTGTAGAGTAGCAATAAGTTCTTGCAAGCTACTTTTTTCTAAATCTAGCGATGGATCCTTAGTTTCAGTAAGCATTATAATTTCCTCTACTTTACTCTCTAATTTAGCTAGCATGCTTGATTCATGAGGACTAATTTCATCTTTGCTAGCGAGATAAGATATATATGGAAGTAAATATTCAGGGTACTTCACTATTTCATTCAAAGTTTCTTCTAAGCTAGTAGGGACATGCTCACTTGTATTCTCAGCAATATGATCAATATTATCAATAATAGGAGAAACAATAGTAATAGAATTCATTCCTACACTAGGTTGTGCTTCTGGCTTTCCTGCTGACATGCTTAATAGAGTTGCTTGATTATCAGCTAATTTTGACAATGCTTTATCTAAATTCGAAGATTGAAGTTGCAATCCTTTAATATCACTACTAATGGATGCAATAGACTTATTTAACTCATGTATCATAGGATTGTGACTAGAAACTTGTTCCATAAGCAATTTATTAGATTCAGAAATTTCACTAGAAGGCTTCCACTTATTTTCATTAGCATTGGGATATGGAACAAAAGGTTTATTTGGCACATAAGGAGGTTTACTATATGAATTGTAAGCATTAACAAAACCATTTCTACCATAATTCCTAACAAAATTAACATCCACACTTTCAGAATTACTACCAACTAGCTCCTGCAAAGGCACATTCTCCATATTTTGTTTATTAATAAAAGCAAGAATAGTGTCCATTTTAGAAGACAAATCATTGGTTTCTTCAATTGAGTTTATTTTCTTAGTGGGATTGGGTGCTCTTTCAGTATTCCATTGACTATAATTTTGCAATATGCTTTCTAATATGCTCTTAGCCTCGCCTACAGTTTTACTCATAAAGGCACCTCTAGCAGCAGAATCAAGTATATTTCTAGACATGTAGTTTAGACCATTATAAAAAGAGTGTAGTATGGTCCATTCATTTACTCCATGTGATGGGCATGTTCTAAGCATTAATTTAATTCTATCCCATGCCATGGATACATGTTCATTATCATTTTGCCTAAATGAGAGGATATTATTCCTATTTTGCAAAAATTTAACGGGAGGATAATATTTCTTAATGAAATCTTCTTTTAAATCATCCCAAGACTTTATACTAGCTGTAGGTAGTGAAAGTAACCATTCGTTAGCCTTTCCTCTAAGTGAAAAAGGAAATAATTTCAGTTTTGAAACACTACTTTCCACATTTTAAAATTTTTGCATATCACATATTTCCATGAAATCATGAAGATGCATAGATGCATCCTCCACAGCACTACCACCAAATTGCTCTCTAGTAATTAAATTCAATAAACTAGGACTTACTTCATAGCTTTCAGCTTGTATTTCAGGTGTAGTAATTGGCCTAGCAATGAATTGGTCGTTGGGTGTATTTGTGTAGTCACTTAATTTAGTTCAATCACCCATTTTAACAGTTTTTATGTAGTTTTTAATTTTTTATGCAAAACTGAAAAGTAAAGTAACTAGGAAAATTCGAAATACTAAAATAAACTAGATAACTAAATGCAAACTAAAATAAAATATGCAAAACAAAACAAAAACATGAACAAAAACAAAACAAAAACAAAAACAAGACAAGAAACAAAACAATCTACTTGAAAGAAGGTGGAGATAGAAAGGACGGTACTCACGTAGGTGCAACCTCCCCAAGTTTAGGTGTTTGCACACCTTGTTGGTGATGAAGACTTCTTGTGAGCTCCCTTAGACAACTCCTTCACCTATGGCTCCCCGACAACGGCGCCAGAAAAACGCTTGATGGCTAGGTTGAGACTCCAAGTGCAGAGTGTGTAACTAGTGGCAAGCCTTCTTCCCCACGAGGGTGACTCGAGGGTTTATATCGAACTCTTGGGGAGCCAATATTTCAGCAGTTGTCTTCCAAGCTTCCTCCAGGATCCTACAGACAAGTAGAGAATTTTGTGCCCTCAACCTCACCAAGTGGTTGTCAAGCACAAGGTGTGAGACTTCTAAATTGCAATGCAAAACTGAAAGTAAATGAGCAATAATTAAATCTACTACTAAATGCAAATGAGAAAATAAATATGCAATGGATTGTTTTTGTATTTTTGTGATGCAAGTGGTGATGGAGATAATGTAAATTCGAATTGGAGATGCAAGTAAAGTAAAGTGCAAGTAAAGTAAAGTGCAAGTAAAGTAAATTGCAGCAAAGTAACTAGAGTGTTTTCTTATATTTAACATAGGACCGGGGTTCATGGTTTCACACTTGCATTCTCTCAAATAAAGTGGTAGACGGTGGACATAAAGAATTACATGTGAGATTACAATAACATGTTTAACATTGAGTACTTTCATATGGCCATCACGTCCTAGCATAGAGATCTCTACGGTCATATTGATCCCTCTTATACCCCACCAAGATGCGAAATAAATCATAACACCTCGATAATTAAGGAAAAACCAGAGTATAGCTTTAAGCAATGTGACATGAAGTTGAAGTAAGAACTTGCTAGATCTAGTCATGGAGACTGATTAGTGTCACTTCAAATCCCCGGTAACAAGGTACTCCTTTTTATCCCTAGTGAGGTAACTAAGAAAGGTTTCACAAAACCTAAGTGGATCGCTGAACTTCTGTCACTTTCACAGCACTGGCCACCCCTCGTTACTCCAACTAATGCACCCATCACCCCACACACGCTCTCAAGAACTAGATTGATCAAAGATTGCAAATAAGAACGGGGTACATAAGATACATCTACTCAAATAACTCAAGAGAAACAATTGCAATCTCAGATTCAATAACTCATAGAAAAGATCCACCACATAGGAATTACAACGGTGCCCGTAATCATGTGAGGCAGCTCATACGGATCTAATTAGTGAAGCACATAGAGAGAGAGATACAAGTGCTACTTCCACAAACCCATAGCCCTGGGGTGGACTACTGTAACATCCCAAGTCTGAAAAATAGCCTTTAGAATGTTTGCTCTCTGTTATTTTATGTTTTGCATCATGGCATCATGTTGATTGCATTTGCTTTGTTTGTTTTCTATTTGAATTTCAACTCAAATTTCAAACCCTTTGTTTCATCCTTGTGATGTTACAATTTCTAAAATGATATTTCAAAATAAAACAATTATTTGCTTCCATTAAAGTGTGATTCCAAACTATTGTTTTATTTCTATAAAAAATGCATCCAATAATCAAACCCTTTCCAAAAATCAATTTGTTTTCCATTTGAAATTCCAAACCAACATCCAAACAGTTGTTTCCAAATCAAAACCCTAGTTGTTCCAATCATCCCATAATGTTCCACTAATAACATGGTACTTTTAATTCAATAAAGTAATCCCAAATTGCTTTCAAATTCAAACCATGAATCCAATCAATTAATTCCAATTCACCTCAATTCAAATCAAATCCTCAAAACATCAATCAACTTGGGTTTATAACAAATCTTTAAACCAATCAACTAATTTTAATCACTTAAACAATAGGGGTACCCTATTTAATTAATGACTTTATTAATGTTTATTAACATTAACCATTTCACTCAAATTTGGTTCCAATTTCCAAAAAGCAACCAAATGTTAAATTTTGAAAAATAAAAAACTGCCAAATGGTTGCATTTGGCCTAAGGAACTCATCCTAAAATTTTCAACTTTTTCTCTAATCTAAACCCTAAAGTTTTCTTCCTAAAGCATATGCTACAAAAAAAAAAAAAATGAAATAGAAAAAATAAAATTGCAAGAGAGGAGAGAGGCAGCCCAACCCCACTCCCCCAAGCCCATCTCCATCTGGCCCAGTACCCCCCCCTCTCCCTCGTTTGTCTTCTTCCTCCTTGTACGAACACAGTACCCACCGTGGATGTTCTCCTCCCCCCTCTAGGATGCTTGCCGTACTGGCCTCCCTCTCCTTAAGTAGCTAAGCTACTCCCCCTCCCTCTGCCCCTAACCCTAACCCTTCTCCCTCAAGCCGCCATCCTCTCCTTTCTTCCCCAGATCCCTCTGCCTCTCTCTGAACCTCTCTGTAGTTGTTTGAACCGCACCAAACCACCGTGAGTTTCACCTCTGTAGACGGCCACCTTCCCCTCGCCACGATCCTCCTCGGGCCAAGCCAGCCACGGGAATGGAGCCCCCGTGGCCTGGCCTTCATCTTTGCTGAAGACCCGGCGGCGAGAGGAGGACCAGATGGCCGCCGCCGTCCGAGTTTTCACCGCCGTTCGCCACCGTCGCCACAAGCTTCTCCTCTGCCTGTAACCGAGGTGATCTCGCCTCCCTCCCTCGTCTCTCCTCCTTTTTCCCTTGCACGCACACGAGATCGCCTCGAGCACCGCAAGCCCGTCAGCCCCCCGCACGCTCGCGCAGTGGCAGCGCAGCGGCGAGCCACCGGGAGCAGGTCGCCGGCCGCCCTGTACTGTCCGCTTGCCTGAACCCTGCACGCAAGTTCAGTTAGTTCAGAGAAGTGCGCGTAAACTGAACCTCATAACCAACCAGCCCCCTTACATGACAAAGGAACAAGCCCACCGTGGTGGTGCTGTTCTCTGTGTGCGAGCAGGAGGAGGTGGGTTCGAATCCCACCCCTCGCAACCCAGCCTTTTTTTTCATTTTGCTTTTCTATCCAAGTCCAGCACAACTTGCTAATCACCAACAGGTCCCTGTACTTCCTATCTAGGCCCCTGTTAATATTTCTAAGTCCCTGGTTAGTAACTAAAATGGCAGATTCATACCAAAAACCTAAAAATGCATAACTTTTGTTTTATAATTCCAAACTACAAAAATAAAATATGTGCACTGGTCTAAATTCAAATATCTATCTTTTGGTATCCTTTGTTCACTGTTTTGAAATTTCAAAATGCCATTTAAATTTGAATCCAAATAATTCAAATGCAAAATTCTAAAATCCATAACTAATTCATTAATAATCCAATAAATGCAAATAAAATATGTTTTTCACACCATTTTGAATGTTCTATTCAAATATAAATTTTGTTTGCTGTTTTGAATAATTTAAATTGCCTAAACCATTTAATTCTTGTTTAATTCAATTAAAAATTGTTTATTATTGTTTAATTCATAATTAAATAATCCTAAGTCCAATTTCAAAATGTGAAACATGTAATCCAACTAAAATTTGATAACCTTTTCAAATATCAACTTTGCTATTTGTTTTGAACAAATTAAATGGGTGAAAACAACAAATACATTGTGTGTCACCTCTAATGCACCCAAAATTTCCCTAAATTACTAATAAACTTCTAAATTGCTACACCCTATTTAAATTTGATTCTTATGTTGTTATTTTGCTGTTTTCCTGTTGCATGCATCATGTTTAACTACTTACACTTGTTAATCAAAGGTAGATCATTGCTCCAACCTAAAGCATTTGCATCCATATGCAATTCTCATTGCATATGGATCCAATTAAATTGTGTTACTTGTCAAGTAGATTACTTTGATGCATCTATTAACATGACATGCATCATCCCATGCTTGTGCAACTTTGCCATGTATTGATTGTTTATCTTTCTGCAATGTTTGTTTGCTTCTTCCCGGATATACGACGACGTTGAGACCGACGATACTTTCGTCATCCCTTCTAAGGAGCTAGCTCAGTACCAGGCTACTGGGTTTCGCAGGCAAGTTATCACTCACATGAACCACTGTGTTCCTTTCAACATTGATTACCGATACTTTCCGTTGTTCTTTTCTGCTAGCCTTGGTAGTAGTTGTTTCTGTTACGAACCCATCACATGAATCCCTTAACCTTGATATTGCCTCACCTCCATACCTATAACCATTGTTTGAGCCGTGTCTTACTAGCATGCTTAGGTTGCTTTTGCTCGAGTCTGTTACCCGTTACTTTCTGTTATTATTTCTATTATGTTCTGGGGGCTCGATGTTAATCAATCAATCATGCTAATGATATTGTTAAATAATAATTTGATGATAAGGCACCGGCAGGAGGCCCATGAGAGGTTTTGGAGCCTGCTAGTGTCGACCCTAATAGGAAAAGGGTCTTGTCTACTGATCCATGATGAGCGCACTACCCGCATTTGGGAAGCGAGTATGGGCGCCCCCCTCAACTTGACCTGATTCGCATCTCGTCCAAATCGCCTCATTTAGTTCGTGTTTTCCATTTGCCGCATCATGTTTTTGCGAGCCCAGGCCAGGGTGGAACTTTTGTAGTCGGCATATAGGGGGACACGGTCTTAGAGTGCTATGATGGTCCATTTTCTTCTGGGCTTGATTAGCCGTGCGCCCAAGGTTCTTTGGGCTTGATGCGATGAATGGTTGGTTGTGTAGAGTACCCCGCTTGGTGAGTTTGATTCCCATCTGGCGGGTTATTCTTGAGTGTACGGCCAAATTGGTGCAACCCTGCAGGGATAATCTTCTCGAGAAGCCGTGTTTTCCGCGGTTATGGATTACTTGGTGAAAGTACTGGCTAACAAGTACTCAGGACAACTTAAACATAATGATCAAACCTGTTACACCCCATGATTAATAACTTGACTAGTAATAGGCTTATTGACACAATAATTTGAACCATCATTATTACAACTGTGTGAGTTATCCTCGGATTGCTTCTTTGGATAAGGGGCGAGATCCAGGATGGGTTTGTTTGAAGTTATCTTTCAGTTGGTTACAATCCTCGATCTTATCTCCTTTCTGTTAGCCGGAAGTGGTAGAATCTCTGTAGTTGGTTAGCGCAGCCAGTTGCAGCATCTTTTATATCCCCTCTCTTCCGTTGAACCCAAAGCATCTGTGCTTGGTGTTGACGGGTTACACTTTGGTGAACTGTGAGTCTTGCTTGCCAGTACGTTTATGTACTGACCCCTTTGGGGCTGTGGTTTCCGCAGACCGACGTTTCCGAAGATCTACATGGTGGCAGCTACGTGGAGTTTGACGAGGCTGCTGACGAGTAGATAGCGGACCCGGGCAGGATCCGAGACTTCGTGGATGGGCTCCGTCTGTTTGTTTCCGGCCTCTTAGGCCTATTTGGTTCTTGTCTGTACTCAGACATGTTGAATGCTTCCGCTGTATTGTAATGATGTATTGGTGGGGCATGTGCCCTCTGAATGATTGTATTTGCTATCTCTGCTCTAATGAGAGCCATTTGCAACTTATTTCAATCTTTTGTGTCGTAGAGATCTGTTGTGATATCACTTGTTGAACGCCGTTGACGTACCATGTGTGTATGGTTTGAAGTACGTCGACGGATCTGCCTGTGATCTCTAGTGGATAGTTTACATCGACGATGGAATAGCAGAGCTTGTGTTGTCGCGCATAAGCGCAGGCCTACCAGGAAGCTGGGACGTGGGAGCAGTTATGCCCCATAATCCAAGCATCTGCTATCCAGTTCGTACGGTGAGTATCCCCTAGAAATCAGGGTGCGACAAATGGTATCAGAGCCTGTCTGCCTGTAGGATCCCTTTTTACTGGTCGCAGTTGAGTCTAGAAACTATTTTGTAGCTATATAGGAAAAATGAAACGTGAGAGTAGGAATTCTGTTCTTTTTTCTTCTTTTCCCACCCACCCTCCCTTTTCTGGTAAGGAAGTGTAACGTTGTTTTCTATTCTCATCTAAACTTTCAAGTTAGGATTTCACGAATTCTGGTTTCTCTAGGATGGTTATATCTACTAGACCATAGGAATGGAGGTGGTTGTGACGTGATTTATCATGTTGCCTACTCATGATTGAGAACGGAGGCGTGTAAGCCCCGGAAGCAGATCCTCTATTCCTTAAGCAGTAGATATTGATCCTTTAGAAGCCCGGATGGGTTTTCCGTAGTACCTCAGGAGTTTTGTTCTCGTTTTTCCCCGATGTTGATATCCTGTTCTTCTCAACATCCTTTTCGTCCGTTGAAATCTTGTTGTTGTTTTCCATTCCAATTTTTCTACCGGCGTCTAATCAGAACTTCCTCGTAAACTCTTATCTAGTTAAAGTGTTATTTGATACCGGAGCATCACATTCCTTTGTGTCAACAATCTTTTCCACAACATACAATCCAATTCTAATGAGAGGCCACATATTCCTCGTTACTCTCATGTTGCTGATTCTGACATTGATGTTATTCCTGGTGTTGCATTGATGTCAATAACTCTGTTCCACCCTTATTACAGATAGTCTATTCTCCAAATGAAACAAATTCTATCCAGCTATACACCCTTGGTACAAAAACCTCTCCCTTTATTTCAAAATGTTCCGGTGGTTTCCAAATTCCCTGACGTCTACCCAAGAAGTTTCCGGACCTTCTCTTTTCTCAGTAGGAATCTCGGGGCGCGATTCCTTCAAGGGGGGGCGTTTTGTAACATCCCAAGTCTGAAAAATAGCCTTTAGAATGTTTGCTCTCTGTTATTTTATGTTTTGCATCATGGCATCATGTTGATTGCATTTGCTTTGTTTGTTTTCTATTTGAATTTCAACTCAAATTTCAAACCCTTTGTTTCATCCTTGTGATGTTACAATTTCTAAAATGATATTTCAAAATAAAACAATTATTTGCTTCCATTAAAGTGTGATTCCAAACTATTGTTTTATTTCTATAAAAAATGCATCCAATAATCAAACCCTTTCCAAAAATCAATTTGTTTTCCATTTGAAATTCCAAACCAACATCCAAACAGTTGTTTCCAAATCAAAACCCTAGTTGTTCCAATCATCCCATAATGTTCCACTAATAACATGGTACTTTTAATTCAATAAAGTAATCCCAAATTGCTTTCAAATTCAAACCATGAATCCAATCAATTAATTCCAATTCACCTCAATTCAAATCAAATCCTCAAAACATCAATCAACTTGGGTTTATAACAAATCTTTAAACCAATCAACTAATTTTAATCACTTAAACAATAGGGGTACCCTATTTAATTAATGACTTTATTAATGTTTATTAACATTAACCATTTCACTCAAATTTGGTTCCAATTTCCAAAAAGCAACCAAATGTTAAATTTTGAAAAATAAAAAACTGCCAAATGGTTGCATTTGGCCTAAGGAACTCATCCTAAAATTTTCAACTTTTTCTCTAATCTAAACCCTAAAGTTTTCTTCCTAAAGCATATGCTACAAAAAAAAAAAATGAAATAGAAAAAATAAAATTGCAAGAGAGGAGAGAGGCAGCCCAACCCCACTCCCCCAAGCCCATCTCCATCTGGCCCAGTACCCCCCCCTCTCCCTCGTTTGTCTTCTTCCTCCTTGTACGAACACAGTACCCACCGTGGATGTTCTCCTCCCCCCTCTAGGATGCTTGCCGTACTGGCCTCCCTCTCCTTAAGTAGCTAAGCTACTCCCCCTCCCTCTGCCCCTAACCCTAACCCTTCTCCCTCAAGCCGCCATCCTCTCCTTTCTTCCCCAGATCCCTCTGCCTCTCTCTGAACCTCTCTGTAGTTGTTTGAACCGCACCAAACCACCGTGAGTTTCACCTCTGTAGACGGCCACCTTCCCCTCGCCACGATCCTCCTCGGGCCAAGCCAGCCACGGGAATGGAGCCCCCGTGGCCTGGCCTTCATCTTTGCTGAAGACCCGGCGGCGAGAGGAGGACCAGATGGCCGCCGCCGTCCGAGTTTTCACCGCCGTTCGCCACCGTCGCCACAAGCTTCTCCTCTGCCTGTAACCGAGGTGATCTCGCCTCCCTCCCTCGTCTCTCCTCCTTTTTCCCTTGCACGCACACGAGATCGCCTCGAGCACCGCAAGCCCGTCAGCCCCCCGCACGCTCGCGCAGTGGCAGCGCAGCGGCGAGCCACCGGGAGCAGGTCGCCGGCCGCCCTGTACTGTCCGCTTGCCTGAACCCTGCACGCAAGTTCAGTTAGTTCAGAGAAGTGCGCGTAAACTGAACCTCATAACCAACCAGCCCCCTTACATGACAAAGGAACAAGCCCACCGTGGTGGTGCTGTTCTCTGTGTGCGAGCAGGAGGAGGTGGGTTCGAATCCCACCCCTCGCAACCCAGCCTTTTTTTTCATTTTGCTTTTCTATCCAAGTCCAGCACAACTTGCTAATCACCAACAGGTCCCTGTACTTCCTATCTAGGCCCCTGTTAATATTTCTAAGTCCCTGGTTAGTAACTAAAATGGCAGATTCATACCAAAAACCTAAAAATGCATAACTTTTGTTTTATAATTCCAAACTACAAAAATAAAATATGTGCACTGGTCTAAATTCAAATATCTATCTTTTGGTATCCTTTGTTCACTGTTTTGAAATTTCAAAATGCCATTTAAATTTGAATCCAAATAATTCAAATGCAAAATTCTAAAATCCATAACTAATTCATTAATAATCCAATAAATGCAAATAAAATATGTTTTTCACACCATTTTGAATGTTCTATTCAAATATAAATTTTGTTTGCTGTTTTGAATAATTTAAATTGCCTAAACCATTTAATTCTTGTTTAATTCAATTAAAAATTGTTTATTATTGTTTAATTCATAATTAAATAATCCTAAGTCCAATTTCAAAATGTGAAACATGTAATCCAACTAAAATTTGATAACCTTTTCAAATATCAACTTTGCTATTTGTTTTGAACAAATTAAATGGGTGAAAACAACAAATACATTGTGTGTCACCTCTAATGCACCCAAAATTTCCCTAAATTACTAATAAACTTCTAAATTGCTACACCCTATTTAAATTTGATTCTTATGTTGTTATTTTGCTGTTTTCCTGTTGCATGCATCATGTTTAACTACTTACACTTGTTAATCAAAGGTAGATCATTGCTCCAACCTAAAGCATTTGCATCCATATGCAATTCTCATTGCATATGGATCCAATTAAATTGTGTTACTTGTCAAGTAGATTACTTTGATGCATCTATTAACATGACATGCATCATCCCATGCTTGTGCAACTTTGCCATGTATTGATTGTTTATCTTTCTGCAATGTTTGTTTGCTTCTTCCCGGATATACGACGACGTTGAGACCGACGATACTTTCGTCATCCCTTCTAAGGAGCTAGCTCAGTACCAGGCTACTGGGTTTCGCAGGCAAGTTATCACTCACATGAACCACTGTGTTCCTTTCAACATTGATTACCGATACTTTCCGTTGTTCTTTTCTGCTAGCCTTGGTAGTAGTTGTTTCTGTTACGAACCCATCACATGAATCCCTTAACCTTGATATTGCCTCACCTCCATACCTATAACCATTGTTTGAGCCGTGTCTTACTAGCATGCTTAGGTTGCTTTTGCTCGAGTCTGTTACCCGTTACTTTCTGTTATTATTTCTATTATGTTCTGGGGGCTCGATGTTAATCAATCAATCATGCTAATGATATTGTTAAATAATAATTTGATGATAAGGCACCGGCAGGAGGCCCATGAGAGGTTTTGGAGCCTGCTAGTGTCGACCCTAATAGGAAAAGGGTCTTGTCTACTGATCCATGATGAGCGCACTACCCGCATTTGGGAAGCGAGTATGGGCGCCCCCCTCAACTTGACCTGATTCGCATCTCGTCCAAATCGCCTCATTTAGTTCGTGTTTTCCATTTGCCGCATCATGTTTTTGCGAGCCCAGGCCAGGGTGGAACTTTTGTAGTCGGCATATAGGGGGACACGGTCTTAGAGTGCTATGATGGTCCATTTTCTTCTGGGCTTGATTAGCCGTGCGCCCAAGGTTCTTTGGGCTTGATGCGATGAATGGTTGGTTGTGTAGAGTACCCCGCTTGGTGAGTTTGATTCCCATCTGGCGGGTTATTCTTGAGTGTACGGCCAAATTGGTGCAACCCTGCAGGGATAATCTTCTCGAGAAGCCGTGTTTTCCGCGGTTATGGATTACTTGGTGAAAGTACTGGCTAACAAGTACTCAGGACAACTTAAACATAATGATCAAACCTGTTACACCCCATGATTAATAACTTGACTAGTAATAGGCTTATTGACACAATAATTTGAACCATCATTATTACAACTGTGTGAGTTATCCTCGGATTGCTTCTTTGGATAAGGGGCGAGATCCAGGATGGGTTTGTTTGAAGTTATCTTTCAGTTGGTTACAATCCTCGATCTTATCTCCTTTCTGTTAGCCGGAAGTGGTAGAATCTCTGTAGTTGGTTAGCGCAGCCAGTTGCAGCATCTTTTATATCCCCTCTCTTCCGTTGAACCCAAAGCATCTGTGCTTGGTGTTGACGGGTTACACTTTGGTGAACTGTGAGTCTTGCTTGCCAGTACGTTTATGTACTGACCCCTTTGGGGCTGTGGTTTCCGCAGACCGACGTTTCCGAAGATCTACATGGTGGCAGCTACGTGGAGTTTGACGAGGCTGCTGACGAGTAGATAGCGGACCCGGGCAGGATCCGAGACTTCGTGGATGGGCTCCGTCTGTTTGTTTCCGGCCTCTTAGGCCTATTTGGTTCTTGTCTGTACTCAGACATGTTGAATGCTTCCGCTGTATTGTAATGATGTATTGGTGGGGCATGTGCCCTCTGAATGATTGTATTTGCTATCTCTGCTCTAATGAGAGCCATTTGCAACTTATTTCAATCTTTTGTGTCGTAGAGATCTGTTGTGATATCACTTGTTGAACGCCGTTGACGTACCATGTGTGTATGGTTTGAAGTACGTCGACGGATCTGCCTGTGATCTCTAGTGGATAGTTTACATCGACGATGGAATAGCAGAGCTTGTGTTGTCGCGCATAAGCGCAGGCCTACCAGGAAGCTGGGACGTGGGAGCAGTTATGCCCCATAATCCAAGCATCTGCTATCCAGTTCGTACGGTGAGTATCCCCTAGAAATCAGGGTGCGACAACTACTCCCTCTTCATGGAGATGTCGATGGAGATGACGTTGGAGGGGTAGGAGATCACACCGGCGGCGCCCCGCCGGAGTTTTCCCCCTCCAATCTGGAACTCCAGGTCTCTGTTTCGGTATTTCGGTGTTTCGGCGGCGCTCCTCTCCGTAAGGGTATGGGGGACCCTTTTTATAGTCGGTTTTAGGTCAAGACGGAGTCGGTAAGTCGAAGATGGAAGGAATTGGGGCCACAGGGGCCAAAAGGGGGCCTCTCACGCGGCCAAGGAATCTAGCCGCGTGGAGGGTCCTCTTTTGGGCCTCCTTGCCCAATTCTCGTGGATCCTTCGCCCGCAAGTCTTCTCCTTCCAAGAAAATGACCCCCGCAGATTTTCAGGTGATTTCGCGGAAGTTTGCCCCCTGAAACGTCAAAAATATAGAAAACGGGGTTTCTGACAGGCAGGGTTAATTCCATAAAAGTTAGGGGACTTTATAATTTAACCCCAAAATACTATAAAACTTTGAATTATACCCTTATATGATGCAATATGTAATAGAAAACCATGTGAAAATATGCAAAATTCATCTATGCATTTTACATGCATCAACATCCCATTCCTAGGCTCGATGATATGCTTGATGAATTAAGTGGTGCTACTATGTTTTAAAAAACTGATCTTAAAAGTGGTTATCAGCAAATTCGCATGAGCATAGGAGATGAATGGAAAACAACTTTCAAAACAAAACTTGGTTTCTTTGAAAGGATTGTCATGCTCTTTGGTCTCTCGAATGCTCCTTAAACTTTCATGTGTCTTATGAATGAAGTCTTACGCCCTTTAATTGGCAAATTTGTCATGGTTTATTTTGATGATATCCTTATCTATAGAAAATCTTTGGAGGATCACCTTTATCATATTACTCAAGTATTGTTGGCTCTTCGCAAAGAAAAACTTTTTGCCAATCTTTCCAATTGTAAATTTTGCACAAATAAGCTTGTTTTCTTGGGCTCTGTGATTTCTTCTAATGGAATTGAAGTCGACAACAAGAAAGTCGAGGAAATTAGAAATTGTCCTAACCCTACTTCCCTGGGTGAGATAAGACGTATTCGTGGGCTTGCCGGTTTCTATCTCCGCTTCGTGAAGGATTTTTCCACAATTGCTTGCCCTTTAAATGAGCTTACAAATAAAAACGCACCATTTGTTTTGCTCAATGCTAAAAAAAAAGCTTTTGACACCCTCAATAAATGTTTGAGCGAAGCTCCTTTGCTTGTCTTACCGAATTTTGAGAAAACCTTTTAGATTGAATGTGATGCTAGTGGAATAGGCATTGGTGGTATTCTTATGCAAAATTGACGTACCGTTGCTTATCATAGTGAAAAATTAGATGGTGCTAGAATCAATTACCCAATTTATGAAAAGGAACTATTTGCTTTGGTTAGAGTCTTAGAAGTTTGGCAACACTATTTTTGGCCCAAAGAATTTGTTATTCATTCCGATCATGAATCATTGAAATACTTGAAAAGCCAAGCTAATTTGAACATAAAGCATGCTAAATGGGTAGAATCCATAGAATCTTTCCTTGTGTCATTAATTGTAAGAAAGGTAAAGAAAACGTCGTAGCGGATGCTTTGTCTAGAAAAGAATATCTTCTTACCCGCCTTGAAATCAATGTGATTGGTTTGGATGAGATCAAAGACTTATACTCTTCCAATGATTTGCTTGGACCATTTTTTGAGAAATGCTTGCCCAATCGAGGTTTTAATGACTATTTTCTTCACAAAGGGTTCTTGTTTAATGCTAACAAATTGTGTATTCCGGAGTTGTCTCTTTGTTTGTTTTTATTAAAGGAATCACATGAAGGAGGTCTCATGGGACACTTTTGCCGAGACAAGACCTACGCAATGCTCTCCAACAACTACTATTGGCCGAGGATGAGGCATCAAGTTGAAAGCCTTGTCAAGCGATGTCCTACATGTCTCCGAGCTAAGTCTACTTCCCACCCTCATGGTCTTTACTTACCATTTCCTATACCACACGCACCTTGGAGTGACATTAGCATGAACTTTGCGTTAGTAATACCACACACTAAAACGGACATGGAATCAATCTTTATCGTTGTTGATCGTTTCTCTAAGATAGCACATTTCATTCCATGGAATTGAACGGACGATGCTTCACATGTTGCCACCTTGTTTTTCAGGGAAATTGTGTGTCTACATGGTGTGCCCACGTCAATTGTGTTGGATGGTGATGTCAAATTCACCTCCTACTTTTAGAAGACTTTGATGGCCAAGATCGGCGTCAAGCTACTATTTTCCACCGCCTACCACCCACAAACGTATGGACAAACCGAAGTGTTGAATCGCACGCTCTCTTCACTCCTATGGGCATTGATCAAGCCCAATCACAAGAATTGGGAGGAATGCATCCCCATGCCGAGTTCGCCTTCAATCGAGCACTACACCAAGTTACAAAGAGAAGCCCCTTCAAGATCGTCTATGGCTTCAACCCCAAAACCACTCTCTACATCCTACCATTTCCTCTCCACGAGCAAGAGAACATGGACATTGACAAGCGCACCGACCACATCAAGAAGCTCCATGAATCCACAAGAGCTACGATTGGGAAACATTCCGAGCAACACGCATCCGTAATGAACAAGAACAAGAAACTCATTTTGTTCCAAGAAGGCGATCTTGTTTGTCTAGACTTGCGCAAAGACCGTTTCCCACAAGAGCGTGACTCCAAGCTCGAGCCAACAGGCGATGGACCTTTCAAGACCATCAAACGTATCAACAACAATGCTTCAATACTTGAGATTTGCTTATAGCAGCAAAACCTACCACAGGCGAAACACATAATGCGATGCGCCTGGGCTAATTAGCGCAGGCGAATGAGTGCACGGTGCCTGGGGTAAAGTGTAGCAGGGCCACCACCACCACCACCCCCTGGCACTCTTCCTTTACCCCAGGCGAATTTTATCCTAGTTTGCCTGCGGTATAACACATACCCCAGGCGAATATTCACAGAAGCGCCTGGGGTAAAAAGTGGACTGGGGTAGCACCCCTTAGCGCAGGCGCACCACGTCCTTGTTCGCCTGGGGTAAAAAGTGGACTGGGGTAGCACCCCTTAGCGCAGGCGCATTGCAAACTTTATTCGCCTGGGGTAAAATGTGGATTCAATAAGTGCGGCCAGCCACCCACCACCACCCCTATCCACCCCACTCACTCACTCACTAGTCCAAACTTGACCCATTAGTGCTCCTAGCTCAATCCCTCACACCCCTCCACCATTTTTAGCTAATTTAACCATTCATGTTTGTTATATTTTAGCTAGTATGCTACCCCACTTTACCTCTTCCAAATCTCTCCACTAGATCTACTAACCGGACACTAGATGACACCACAAATGCACCACTAGCTACTTCTAGATCTATCACTCTCTTATCGGTCGTCTCTCCGGTGATCTTCGACGTTGTCATCGCGTCTGTATATTTTGCATTGTGTGTCATCTTAATAGGTGCGTGGGATTGGTCGGTGGATGAGAATTTGATCTCTTTTTCATTTTATTGTGTTGCCATGAGGATGAGTTGCCAATGTTTTGCCGAAATGTTGATTCATTTTCTTTTCGGCAAATTTCTGGCGCTCCGTGTTAGACCTTTTGTAGGAAGGTCATGCCAAAATTTTCCGTGAAAACCGGATCTAGTTAATGAAACCTCTCTCTCTTGCATTTTGTAGCAATGGTCATTACGATGAGGACAAGCGTGGTGCATAGGTACATGCGACGCGCCACAGCCGAGATGCATCGAAACAACCGCACCGAGATAGAGTGTCCGTGTCAGAAATGCAAGCTGGGGTCCTTGTTCAAACCAGATTCTAGTAATGTGGAGAAGCACCTGCTCAGGTATAGTTTCATGGAGGGCCACACTAAGTGGATGGATGATGATGAAGACGATGATCACGTATGAAGAAGAAGGGAGTCATGGTGATCAACAACATGAAGACGAGGACATGAACACTCCGCTAACTTCACTCATGCGGGACCCTCATGTTCAAGATCTTCTTCTCAAGAACAGGTTGACCAACGCCAGACGTAAATCTAAGATCACGCAACTAGAGATAGACTCTGCAACTCCGTTGTCTGAGGCAAGTCACGGGGCGGAGGAGTCACGCTTGAGAGTAGCTCTGGATCTTCTAGAGATGAAGGCAGAACACGGATGGACCGACACAAGCATGGACGATCTTCTGCGATACCTGAAGGGAACACATGTGCTAGTAGTCTACAGGAGGCCAAGAAAATCATGTGCACCCTCGATTTACCGCACAAAAAATACCACGCTTGCGTCCGTGACTGCAAAATTTATCGTAACGAGCACGCGGACCAGATCAAATGTCTGGTGTGCGGTGCTGATCGTTACAAGAGGGGGACGAAGAAAGCTCCTAGGAAAGTTGTGTGGCACTTTCCACTCATTCCCCGTCTGCAGCGGTACTTTGTGGACCCCAAGGAAGCAAAGCTCATGCGCTGGCACGAGGACAGAAAGAAGGCGGTGCTGAGCGATCCAGAACGTGTTGAAAAACCAGTGCTAACACACCCTTCGGATGCACGTCAGTGGAAAGCATTAGACGCATTCGATGAAGAATTCGGGAACGACCCAAGGAACATCAGGCTTGGTGCGAGCACCGACGGTCTCAATCCGTTTGGCAACCAGAGCAGCAAACATAGCACCTGGCCCGTGTTTGTATGGATGTACAACCTCCCCCCGTGGCTGTGTCAGAAGAGGAAGTACATACACATGAGTATGCTGATTCAAGGGCCGACCCAGCTAGGGAGCGATATCAACCTGTATCTCGAGCTATTGAAGGAGGAGCTAGACACGTTGTGGGACGAAGGGGTGGAAACATGGGACGCCTTCAAAGAAGAAAATTTTTGTATGAGAGCCGCACTGATCACGACGGTGCAGGACTATCTCGGGTACGGATATATTGCGTGTCAGGTGTGCCATGGACACAAGGCTTGTGTCAGGTGCATGGAACTTATGCCGTTTCTACAGCTACACAAGGATCCCGGATCTTCTAAAACCGTATACATGAGGCATCGAATGTGGCTACCACAGAACGACCCGTGGAGAAAGTGTGGAGACATGTTCAACGGTAAAGATGATCTCGATATACCTCCACGCAAGAGAAGAGGAGAAGAGATCGATACTCTATTGAAGAATTGGAAAACGTGTCCTCCGTCGGGAAAGGTACAGAAGCGGAAGCGAGGAGAGAAGCGAAATAGAGGAGAGAAAAAGTGTCCTCCGCCAGAAGGACCGCTCTTGGGGGTATGGAAAAGGAGGTCCGTGTTTTGGGACTTGCGGTACTGGCCAATCCTCGGAGTGCCTCACTGCCTTGATGTCATGGATATCATGAAGAATGTGTGTGAGAGTTTGCTTGGCACCCTGTTCAACATGCCAGATAGGACCAAAGACGGGCCAAAATCAACATACGACCTGATGGTCCTGAATATCAGGAGCGAGCTTCCCTTACCGCCTTCTACGCGTGAACAGACGGAGGAGGACGAGGATGAGGTGGAGGAGATGGACGACCGCAAGTGGAAAAGGGCTAAGCAACACCAAACTCACCGCCTGAAACCCTCTTGCTTCACTCTAAGCCCCGACGATCTCGTGCAAATATTCGCATGCCTCCTCGGAGTGAAATTTCCCTTAGGTTACGCGGGGCTGATAAGCAGATACCTAGACGCGGAGAAAAAAAATCTTCAGCGGAATGAAATCTCATGACTGTCACGTGATGATGACGCAGATACTTCTGGTTGCAATCAGAGGGATAATGGAACCGCACGTCTGTCAAACGCTCACTGGCCTCTGTAACTTTTTCGACGTCATCACTCGGAAGTTGATAAGCGTGAAGAAACTCGGAAGGCTGCAGGAAGAGATCGTCACCATCCTATGCGAGCTTGAGATGTACTTCCCACCTGCCTTCTTTGACATTATGGTACATCTCTTGGTCCATATTGTGGACGATATCACCAATCTTGGGCCGGCATTCTTGCACAACATGATGGCGTTAGAAAGAATGAACGGGATCATCAAATCATTCGTTCGTAACAGGTCACGCCCGGATGGAAGCATCGTCCAGGGATTTCTCACCGAAGAATGCATCTCTTTCTGCAAGAATTTTCTAGGCGATGAGAAGCCAGTTGTTGGTTTGCCCGCAAACAAGCACCTTGACAGGTTCATGGGGGTAGGCCACAAAACTGGTAAAAGGGTAATGGACGCGGACTCCTGTGGTCGGAGAGCCGACTTTAATAGGGCCCACCTAGTAGTGTTACAACACATTGACGATGTCGACCCTTGGATAGAAGAGCACAAAACCATGATAAAAAACAGTGCTCGCAGGCCGATGACGGAAGATGAGATATTTAGAGCACACAACTCCTCTTTCACGACATGGTTCAAGAAGCTTATTGATGCCGATCCCCCGCCAATGACATGTCAGAAAGATAAAATTGTATTGGCCTTGTCATATGGCCCCGCGCCCAATCTGATGACATATCAAGCATATGAAATCAATGGGTACACATTCTACATGGAGGAAAGAGACAAAAGTAGCGACTATCAAAACTCGTCTATAACGATGGAATCTTACACGGGCGAAGAGATTAGAAGATACTACGGAAAGATCGAGGAAATCTGGGAGCTTGACTACGTTGGGGTAAAGCTGCCGATGTTCCATGTCAGATGGGCTATGAACGTCACGAAAGAAGACGAATATTTCACCACTATGTCGATGTCTGAAGCCAACAACCCAAGTCCAAGAACCCCACCGCGCAAAATGAGCCCTGGGTATTGGCTAAGCACGTGGAGCAATACTTCTTCCTGCTAAAAGTGCACAGCGAATTGAAGGATGTTGCAAAGGGGAGCATCTTGCAGCCACTATCCCGCAGGTACCACTGCAGAGATATACCGGCCAACGAGCTTCGAGTTCGTGTCGATCTGGTGCTACCGGGATCCGAGGACTTGTATCCTCCTAATCAACCCGCCGATGCCGACAGCGAGCTGAATCTCGGCCAACTGGACAATCAAATCTTGCTATGGCCGAAAGCCCTTATTCAGCTGAACACCACGTCAGGGTCGGCGCCAAGCCAAGGCATGACCGTCACCACTACACCTGTTGCACCCGCGATAAGCCAACAAGACAAGATCCAACATGGCAAGGTCCTCTCTCCACCTCCAGTGGATCCTCCTCCTCCCAAGAACGAGACGTCAAATGACGAGCAACATCACGAGCATGAGACCCATGACGACTACATGGATATTGAACTTGCTCCCATTAACAATTTCATAAATCAGTTGGATGGCGAGAAGCCGGTTCCTCCGGAGTTACCCACCAGAATTCTTGATATCCAGAAGAAGGTAGATGGCGGAGAGGGCGGTTCTTCTGAGTTACCCACCAGAAAACCGGATATCCAGAAGAAGCTAACCTATTCCCAAGAAACTCCCGAGGAGCAGACGGCCTTTACGGCTCCACAACCTATGCTGGTTACCCCGAATACACTCCGTGCTACGGCCGAGGAGGCGGTAAAACAAAGCGGCACTCCCATCTGCTTGAGGCCGAAGAAGCATCGGAAGAGGCCGGCAGCCAACAAGAAGAAAGGTGGTGCCTCCTCTAGTAGCCAGCCAGCGGCCGCCCGGGCCCTGGAACGTTTGCCGCCCGCCGTCCCGTGGAGGAAGGTGCATGAGATAGGTCAGCCTATGCTGCCGCCAGAGGTTGTCGTTGTCATGGGTGGTGACATGAGGACCATCCACGACGGAATTTTGTTCAAAGAGAATGAACTTCTACGTGAGAAACATCCCTCCTACCCGCTATACGTGGTCAAGGTGCCCCGATCCGTGGGCTTTGTGGATACAAATCCCGCAGAGGTGTTCTTCATCAGATACGAAGACATATTCAGGGTCTTCCTCTTGGGAAAGCTCGACCGAAGCATTGTCCGCCTGGTATCGCTCAGCATGGCGCACGATATGGTCATGGAGAATACCCCGCACATCACGATGATGGACTCCTACTACATGAATGAGGACTACTTGCGGTCACCTGTGGACCGGGTTGTTATCACGAACTACATAACAGGGTTTTTGATAGATAACAAGGATAAGAACGCCATTCTCATGCCATACTTTCCCAAGTAAGTAGTCCTCTCCGCTTCCCGTCATTACATTCTTTCTAGAATCTCCTTAGTATTCCGATTGATGATATTGATGGCTTTTTCGAAATGTTCTGCGCAGAAACGGAGGATGCGTACTCATCTTCATGGAACCGCATTGGTTGCAATGCACTTATCTCGATGCGGGTAGGGCGGCGCAGAAGGACTACACCAACATAAGAGCTATTCTGTAACACCTGGGGTGTTACCTGTTTGTTTGCTTGCATCATATGCATCACATTGCATTGCACCATGTTTGCATCACAATTGGAAATTTCAAATCAATTAAAACTTTCACACCTTGCTCAAAATTTCCAATTAGCAATTGCAAACTATAACAACTCCTTTGTTTTCAAATAGTTTGCAGTTGTTCTAAATCAAATTGTTTGTTAATACAAATTTCCCTGTTATTAAAAACCCTAATGGCAAATTCCAAACATTCAATCCAATCAATCTTATTTATCTTATCTCAATATGGGTTTGAAAAATTAAAATTTGGCAAACAAACTAATTTCAATAATGTGGTATAATTGCTTGTTGCTTGTTAAATAAAATTTGTTTAACTCCAAATTTCCAACCAAACCCTATTTGAAAAATCACCTAACCAATTAATATCCAATTACTACTTTCAAGTTGTTGAAATTACCTTTTAACTACCTTGTTGTTGTTGTTTTGCAAAATAATAAAAATCTAACTATCAATTAAACACCCCAACCTTATTTTGGAATTTCAAATAACAAAATAGAAATCAAATCAACAATTTAAATTTTGATTAACATTACTTTTATGTGCTGTTTTGCAAAATAACCAAATGTATTTATAAACTAAAAATAAAGCCCTAAAACCCCAAAATCCTTTTTCCACTTTGTGAAAGTAATGCTAACATTGCTTTCATTTTCTGTTTTGAAGTAATAAAAATATTTAATACAACAATCCCCTCCAAATTCTATTTCTTTCTCCCTCTTTTATCTTTTCCAAAATTTGTTCATATTGAAAAAAAAAAAAAAAACAAACGGCAAACAAAAAGAAGAGCATGGAAAAGGGCAGCCCAATTCTTTCATCTCTCTCTGGCCCAGCCTTTTCTTTTCCTGCCCCAAGCCCACTTACCTCTGGCCCACTACCCATCTACGCTTGTCGTCTTCTACCTGGGGTACGGCCGCACGCAGAACCGTATGATCGATCCCCACCCTACCCGATGCCATGCCGTACTAGCATCACCTCTCCTTAAGTAACCCCCACCAACCCTCTGCCCTAGAAACCCTAGCTAGGTTCCCTTCCATCGCCGCCGTCGCTGCCACCCTCTCTCCCTCCTCATCTCTGTTCCTCTGAACTGCAGTTTCAAACGCCACCGTCAGAGCCACTGCCTTTCCGTCGCCCTCACCGCCGTGGGCACCTCGAGGTGCAACCAAGCAGGGGAATGGAACCTGGACGTCCCCCTGCGCCTCCCCGTACCTCGTCGCTTGCTGGGAGCAACCGAGTAGCCCGCGCCGTCGCCGGATGTACCTCCGCCGTATCTGCCTCGACAACTGAAGGCGACCACGAGCATGCAGGTGCGATCCGCCTCTATTCCTCCTCCCGATCTTTTCTGTACGTGCACGCAGCACTAGCACGGCGGTCCGCCACCGCACCGCCCACCGGCCCGCGCGCCGCGCCCGTGAGCAGTACAGCGGCCGCCGGCGTTCGTCTGCCTCCATCGACGTTCACCTGAAACTGCAAACAAAAGGTTTCAGTTATGTTCAGATACGTGCGCGAAACAGAACAATATCTTTCACCGTACCGCATAGCTGTCACAAACACGAGTTTAGCCGCACCGGTAGTACCCGTCGCGCGCAGCCGTGAGGGGGTGGGTTCGATCCCCCCCTCGCGCAACTTTTTCGCGGATTTAACCACGGCCAGGCCCACAGGTCATTGACCGTGTGGGCCACCTCACCCGCACCCACCTCGCTGGCAGCACGGTGGCACTGGCCCCACACGTATTACAGCGCGAGTAGGTCCACCCGCGGTGCAAAAAGTCCCTGGACATTAAATAAAAATTGCAGAAATAGTTTAAAACTTCCAAATTGAATATCTCTTAAACAGTAATTCCAAATCCAATAATTTAAACATGTTTCCCACTCCAAATTTCCTGAACTTTTCAAATATGCATTTTGTTTCCTGTTTTGAATTTTCAAAATGCAATTTAAATTTGAATTCAAATAATTCAATTGTAATTTGCAATAATTCATAAATAATTCCAAATAAGGCAAATAAAATATGTTTTCCATACCATTTTGAATAACCTTTTCAAATATAATTTTTGTTTCATGGTTTGAATAATTTAAATTGCCTAAATAATTTAATACTTGTTAATTCATTTAAATTTGATAAAATCATAACTTGCTCAAAATAAAATAATTTTGAACATGCAAAATATGTTTTCAAACCATCAAAGTGTGAACTTTTCAAATGTGAGTTTGAATTTATGTTTTGAATAAATAAAAAATTCAATTAAATTCAAACTTGTTTTAAATCCATTTAAAACTTGTTTAATATTGTTTAATTCATAATTAATTAATCCTAAGTCAAATTTCAAAATGTGAAACATGTAATCCAACTAAAATTTGATAACCTTTTCAAATATCAACCTTGTTATTTGTTTTGCACACTTTAACTTGCTGAAAACAACCACTACTTGCTCAACACCATTAAGTAACCAATTTTCCAAACTTAATAAATGCTTTCTTAATTGGTTAACTATCATTCTAATTGCATCTAAATTGTTACATTCTTGTTTTCATCATGCATGCATCATGATAAACCACTTGCACATGTGAACTAATTGTAGATCATTGCTTCAACCTTAGCATGTGCATCCATATGCAACTCACATTGCATATGGGTCCATTTAAATCTGTTTACCTTGTCAACTAGTTTACCTTGGTGCATCTTTAAACATGTCATGCATCCATATCTTGATCATGCTGGATCTTTTGCCGTAGTAGTAATTGTTGCATTCCGGTGTTTGTTCGAGGTTCATTGCTTCTTCCCGGATAGGACGTTGAGATGATGTGAGCAACGACAAGTTCTGCTACCTTGCGGGATCTCAGGCAAGTATACTCACTTGCATGCCATATGGCTGCCTTTCATCACTTGTTACCGATTCTTTCCGTTGAATCTTTTCTGCTAGCCTTAGTATTAGTTGTTTCTGTTACGAACCCATCACATGAATCCCTTAACCTTGATATTGCCCCACCTCCATACCTATAACCATTGTTTGTGCCCGTGTCTTACTATCCTGCTTAGGGTTGTTTTGCTCGAGTCTGATACCCGTTACTTTCTGTTATTACTCCGTTATGTTCTGGGGGCTCGATGTTTAATCAATCACTTAATCATGCTAATGTTGCTATTAATAATAAATTTGATGATAAGGCACCGGCAGGAGGCCCAGGGTGGTTTTGAGGCCTGCTAGTGTCGACCCTAATAGGAGAAGGGTCTTGTCTACTGATCCATGATGAGCGCACTACCCGCATTTGGGGAGTATGGGCTCCCCCTCAGTTTGACCCGATTCGCATCTCGTCCAAATCGCCTCATTTAGTTCGGGTTTTCCATTTGCTGCATGCATGATCTTGCGAGCCCTTGGTACCCGGGTGGAACTTTCGTAGTCGGCATATAGGGGGACACGGTCTTAGAGTGCTATGAGGGTCCATTTTCTTCTGGGCCCGAGTAGCCGTGCGCCCAAGGTGCTTTGGGCTTGATGCGAAGAAGGGTTGGATTGTGTTGAGTGCCCCGCTTGGTGGAGTGGCCGCTCCATCTGGCGGGATATTCATGAGTGTACGGCTAAATTGGTGCAACCCTGCAGGGATAATCTTCTCGAGAAGCCGTGTTTTCCGCGGTTATGGATTACTTGGTGAAAGTACTGGCTAACAAGTACTCAGGACAACTTAAACATAATGATCAAACATGTTACACCCCATGATTAATAACTTGACTAGTAATAGGCTTATTGACACAATAATTTGAACCATCATTATTACAACTGTGTGAGTTATCCTCGGATTGCTTCTTTGGATAAGGGGTGAGATCCAGGATGGGTTTGTTTGGATTTACTTTCAGTTGGTTACAATCCTCGATCTTATCCCCTTTCTGATAGTTGGAAGTGGTAGTATTTTTCTCTCTGTAGTTGGTTAGTGCAGCCTGCTGTCACTTATTTGCAATAACCCCTTCCTTTCCGTTGATCCTAAAGTATTTGTATCTTGTGATGACTGGCTACGCCGGTAACTTGTGAGTATGGGTTTTATCCCCCTTGCCAGTACTTAACCGTACTGACCCACGAATCTCTTTCGTGGCTGCAAATTCCAACTTGCAGTCAACAGGTTTGAAGTCTGACGACGTTAGCTTGGGAATCCCTCCGGCTTGGCCTGGGCAGGGATTGGACGCTCTCGGTTATCTTCAGGACTCTTAGTCCAATTTGGATCTTGTCCGTAGACGGACGATGTTTTGTTTCTTCCGCTGTTATTTGGATCTTTGTAATGTATCAGTTGTAACCCTGGCTCGTTTGAGTCATCTTGTATCTATCTGTTTCTGTTGTAATTGTGGAATATTCGTGAACTATTGTAATGTTATCATAAATGGCAACCTGGAATCGGTTATTATGCGGATTTGGCGGGAATGTTGAAATCTGCATAGTGCCCGATCTCGGGGCGTCACAAATGGTATCAGAGCCTTGGTTCCGATTCCCGATATTGTTTCGATACGAATGGTTATCGAAGCAACGGGTCCGCAAAGCCTGTAGGTTAACCTCGCTAACGGTCGTTGTTTCTAGAGTGTCAAAAACTATTTCTGCTAAACTATTTTGGAAAAAACATCTCAATAGGATTCTTGTTTTCTCCTTACCCCTATTCTATTTCCCCTCCCAATCTTATTTGTTTTGGAGTCTCCCCCTTGTCTATCTTTCAAAGTGTTAGGATCCTACGTGGGTGGACGTTTCCTGAGCCCTTAACCTAATAGGTTCGATCATCGGAAGATTCCTGGTGGAAGAACATCGTCGTCACTCCGAGCAAAAATCTCTTGTTAGTGGTGTCGAGGAGATCAACTGGAAGCACGAAGAATCGATAGTCGAACTTCTTTCCCCTCCCGGGTTAGCAGGTGGATTGCGAGGGCGCAATCCCTTGTTAGTGGTGTCGTCTGTAACACCTGGGGTGTTACCTGTTTGTTTGCTTGCATCATATGCATCACATTGCATTGCACCATGTTTGCATCACAATTGGAAATTTCAAATCAATTAAAACTTTCACACCTTGCTCAAAATTTCCAATTAGCAATTGCAAACTATAACAACTCCTTTGTTTTCAAATAGTTTGCAGTTGTTCTAAATCAAATTGTTTGTTAATACAAATTTCCCTGTTATTAAAAACCCTAATGGCAAATTCCAAACATTCAATCCAATCAATCTTATTTATCTTATCTCAATATGGGTTTGAAAAATTAAAATTTGGCAAACAAACTAATTTCAATAATGTGGTATAATTGCTTGTTGCTTGTTAAATAAAATTTGTTTAACTCCAAATTTCCAACCAAACCCTATTTGAAAAATCACCTAACCAATTAATATCCAATTACTACTTTCAAGTTGTTGAAATTACCTTTTAACTACCTTGTTGTTGTTGTTTTGCAAAATAATAAAAATCTAACTATCAATTAAACACCCCAACCTTATTTTGGAATTTCAAATAACAAAATAGAAATCAAATCAACAATTTAAATTTTGATTAACATTACTTTTATGTGCTGTTTTGCAAAATAACCAAATGTATTTATAAACTAAAAATAAAGCCCTAAAACCCCAAAATCCTTTTTCCACTTTGTGAAAGTAATGCTAACATTGCTTTCATTTTCTGTTTTGAAGTAATAAAAATATTTAATACAACAATCCCCTCCAAATTCTATTTCTTTCTCCCTCTTTTATCTTTTCCAAAATTTGTTCATATTGAAAAAAAAAACAAACAGCAAACAAAAAGAAGAGCATGGAAAAGGGCATCCCAATTCTTTCCTCTCTCTCTGGCCCAGCCTTTTCTTTTCCTGCCCCAAGCCCACTTACCTCTGGCCCACTACCCATCTACGCTTGTCGTCTTCTACCTGGGGTACGGCCGCACGCAGAACCGTATGATCGATCCCCACCCTACCCGATGCCATGCCGTACTGGCATCACCTCTCCTTAAGTAACCCCCACCAACCCTCTGCCCTAGAAACCCTAGCTAGGTTCCCTTCCATCGCCGCCGTCGCTGCCACCCTCTCTCCCTCCTCATCTCTGTTCCTCTGAACTGCAGTTTCAAACGCCACCGTCAGAGCCACTGCCTTTCCGTCGCCCTCACCGCCGTGGGCACCTCGAGGTGCAACCAAGCAGGGGAATGGAACCTGGACGTCCCCCTGCGCCTCCCCGTACCTCGTCGCTTGCTGGGAGCAACCGAGTAGCCCGCGCCGTCGCCGGATGTACCTCCGCCGTATCTGCCTCGACAACTGAAGGCGACCACGAGCATGCAGGTGCGATCCGCCTCTATTCCTCCTCCCGATCTTTTCTGTACGTGCACGCAGCACTAGCACGGCGGTCCGCCACCGCACCGCCCACCGGCCCGCGCGCCGCGCCCGTGAGCAGTACAGCGGCCGCCGGCGTTCGTCTGCCTCCATCGACGTTCACCTGAAACTGCAAACAAAAGGTTTCAGTTATGTTCAGATACGTGCGCGAAACAGAACAATATCTTTCACCGTACCGCATAGCTGTCACAAACACGAGTTTAGCCGCACCGGTAGTACCCGTCGCGCGCAGCCGTGAGGGGGTGGGTTCGATCCCCCCCTCGCGCAACTTTTTCGCGGATTTAACCACGGCCAGGCCCACAGGTCATTGACCGTGTGGGCCACCTCACCCGCACCCACCTCGCTGGCAGCACGGTGGCACTGGCCCCACACGTATTACAGCGCGAGTAGGTCCACCCGCGGTGCAAAAAGTCCCTGGACATTAAATAAAAATTGCAGAAATAGTTTAAAACTTCCAAATTGAATATCTCTTAAACAGTAATTCCAAATCCAATAATTTAAACATGTTTCCCACTCCAAATTTCCTGAACTTTTCAAATATGCATTTTGTTTCCTGTTTTGAATTTTCAAAATGCAATTTAAATTTGAATTCAAATAATTCAATTGTAATTTGCAATAATTCATAAATAATTCATACTAATTCCAAATAAGGCAAATAAAATATGTTTTCCATACCATTTTGAATAACCTTTTCAAATATAATTTTTGTTTCATGGTTTGAATAATTTAAATTTCCTAAATAATTTAATACTTGTTAATTCATTTAAATTTGATAAAATCATAACTTGCTCAAAATAAAATAATTTTGAACATGCAAAATATGTTTTCAAACCATCAAAGTGTGAACTATTCAAATGTGAGTTTGAATTTATGTTTTGAATAAATAAAAAATTCAATTAAATTCAAACTTGTTTTAAATCCATTTAAAACTTGTTTAATATTGTTTAATTCATAATTAATTAATCCTAAGTCAAATTTCAAAATGTGAAACATGTAATCCAACTAAAATTTGATAACCTTTTCAAATATCAACCTTGTTATTTGTTTTGCACACTTTAACTTGCTGAAAACAACCACTACTTGCTCAACACCATTAAGTAACCAATTTTCCAAACTTAATAAATGCTTTCTTAATTGGTTAACTATCATTCTAATTGCATCTAAATTGTTACATTCTTGTTTTCATCATGCATGCATCATGATAAACCACTTGCACATGTGAACTAATTGTAGATCATTGCTTCAACCTTAGCATGTGCATCCATATGCAACTCACATTGCATATGGGTCCATTTAAATCTGTTTACCTTGTCAACTAGTTTACCTTGGTGCATCTTTAAACCTGTCATGCATCCATATCTTGATCATGCTGGATCTTTTGCCGTAGTAGTAATTGTTGCATTCCGGTGTTTGTTCGAGGTTCATTGCTTCTTCCCGGATAGGACGTTGAGATGATGTGAGCAACGACAAGTTCTGCTACCTTGCGGGATCTCAGGCAAGTATACTCACTTGCATGCCATATGGCTGCCTTTCATCACTTGTTACCGATTCTTTCCGTTGAATCTTTTCTGCTAGCCTTAGTAGTAGTTGTTTCTGTTACGAACCCATCACATGAATCCCTTAACCTTGATATTGCCCCACCTCCATACCTATAACCATTGTTTGTGCCCGTGTCTTACTATCCTGCTTAGGGTTGTTTTGCTCGAGTCTGATACCCGTTACTTTCTGTTATTACTCCGTTATGTTCTGGGGGCTCGATGTTTAATCAATCACTTAATCATGCTAATGTTGCTATTAATAATAAATTTGATGATAAGGCACCGGCAGGAGGCCCAGGGTGGTTTTGAGGCCTGCTAGTGTCGACCCTAATAGGAGAAGGGTCTTGTCTACTGATCCATGATGAGCGCACTACCCGCATTTGGGGAGTATGGGCTCCCCCTCAGTTTGACCCGATTCGCATCTCGTCCAAATCGCCTCATTTAGTTCGGGTTTTCCATTTGCTGCATGCATGATCTTGCGAGCCCTTGGTACCTGGGTGGAACTTTCGTAGTCGGCATATAGGGGGACACGGTCTTAGAGTGCTATGAGGGTCCATTTTCTTCTGGGCCCGAGTAGCCGTGCGCCCAAGGTGCTTTGGGCTTGATGCGAAGAAGGGTTGGATTGTGTTGAGTGCCCCGCTTGGTGGAGTGGCCGCTCCATCTGGCGGGATATTCATGAGTGTACGGCTAAATTGGTGCAACCCTGCAGGGATAATCTTCTCGAGAAGCCGTGTTTTCCGCGGTTATGGATTACTTGGTGAAAGTACTGGCTAACAAGTACTCAGGACAACTTAAACATAATGATCAAACATGTTACACCCCATGATTAATAACTTGACTAGTAATAGGCTTATTGACACAATAATTTGAACCATCATTATTACAACTGTGTGAGTTATCCTCGGATTGCTTCTTTGGATAAGGGGTGAGATCCAGGATGGGTTTGTTTGGATTTACTTTCAGTTGGTTACAATCCTCGATCTTATCCCCTTTCTGATAGTTGGAAGTGGTAGTATTTTTCTCTCTGTAGTTGGTTAGTGCAGCCTGCTGTCACTTATTTGCAATAACCCCTTCCTTTCCGTTGATCCTAAAGTATTTGTATCTTGTGATGACTGGCTACGCCGGTAACTTGTGAGTATGGGTTTTATCCCCCTTGCCAGTACTTAACCGTACTGACCCACGAATCTCTTTCGTGGCTGCAAATTCCAACTTGCAGTCAACAGGTTTGAAGTCTGACGACGTTAGCTTGGGAATCCCTCCGGCTTGGCCTGGGCAGGGATTGGACGCTCTCGGTTATCTTCAGGACTCTTAGTCCAATTTGGATCTTGTTCGTAGACGGACGATGTTTTGTTTCTTCCGATGTTATTTGGATCTTTGTAATGTATCAGTTGTAACCCTGGCTCGTTTGAGTCATCTTGTATCTATCTGTTTCTGTTGTAATTGTGGAATATTCGTGAACTATTGTAATGTTATCATAAATGGCAACCTGGAATCGGTTATTATGCGGATTTGGCGGGAATGTTGAAATCTGCATAGTGCCCGATCTCGGGGCGTCACATATTCTTAATAGTGCCCTCAACGGCTTCGCCGCCGATTTAGGCAAGCCCCTAAAAAAGGAGAAAATAGTCTGAGGCGCCTACGTGTGCACCCACGTAACAAACTTCCCCTGCCTCAAGCAATCGGAGCAATAATCTGGGTTGGAAGCTTGGTATGCCATCTTTCAGATGAGGGAGTACTTAAAGGATGCCCAACAGGTCCAGCTACCAAGTCATCTCCGAGACCTGACCACAAAGATGGCCAACACCCCAGATGAATATGTGCGGGCTGAGTTCCGTCGCATCCAGCGGAGGATCTGCACGATACTCTCGTCGGATGTCATCACTCGGGGTGGCTTGTTCTTCCACGGCCACGCACCACCGAGCAACCGTGACAGAGAAGCACACCTACGAGAGCAACGTGACACCCGGACATTCAACATGCTAGAAGGCGTTCGTCCGTTCCCGCCGAGACCATAGGATTGACAAAATGTTAGTATACACTTGCATCATAAAACTTTTAGTCCTTTATTTGTCGTGTTTTATTCGTAAACCTTGATGCTTCTATTTTTTGATAGTTATTTGCGGTCTATTATCACTTTCGATGCTAAACTCGTATTTTTGTCCCATGCACAGATGACATGGTATGTTGTGTATGTCGGTAGGATTCCCAGAGTCTACGACGACTGGGACCAATGCCGGAGACAGGTGCACGGTTTCAGCGGCAACAGCTACAAGGGGTACAAGACCATGGTGGAGGCGGAAGCTCGATACGCCACTTACCTAGCGAGAGAGAAGACGAAGAAGATGAGGGCCCGGATAACCACCTTCGCCATCGCCGTGCTTATACTCCTTGTACTCCTAGTGTTGATGCTACTTGTTGTTTTGCTTGTCTAGATAATTAAACTATCGATTTGTTTGAACTATCTCGCTTCGAGACTATTGTTCGAGACTATGTAATATTTGTTGAACTATGTGGTGATGATCAAGACTATTGTTCGAGACTATGTGTTGGTGATCGAGAATATTTCTGTTATGAAACTTTATTCTATCATTTTGCTGTCATTTTCATACTTATTTCTGTCATTTTCCTGTAATTCTGTTATTTTCGTTTCTTTTATTTTTTTGACACAGCAAAACCATACCCCAGGCGAATAGCATATTATACCCCAGGCGCACAATGCTTGTTCGCCACAGTTAAAAGGCTTACCCCAGGCGCACAAGGCCAATTCGCCTGGGGTATATCAAGTTACCACGGGCGCATTTTGCAGTTCGCCTGGGGTAAGACATTACCGCTGGCGAAATGGCCCAGGCGAACTGAAATGCGCCTGCGGTAAGCTTTTCCCTAGTAGTGCTTACAAGATCGACTTGCCGCAATCCAAATACCTCGTCCACAACTCCTTCAACGTCAAGGATCTCTCTCCCTTTAATTGATATCCAAGTAATGAGTAAGACCACGAGTCGAGGTTGACTCTTTTTCAAGGGGGGTGGGAGATTATATAGCACACCCCATTCCACAAAGTGGACCAACGAAAAGATCACGAGCAAATGCATTGCATGATAAGGTTAACTCAATCCTCTCTCTCTATGATTTTGATGACTCAGTGAATTGTGCGCTACCTCATGGATCCACTATATGCGTGCTCAGGTGTGACCCCACATTGGAGACCGAAGACGATGTCGAAGAAGCTCAAGAACATGCCCAAGATGGTGCCCAAGAAGCTAGCAAGGAAGTTCAAGAAGAAGGCACCGAGGAAGAAGGAGGGAAGAAAAAGGAAGAGGAGGTGTAGGAAACCAGGCATAGGGAGGGCCCAGGACGGCTTCCAGGCCGGCTCCCTATCAGAGCCAGCTGTCCTCTTGCCCGGCCTAGGCAGGCAACCCTCAGCTCTAGGCCGGCAGGCACACAGAGGAGCCCTGCCTCGACCTCGGCCTCGACCCGGCCTCTAGCCCGGCCTAGGCCGGCTCCTCTGCTCGCCAAGCCGGCAACCACACTGAAGACCCCGGCCTCTGCCCGGCCAGGCCGTCTCCGCTATATGGGAAGGTGACAAAAACCCCTTTTCTACCCTCATCTACCCCCTTGGCTATATAACGAACCCCTTTGGACTAGAGTTAGGGTTAGAGATGAAATGAGACTTGTGAGATTAGATCCTTACCCCCTCTTGTGAGGCTACTCGTATGATTTGTATCTAGGATCGTATTAAGTCTACTCTTATGATTTGTATCTAGGATCGTATCAAGATTCACCAAGTTACCTATCCTTTCCCCTTGGGATTCAGTTCGGAGCTTCCCAATCTTCCTCAACTAATCCTTGAGATTCTATTGGCGTGGTGGACCGGCCACGGGTGAAGCAGTTTCCGAAAAGGTGAGTTCGGTTGGATCGATCATCCCGTAGGCGACCGTTGCGGCTTAGTTTATGGGAGATTTGGGTTCATCAGTTCTTACTAGTTACCCTCCCTCGATTTCCCACGTTTTCCCACCCTCTTGTGTTCATCGTTCGTTCTTCGTGTTCTTTGTCAATTTGTGAAGATCGGGCCACCCAAGAGGTTAATCCCTCCATCACGTACTAGGAACATAATCATGCGGGTTGTTTCGAAAAACACCAGCGTCCTATGGAAAATTATGCCTTTATATTTATATGTAATTGTCATAGTCGAAACTTTAGAGGTTTCTAGGAACTTGAAAGTAACGATATGAAACTTGAGTAATTAATCTCATATATGACATAAGTCATGGGAACAAAATCATATTTATTCACCAATATGGAACGGTATGTAGTTTTGTGATAGCACAAAAGTCAATGACCTTATCCTTTCTTAAATTGAAAATTGCATCTACCACCATGGTTTGTGGAATTTGTCGCAAGGAACACATAATACAAACCAGTTTTGCATATGACCACACATGTTGGTCTAATTATTTGCACATGCCCAAACAAACAATTAGTCTCTTGGCAGAGTCCAACGTGGCTCTTTCCATACACGTAGGCCCACACCCACAGTCCCACCACAACCCACACATTCCTTTCCTCTCGAACCCAATCAACTAATGAAAAAACTCGAAAAGGAGTTGTCTTCTCAAATGGAATGTACATGAAGAGGAGCACGCGACGCGACCTGGCGGCGGCGGTCGTGGCGCGCCGGCATCGAGGATGGCGGAATCCGATGGACCCTCTCTCAGTTCAATGTGTACGTTTCCCTCCTACTCTCTCTAGGAGACGAGTCCTAGGCTATGCGGCTCGGTGTTAGGGGCGGAAACCTTGGTAATGGCGTGCCAGCGAAGACTCCGACGTATCCCGATAACCCCATATCTTTGTGCACTATGTATATTTCTCTCCCAACACGCACCCTTTCCTTTTCATTTTGTCTGTTAGTAAATTTTTAGGAGGGACGGAAAACCCTAGGTTGCCTCTCCCAATTTGGGATTCAAATCGATATACAAATGGTGTCCGTTTCTTAATTTCGTGGTTTGAATTTCTCGGCTGCAATAATATTTCTTTAATTGTGCATTTTTATGAAAGAAATTGGGAGAGAAGAAGAGATTGTTTTTTTGTAATTGTACTTATTGGAGTACAAATTGTGGAGAAAATGAGTCATTATCCCGAACTTTGTATGAAATGACGTGACCCATGTAACAAATGCAATCTGAAGATTCAATATTTTGTATGTGCCATTAAACACTTGATTTGGAGCCAGCAACGAGACAGTAATATTTTGTAATGTGCTATATTTTGTATGTGCCATTAAACACTCCTATGATTTGTAACGAGACAATTTTTCTATATTTGTTTTCATTGATACTATTATTGATATGTTGTTATACAATTGTGTCCTTCAAATATTTACATTTTCAGATGTTACGCTGCCCAAATTTTAATGTAAACTCAAATAACTAAATTTACATGAAATTTGTATTATGTGCAACAACTCCACCAAACATTGTGGTTTTGTGTACCAACAAACTATAAAACATGTCTCTCTCCATGTTGGATGCCAAGTCATCGAAAAAACTGGGATCCCATATGTCAAGGAACATGTCAAGAGCACTAAATTGCTCTTTTGGGCTAGGTGCAAATAATTAGAGCCTTCTGCCTTCGCACGCGAATAAGAACCGCGCGGGAGCCGAGCAGTTTGGAACTTTAGTCGCGGGTGGCCAGGCCAACCGGGACTAAAGACCGGGAGGCCAGCAGTTCGGGCCTTTAGTCGCGGGTGGCCAGGCCAACTGGGATTAAAGCCCGCCGCGCGCTTCCCAAACCGCCACTAATGACCTTCAGTCGCGGTTCGCCTCGCGAACCGCGACTAAAGACCCATTTACACTAGTAGAAAACAGGGCATTGAGCCAAGCACATTGGAACCGGATGTGATAAAAACCGGTTCTAAAGGGTCTGTCCCCTGGGCCCCCTCCCTGCAGCAAAAGGCCGCAAGGCCTTTAGGACCGGTCTGTGATACAAAACGGTCCTAAAGGCCTTGCGGCCATTTGCTGCTGGGAGGGGGCCCAGGGGACAGACCCTTTAGAACCGGTTTTTATCACAAACCGGTTCTACAGGTTTTCTCATTTTTTTGCAGCAACTGCGGGTCCCGCTGTCATAACCTTTAGCACCGGTTTGTAATACAAACCGGTCCTAAAGCCCTCCCCTAAACCCTATATTCTACCCCGAGCTCAGCTCCATTTTTTCCAGGTCGAGCTCAACTCCATTTTTGCTCTCTCCTTCCTCTTGTGAGCTCTAATCCATCCCCATTTTTCTCCACCATTTGTCAAGATTGTTGGTACCCATCGGTTCTACGGTTAGCATCAACATTCCCTCTTCCGGCATTGCAAGTTTTGCTCGTTTTCTTGCTCATTTCATTTTTGTTGTGCTAGCTAGGTGTGTGATGAAATGCCTAAGCTAGAGAGAGTTCATCATTTGTTATGTATACATATGCAATTTGAGCTCAAATTTAATTATGATTTGTGGTTTTTTTTAGTGTCGCGCGCCTTGTCCCCTTCCTCACCGCCGTCGATCGCCCCGTCACCGACACAACCTTGGTGAGCCTATTGTTTTTATTTACCAAAACAAATTTTGATTTGTATGATTTACATATATATTTACTTGTATATAATTTTTATATATATATAGCGCCATGGTTTTGATATCCGTCCCCGTTGGCCCTCGTCCAGTCTATGATTCGGATGTGGTATATTATCTTTTATAACTACATATTTTCATTTCCTGATTATATGACAATTAATTACGCCGACCAATTTGACATAGATATTTTTATCTAGGAGGTAGTGGAACCGGAAATGCCAATCGACCCTATTGTTGAGAAGTTACACTTAGTTGAACAAGAAAATGTTGGCTTGAAAGAAAGATTGAAAACAACTGAAGAAAGGTTGGAAAAAACTGAAAGAGAGAAGATGACCTTGGAAAATATTCTTGCCGGTGTCGTCGATGGTCACAAGAGCGAGATGGACGCAATGCGCCTGAAGATTAGAAAGATTAGAAAATATGCAATTAGTAAAGAGTCTTGGTATCATTATGCCGTCGGGTCAATTGTTACCTTTGTTGCGATTTTGATCGCATTTGTTGTTGTTTTTAAATGCATTAATTAGAGAGAGTTTTTATGTATGGTCACTACGCTACTTTGGTTTTAACGTGTGATGAACTTTTTGTATTAATTAATTAATTTAGTCATGATGATTTAGCATAATGGTTGTTGATAAATTTATATAATGCAGATGAACCGGCAATGGATGTACAGTGATCGACGTCGTCCCGAATTCCTTAATGGCATGCATAGTTTTCTCAATGTGGCTGAGAAAAACAGGCAGAATGGATTTATTTTTTGTCCATGTAAAAAATGCCAGAATAAGAGGAATTTCCCTAGCTCAAGAACCATACACACCCACCTGTTGCAAGAAGGCTTCATGCCCAGTTATTTTTGTTGGACCAAGCACGGAGAAAGAGGGGTTGTAATGGAAGACAATGAAGAAGAAGAGGATAATGATAATTATCCTATGTTCGGTGAACACGGTGATACTGAAATGGGGGAAGACGAGCCTGAACTTGAGGACATTGTTGATGAGTCTGATGATGATCTTCGTCAGGTCATTCGTGAAGAACAGATAAACTGCGCAAGTGAAAACGAGAGGTTGAAGTTGGAGCGCATGTTAGAAGACCACAAAAAATTGTTGTACCCAAATTGCGAAGATGGCCAGAAAAAGCTGGGCACCATCCTGGAATTGCTGCAATGGAAGGCAGAGAATGGATTATCTGACAAGGGATTTGAAAATCTGCTGGAAATAATGAAGAAGATGCTTCCAAGAGATAACGTGCTGCCCTGCAGTACATACGAAGCAAAGAAGGTTGTCTGCCCTCTAGGATTGGAAGTGCATAAGATACATGCATGCATCAATGACTGCATCCTCTACCGCGGTCAGCACGAGAATTTAACTGCCTGCCCGGTATGCGGTGCATTTCGGTATAAGATCAGGCGAGATGACCCTGGTGATGTTGAGGGCGACGATCGCCCTAGGAAGAGGGTTCCTGCCAAGGTGATGTGGCATGCTCCTATAATACCACGGTTGAAACGTTTGTTCCGAAACAAAGAGCATGCCAAGTTGCTGCGATGGCACAAAGAAGACCATAAGGAAGACGATATGCTGAGACAACCCGCTGATGGGTCGCAGTGGAGAAACATCGACGATAAGTACGAGGACTTTGCACGTGACGCAAGAAACTTAAGGTTTGGTCTGAGTACAGATGGCCTGAATCCATTTGGGGAGCAGAGTAGCAGTCATAGCACCTGGCCCGTGACTCTATGTATCTATAACCTTCCTCCTTGGTTATGCATGAAGCGTAAGTTCATTATGATGCCAGTGCTTATCCCAGACCCGTCGCAACCTGGCAACAACATTGATGTGTACCTGAGGCCACTGGTTGATGAACTTTTAGAGTTGTGGGCTGACGAAGGTGTACGTGTGTGGGACGAGTACAAACAAGAGGAATTTGAACTACGAGGGTTGTTGTTTGTAACCATCAATGATTGGCCCGCTCTTAGTAACATCTCAGGACAGTCAAACAAGGGATACAGCGCATGCACACATTGTTTATGCGAGACTGAAAGTATACATATAGGCAAGAATGTGTACCCGGGGCATCGTCGATTTCTTCCAGACAGGCATCCCGTAAGAAAGAAAGGAAAGCATTTCAAAGGCGAGGCAGATACACGGAGGAAGCCAACCCTCCATAAAGGTACTGATATATATGACATGGTCAAAGATATAAAAGTAATCTTTGGTAAGGGTCCTGGTGCACAATCTGTTCCGAATGACACCGACAACCACGTAGCCATGTGGAAGAAGAAATCTATATTCTGGGAACTACCCTATTGGAAATTCCTAGAGGTTCGCTCTGCGATCGACGTGATGCACGTGACAAAAAATATTTGCGTGAACCTGCTAAACTTATTGGGCGTGCATGGGAAGAAGTCGAGAGATACACCAAAAGCACGGCTGCACCACCAACGTATGCACGAACGAGACAACCTGATGAATCCAGAGAATTTCAAAGGTCCTGCCAGCTACGCTCTTACCAAGGAAGAGAAGGAGATCTTTTTCCAAGTCCTGAGCAGTATCAAGGTGCCGTCTGGCTACTCGTCGAACATAAAAGGAATACTAAACCTTGAAGAGAAAAAGTTCCAAAACCTAAAGTCTCGTGACTGCCACGTGATCATGACCCAGTTACTTCCGATTGCATTGAGGGGGCTTCTGCCAGAAAACGTGCGAGTACCCATTGTGAAGCTATGTGCATTCCTCAACGCAATTTCTCAGAAGGCAATCGATCCAGCAACTCTACCAAGTTTACAGAAGGACGTGGTCCAATGTCTTGTCAGCTTCGAGTTGGTGTTCCCACCAACCTTCTTCAATATTATGACGCACCTCATAGTTCACCTAGTCCAAGAGATTTCCGTTCTCGGTCCTGTATTCTTACACAATATGTTCCCCTTTGAGAGGTTCATGGGAGTCTTGAAGAATTATGTTAAAAACCGTGCTAGGCCAGAAGGAAGCATGGTCAAGGGCTATGGAACAGAGGAGGTCATTGAGTTTTGTGTTGACTTTATTCCTGACCTGAATCCGATCGGTGTTCCTCAGTCGCGCCATGAGGGGAGACTGCGTGGAAAAAGCACGCTAGGAAAGAAATCAACATGTATGGACGAGCAATCTTTCACTCAAGCACACTACACAGTTCTAGTTAATTCCAGCTTGGCGGCTCCATATATCTAGGAACACAAGGATATTTTACGCTCGGAATATCCGGAGCAACCTGAAGATTTCATTGCTAAAGAACACGCGAAGACTTTCGGCGGTTGGTTGCAAAGACGTCTCATTAATGACAACATTGTTGAAGATGAGCTATACTTGTTGGCCAAGCAACCATCTTCGACTGTATTGACCTTTAAAGGGTACGAGATAAATGGTAACATATTTTACACGGCAGACCAAGATAAAAAGAGCACCAACCAAAACAGTGGCGTCCGGTTTGATGCAAAAGACGACAACGGGTAAAGGGTCACATACTATGGTTACATAGAGCAGATATGGGAACTTGACTACGGACCTTCCTTTCAGGTCCCTTTGTTCTGGTGCAAATGGTTCAACCTGTCAGGCGTGAAGGTAGACCCGAAGTACGGAATGACAACAGTGGATCAGAAGAATCTTGGGTACGACAATGATCAATTCGTCCTAGCCAATGATGTGGCTCAGGTTTTCTATGTGAAGGACATGTCTAGCAGACCGAGAAAAAGAAAAGATAAGGAAGCGAATACATCAGACGATGAGCCAAGACGCCACATAGTTCTTTCAGGGAAAAGAAACATCGTGGGAGTCGAGGACAAGACAGACATGTCAGAAGATTACAATAAATTTGATGAAATTCCTCCCTTCAAAGTCAAAGATGATCCAAGCATTCAGTTAAATGATGAAGATGTTCCATGCTTATTACGGCACAATCAGAAGAAAGGCAAGAAGAAAAATAGAAACGGATCATCCCTTTAGTCCCGGTTGGGGACACCAACCGGACTAAATGGGTTAGGGTTTCGTTTGGACCAATCAGATAGAATCACACGGATCGTGTGTTTCTTTCAAACGCTTGTGAGTCGTTGGATCCGGGGTGTGTTTCTTTCGAGCTGTTGTGAGTCGTTCGATCAGGGCTATGGTGTGTTTCTTTCGAGCTGTTGTGAGCCAGTGGATGAGGGTGTTTCTTAACCGTTGGATCAAAACCCTAGCTCAACACTTTGTGAGCCAGAGGATCCTATATATAGCCCACCTTCATACACCGGTCAGTTCATCGAGCAAATACAAAACATCCGGATTCGCCATCATACGTCCTGCCGTGCATTTGGTATGCATATATGCACCCAGTAGACACGGTGGGGCTGTATGATGGCGATACCGTTTGTTTTGTTGTACACCCACCTTTAAGTTTTGATACATCATATATTCAGTTCATCGAGCAAATACAAAACATCCGAATTCGCCAGCATACGTCCAGCCGTGCATTTGGTATGCATATATGCACCCAGTAGCCACGGTTGGGCTGTATGCTGGCGATACCGTTTGTTTTGTTCTACACCCACCTTTAAGGTTTGATACATCATATATTCAGTTCATCGAGCAAATACAAAACATCCGGATTCGCCATCATACGTCCTGCCGTGCATTTGGTATGCATATATGCACCCAGTAGACACGGTGGGGCTGTATGATGGAGATACCGTTTGTTTTGTTCTACACCCACCTTTAAGGTTTGATACATCATATATTCAGTTCATCGAGCAAATACAAAACATCCGGATTCGCCAGCATACGTCCAGCCGTGCATTTGGTATGCATATATGCACCCAGTAGCCACGGTTGGGCTGTATGCTGGGGATACCGTTTGTTTTGTTCTACACCCACCTTTAAGGTTTGATACATCATATATTCAGTTCATCGAGCAAATACAAAACATCCGGATTCGCCATCATACGTCCCGCCGTGCATTTGGTATGCATATTTGCACCCAGTAGCCACGGTTGGGCTGTATCATGGCGATACCGTTTGTTTTGTTCTACACCCCCCTTTAAGGTTTGATACATCATATATTCAGTTCATCGAGCAAATACAAAACATCCGGATTCGCCAGCATACGTCCAGCCGTGCATTTGGTATGCATATATGCACCCATTAGCCACTGTTGGTCTGTATGATGACGATACCGTTTGTTTTCTTCTACACCCCCCTTTGGAAACAGAAAGAATAAAAAAAGAAATGTGCGCCCCCCTGTACAGGCCTTTAGTACCGGTTGCTGTTAACAACCGGTGCTAAAGACCCTTTAGCACCGGTTGTTAACAGCAACCGGTACCAAGAAAGGCAAGAGTAAGATTGTGACGACCGGTTGTCACAGAGGCAGACAGAAGAAGTCACGGTATGGAAGTCACGTATTCAACATCGACAAAGAAAGGCAAGCGTAAGATTGTGACGAAAGGTTGACAGAGGGAAATACTCGCGATATATGTATGTACTTTTTAAAAGTGAGAAACAAAGTAGCAGCGGGCTAGTATACCAATAGCTAAATCAATCTACATGTATGGTATCTCGCTAAATCAATATATATATATATATATCCACGATATATATGCTCGATGTATCACTTGCGCTCTCACTTCTCGTTGCCTTACTCATTACCCACCCTAACAAACACAAAAACTTACCACAGGCGCATAAACTCCAAAATGCGTCTGGGGTAAAATTACCGCAGGCGCACAATGTAATATGCGCCTGGGATAAGAGCAGTACCGCAGGCGCATATATTGTAATGTGCGCCTGGAGTAAGTGGTCAGATTTTTCCCATTTTCCACCATATTTTATATCTTTGTTTATGATTTTAGAAATCAACTACCAAGTTATAGGATGTATTCCCATATTGTTTGTTGACTAAAATGTTCTTTGTTCTACCTTCCAAATTGCTAGGATACAATATTATGCCATGTTCATATATTCAGTTCATCGAGCAAATACAAAACATCCGGATTCGCCATCGTACGTCCAGCCGTGCATTTGGTATGCATATATGCACCCAGTAGCCACGGTTGGGCTGTACGATGGCGATACCGATTGTTTTGTTCTACACCCCCCTTTAAGGTTTGATACATCATATATTCAGTAATCCAGCAAATACAAAACATCCGGATTCGCCATCATACGTCCTGCCGTGCATTTGGTATGCATATTGCACCCAGTAGCCACGGTGGGGCTGTTTGATGGCGATACCGATTGTTGTGTTAGGGTGGAGCGTGGCGCGGGAGTTGACGCGTGGCGCGGGATTTGACGTGTGGCGCGGGAGTTCACGCGTGGCGCGGGAGTTGTGACGCGTGGCCAGGAGGGCGCGGTATAAACTGTCGCGCCTCGAGCGCGTCTTCTCCTCTCCACGCGCCCACTCCTCTCCATGCACCGTCGCGTTTCCACCATGCCTCCGAGGAGAAACAGCACCAACAGCTTTTGTGGCGTCCGAGCACGGCAGAACGGAATGTTCAGCGCAGATATCCGCTGGGGGGACGACCGCATCCCCCTCGGCTCCTTTGCGACGGCGGCAGAGGCCGCCCGCGCCTGGGACGCGGCGGCCTGGCGCCTCAACCGCCCGCGGTCGCTGATGAACTTCAACGACTGCCACACCGTCTGGGAAGCGGAGGCCAGGGCGCCAAAGCCGCAGATCGTCACTGCTGCCGACCACCTCCACCTCCGCCACCGCGCGTTTCAGGGCCTAGTCGACGCCATGGAAGACCGCGTCGTCCGTGAGTATTACCGGAACAACCCAGGGGAGGAGAGCGCCGACGAGGAGCTATGGCAGACCCGCGCGGCTGAGCGGGCGGAGCGCCGCCTCGAACGCCACCTCGCGTTAGATGCCGCTCGGGAGGCGAGGACGAATGCACTGCCAGAGCTTCGTCGGGCCGACCACGCCGGCGAAGTCTGGGCCTCCGACGATCCGAGGTGGGGGTCTATCTCGGACATACCATCATGCACCTCCGACGACGACGAGGAGGTCACCGACGAGTTCGACGACGACGATGACCCGGAGGAGGTCAGCGACGAGTTCCCCGACGACGACGACGAGGAGTAGTGTTCGACTGTTTTCTCTTTTTTAATAAAAGAATTTGTATTCCGGCGACACTGCGGCGCGCTAGCGCGTCTGTTTTCTGTTTTTAATAAAAGTAACCTTCTGTTTTCCATGTTTTCCATGTTTTATAAATCAATGTAAAAGAAAACAGAAAAGGGAAACAAAAAAGAAAAATAAAAGAAGAAAATCTTATTGTATGGTATCTCGCTAAATCAATCTATATATATTTATCCACGATATATATGCTCGATGTATCACTTGCGCTCTCACTTCTCGTTGCCTTACTCATTACCCACCCTAACAAACACAGAAACTTACCACAGGCGCATAAACTCCAAAATGCGCCTGGGGTAACTTTACCGCAGGCGCACAGTGAAATGATGCGCCTGGGATAAGAGCAGTACCGCAGGCGCATATTTAGTAATGTGCGCCTGGGTAAGTGATCATATTTTTCCTATTTTTCACCATATTTTATATCTTTGTTTATGATTTTAGAAATCAACTACCAAGTTATAGGATGTATTCCCATATTGTTTGTTGACTAAAATGTTCTTTGTTCTACCTTCCAAATTGCTATGATACAATATTATGCCATGGGGAGAAATTCTACATTCCAAATCTACACGAAGAAATTCAACATTTACATAGTATGAGATGAGCTCTTATCACAATGAGCTATGCCATGGGGAGAGATAGATAGTGTACATAACACCATTTTAAATCATTCCTAAGCAAGAAAGAAATGGGATATGTTTGATAGTAATAAACTTGTGATGTATCAATCATGTTCAAAATACATTAGCTAGCAAATCGAACACCATTTTAGAAATCAACTACCAAGTTATGGTGAACAGATATATAGAAACGGTTGTTTTTCTGTTTTGTTTTCTTGATGTGTTTTTGTTTGTTTTCTTGATGTGTTTTTGTTTGTTTGTTTTGAAATGTGTGTTTGACATAATATAGAAATAGTATAGCTAGGAATTAATATAGAAATAATATCCATTATATAATAATATATCCATTACATACTAATATATCCATTACATGCATATATCGAACGCACGATGCGGTACACAAACAACATCTACTCGAGCTCCGTCGAGTAGATGCGGAACAACTCGTAGGCAACGTATGCATCTATGGCTGCATAGTTGACGTTGGTCTTGTCCAGTGGGTTCTTCCCCCAATACATGTGATTCTTGGAGGGGAAACGAGACTTCATGGTTTTGTAGTCGTCGTGGATGAATGCGGTTGCCATCGTAGCCATCCCGGTCTTGGGCCCGGACAACTCATCAAAATGGATAAGGTCCTGAAGATCAATGTAGTGATCTTCAGGTATCACAATACCCAAGCTCATCAACTTCTGACGGTCTTGAGTGATGTCAACGCTGCAGAAGTCATACCCCTTGTTGACAAGAAAATCAACAACTGCCGGAGAATGCTTTGAACTACTGCAACAACAAAAATAGAACACGTGTTAGATATGTTGCAACACATGTATTCTTCAGATGCAACAAACAAATCGAAAATGTAAGATTGTACGTGTGCGTTACCTTGACCATTGGAAGACCAAAACGAACTCCTTGATCGCAATCTGGATGACGGCAACATCCCGTTGATCCGCCGTATACTCTAGATCAAGCACGAAGAACCTATGGTGTTCATCGGCTTGTTCATAGAGATCGCTAATAAAATGCTCAAGAAGACCGGGGAGCCTCTCGCAATTATTGGTGTAGACCACGTCGAGACTCTTGCCGCATGGTGTAGCCACACGGAGAGTCTCCCAAACATCAGCCATGGGTGCTTGGTGGAGGAAGATCAAAGAGAGGAAGAAGAGGAGGAAGAGAGAAGAAGAAACAGAGAGACTCTCGATCGGGTGCGCACTGTAGCAACAAAACCGCCGCGCGGGAGGCGAGCAGTTTGTACCTAGACCCTTTCGCACCGGTTGTTAACACAAACCGGTGCTAAAGGTCTGTACAGGGGCGCGCAGTCTGAAAGTGGCCTAGTACAGACCCTTTAGAACCGGTTTGTGTTAACAACCGGTGCGAAAGGTCTGTACAGGGGGCATAGTCTGAAAGTGGCCCCAGTACAGACCCTTTAGCACCGGTCTGTGTTAACAACCGGTGCGAAAGGGTCTTTAGCACCGGTTGTTAACACAGACCGGTGCTAAAGGTCTGTACAGGGGCGTTATCAAACACTTAGCGAAAATTTTGCTATCATTCTTTCGCGCGCGTCATCTCTCCTTCCAGTACGGCGAAGCCCTGCTCCGGCCGCGCGTCGCCGTCCGCCTCGCCGTCATCTTCTCGTCGCCGTCCGCCTCGCCGCCCCGGGCGCGCCCCGACGTCGCGCCGCTTCCCTCTGCCTCCCACCACCGACCCGAGGCCGCGCGCGCTTCTCCCCACCGCGGCTCCTCCTCCGTCGCCGTCCGCCTCCGCCCCGTCGCCGCCCACACGCGGCACCGACGCCGCCGCGCGCCGCGCCGTCGCCCCCTGTGGACCCCCGCCGTCGCCTCTCGCCCCTCGCCGTCGCCCCGTCGCCCTCTGTAGGTAAGGAAAACAGAGAACTTTTTTTACTGCTTTAATTTGTTTTTACAATCTTGTTTAGTGTTAGAAATTTAGTGTTAGAATTTTTTGTTAGAATTTTTGTGTTAGAATTTAGTGTTAGAAATTTTTAGAGTTATAATTTAGTGTAAGAAATTTTTTATTGTTAGAAGTTAGGAATTTTTAGAAAAAAAATAGTGTTAGGAATTTCTACTTAGGAATTTTTAGTGTTAGGAATTTCTAGTTAGGAATTTTTACTTAAGAATTTTACTTAGTAATATCAACTTAGGAATTTCACTAAAGATTTTTTAGAAAATTTCACTAAGTTAGACAAATTTCACTAATTAAGTTAGTGTTAGAAAATTTCACTAAGTTAGAAAATTTCACTAAGTTAGAAAAATTTCACGTAGTTAGAAAATTTCACTAAGTTAGAAATTTTCACTAAGTTAGTGTGTTAGAAAATTTCACTAAGTTAGTGTCTTAGAAAATTTCACTAAGTTAGTGTTAAAAAAATTCAGAAAGTTAGAAGTTAGGAATTTTTAGAAAAAAAATAGTGTTAGGAATTTCTACTTAAGAATTTTTAGTGTTAGGAATTTCTAGTTAAGAATTTTTACTTAAGAATTTTACTTAGTAATATCAACTTAGGAATTTCACTAAAGATTTTTTAGAAAATTTCACTAATTAAGTTAGTGTTAGAAAAGTTCACTAAGTTAGACAAATTTCACTAATTAAGTTAGTGTTAGAAAATTTCACTAAGTTAGAAAATTTCACTAAGTTAGAAAATTTCACGTAGTTAGAAAATTTCACTAAGTTAGAAATTTTCACTAAGTTAGTGTGTTAGAAAATTTCACTAAGTTAGTGTCTTAGAAAATTTCACTAAGTTAGTGTTAAAAAATTTCAGAAAGTTAGAAAATTTCACTAAGTTAGAAATTTTCACTAAGTTAGTGTGTTAGAAAATTTCACTAAGTTAGTGTCTTAGAAAATTTCACTAAGTTAGTGTTAGAAAATTTCAGAAAGTTAGAATAATTTCACTAAGTTAGAAAATTTCACTAAGTTACCATCTTGTTCCTGTTTAACTTTCATCTTATTTCTGTCATATTTCTCAATTTACTATTTTTTACTAAGTTAGAAACACTAAGATATTTTACTTAATTACGGAATATTTACTTAGTCCGGGCTTGTTTTTAGTTCATGTCTATGTTGGACCCGCCGGGCGATGTCCGGGACTGGGCCGCGCCAGGCTGGCACTGGGAGCTCCTTAGTACCGGGGCACGCGGCTTGGTGAGAAATCCGGGTGACGTGGTCGACTCGGATATTCTTTGGTGGCCATCGAGTGGGCCACGCTCGGTGCGGAGAGAGCCGACCCCTGAGGAGGTGGTACAACAGCGTATCAGGGAGGAGGACGAGCACGTCCGTCGCTACATGTACTTGCTCGATAGGCAGTATAGCAGCAGTTGGTCGATTATTCGGAGGGTTCCTTACCACGTGAGCTATGACCCTATGAGGGTTCCTTATCTATGGATGCGTAGCACCCGTGACTCAGCACCCCGCGGCTTAGGACCCGGTCGGAGTTAATTATTTTGAGAGATGTCACGAGACTATGTATAAGTGATATTATTCGATCGTGATGTATTAGGGTTTAAAAAATTAACCCGAGCTATGTAACTCTTGGTGTTTATTATCATACGTTTAAATATTTCATTAATATGTCCAGAACTATTATTATTAGAATTATTATTTGTAGTTAGAATTATTATTAGAATTAGAATTAGAATTAGATTTAGAATTAGAATTAGCTAGAAGTAGAATTTCGCTAAGTGTCCGATGAAATAATCTCGCTAAGTGTCCGATGAAATAATTTCTCGCTAAGTGTCCGATGAAATAATTTCGCTAAGTGTTCTTCATTTTATAAATTTTACTAGCAGGTGTTGAGCTATGGATCCCCAAGAACCTGCACATGATTCGCACGCCGATCAGCTCGCGGGAATGGGTGAGGCGGAGAAGGAAAGAATAATGTGCCAGATGATTTTTGAGAATGCAACGGCCATATATCATGATCACGACGGTGGACAGGCGTTTAGCAATCAATTTTTGAAAGACTCCGGTGACGGAGCTGAGAATATAGAAGATGTAGTAGATGATGACGACGACAACGTCGAGGATGCAGAAGTGCCCTCCAGAACAAACTCTGCCAATGTATATCTCAAGTCACTGTTGACGCAACAATTAATTTGTATTGCACTTACTAACGAATCATTATTTTCCCGTTTAGGCGCCCTCCGGAACAGCTGGCGCAAGTACTGAGATAAAGTCGAAACGAGGCCCGGCCGCAAGGTTGAAAGATACCGCAAGGTTCTCGATCGATACAGTTGCTGCTGATGGCAAACCACTGGAGCCCCCAGAAACTTATCGCAAATTCATAAATCAGTGCGGAGTTGTTGTAAGAGACCTGGTCCCGATCAACTTAATAGAATGGAATAAGCCGAAGACCGGCGCCAACGTTGGAGCTACTTATGTCGATGATAGATTTAAAAAACTGTTCTGCGACACGGTATGGCTAAATTTCAGCGTAGCTGAAGATAAGAAGAAGAAAGTCGAGGAGTGGGTTTTGAAGAAGATGGCCACACAATTCCAGAGGTGGAAGAAAGACCTGTGGAAGAAATATAAGGACGAAGATCCAGTTTTCACTGGGCAACTAGTGAAGATAAGATACGCTTGGGATGATTTTAAGGCATACAAGAAATCGGGTGTCTTTACATCCCGATCAGCCACAAATAAGGAGAATGCGAAGAAGAAGAAATATCACCATATTTTGGGGTCAGGTGGCTACATGACTTCCCTGCCTAGGTGGCGACGCTATGAAGATGCGCTTCTGAAAAGAGGTATCATTCCACAGACACATGACTGGCCCGATAGGTCCAAGTTCTGGTTGTTCGCGCATGGGGCAACGTTGGACGCTGAGACTGGGATGATTGTTGCTCAGGGACCATGGTCGGAAAAAATAACGAAAGTCCTAGCAGAACTAGAGAAGGCAATAGAAGCTGTTTGAAAAGGAACTTTTGTTCCCGATAGAGAGAACGACGAGCTGACGAAGGCACTCGGGAACCCCGATAAGTGGGGACGAACATGAGGCTTTGGAGCCACTACCCCGTGGAGCCAAGGGTTTCCAGCGGACATTGGCACTTACAGAAGCCGTGGTAGAAGTAAGAAGAAGGAGCTGGAACGGATATCGACATTAGAAGAGAAGGTGGCGTTTCTCTTGGAGAAAGGGGGACACCCTGTACCTAACACTGAAGAGGAGGTAGAACATCGTCCTGCACCTGATCAGCTGCAAATAGAAGACGATCCTGTAGCAGATGCCGTCCCATCTCAGCATAGAAGCAGCGTGGGTTCCACGCAGCTGCAGCTAGAAGACAGTCGTGCAGTCAAACCGTCGGCGCCTCACTACCCCGTGGATGATATCACGGAGAAGACAAACTGTGAGATACATATGCCAATGGGGAACATATCCTTCAGGGTGGCGTCAGGCTATGCTTTACCGAATCAACCTGGAGCAACCTACCATGGTGGTCAGATTCCAGCATCCCATGCTCGTGTCGGATTGTCAACAATTACGCCAGGATGCCATTCAATTGAGCTCCATATTCCTGGAGGTGAAGGCGAGAATACACTGGGAGAAATGGAGCTTGGTATCATCTTGTGGAATAAGAAACACATCGTGTTTCCTAATGCGGCGCCAAGGCCACCGACTCCTCCAGGTACAAATGCAGCACCTCCATCAATTACTGAATGTTGCACCACATGTAAGCCTATTTTTAATAGTTTTTTCACTTTCTTACAGAGAATGCACGACCTCCAAGTCCACCCCCCAACGCACCTCCAAGTCCACCCCACAACGAAGATTGGGAGCCCGAGGCTGAGGGTCCATCGCCTGTGCACTCCCGTGAGCCGACGGATGCGCCCACTACGGGTACGGCAAAGCGGAAGCTGCAGTTCAGAAGAAACAGGACTCCTCCCAAGAAGATAAAAAGGAAACCCAAGAAAGTCGAGACTCCCCCGAAGTTACCAGGCCTGATGACTCCGGAGGAACTAACCGATGCCGTAAAAGCCAAAACCAAAGCATGGTTCGCACGGTTTCCCCTGAAGCCCCCTCCAGACGTCTGGAAGGAAACTCTGAAGGACATCCCAAAGTGGAAAATTGAGCGGACCATCGACAACTTATATTATCCTGCACCGCCGCCACCGCCGCCCCTTTCAGACTATGAACGGTACATTGAGAAGATGCACACCGCACAGATGAAGCAGGCGGAGCAGACGAAATGCGGGAAACAAGTTCCCCAGCTCGAACAACAAGAAGCACGGTCAATTCCCCCGCTCAAGGTGTTATCTGACCAGGCTTCAGTGTCCGGTCCACGCATGGGCGACGTGGGTTACGCTATTGCTGATGTGGTATATAAATACAAGCCCGAGCACCCTCTGGTCGAAAATCCCACTACTCTAACAACCCAACTATGGAATTTACATGATTGGTACTTGGAGGCCGCAAGGCAAAAGAGAGACTGTATCATGGCTCAAGTTCAGGATCAACACTACTTCAGAGAGTATGGTGTGGAGCTTGGGTTCGATGATTTCTTCCAGATGTACAATCAACGTGCCCTCGACAAATCTATCCTCAGCTGCTACTGTTTGTAAGTGATTTATTTGTGTAATTTAATTATTTAGTTAAGCTCGCGTTCATTGCCCGTATAATTATCACTCACGACATTCTTTTTGTACGCTACTATGCAGAATGAAGATTCGTGAATGCAGGCTGGCAGGAATCTGGGACTTTGGGTTCATTGACCCGTATTCTTACCATCAAAACACAATAGAAAAGTTCAACAAGGATACACCAGATGATTTTCTAAGGTTTTTGAAGCGACAAAGTACCAAAAAAGAAATACTTTGGCCCTACGGATTCAAGTGAGTGTTACTGTCTTGTAGACATTCCATGTTGCTTACCTGATGTTAAGTGTAATTGATGAGTATGCATGACTGCGTGTGTACACGTGCGCATGTCCCACTTCATATTGTTCATCATTAGAATCGATCAAGGACAAGTTGAAGTCTGGAACTCGTTAACCTGGGGTGCTGACACATGGAAGAGCGCGCGTCAGATGTTTCAAAAGTATATATATATATCGGCCTCTTTCGTTCATCGGCCTCTTTTTCGTTCATTTCCTGCTATCAAGTAAGTAATAACTAACTCTTGTATTCATTTTTCTTTTGTCGGCCAGGGTTTGGCAAATGTTCATCAAGGAAGAACCCGGTACATGGGCAGACAAGCTCAACTTTCAGATAAACAAAGTAAGTAGTACTACGTACCATGGTTTCAATACCATTACCATTCTCTTGATTATTATTAATTTGACTGAATTATGTTTCTCGTATATAGAACGTCCCGCAACAACCACAGGGCACTGATTATTGTGGATACTACGTTTGCGAGTTCATTCACAGGATTATCAATGAGAAATCCCGTACTTCCAGAAATCTAGAGGTACGTAACCGGGTCTTCACAACTTTATTTATGTTGCCATCAATTATGTTTAGTTTTGTTTTCATCTACTTCTTTTAAAGATGGCACGAAAGCGGGCGATGCTCAAACCAATCGAACGTTGCAAGGCAATTGCAGAGGAATTGGCAGGATTTCTCCTCACGCAAGTCATAGATGAAGGCGGAGAATTTTTCCATCCTATGAACCAATTATAGCCAGCTCCCTTCTCTATGCAAGTATACAACTATTGGAAACGAACTTCAGATTATGTAATGCTCGGTCGATTACTTCGTGTTACATGTATATATATATGTACTTTTATTTGGTGCATCAACATTTAACCGCAAACACGGAATCGGAAACACGCAAACACGGAATCGGTGTTTCCGGATACGTATTTCCGATTACGTGTTTCTGATTCCGTGTTCGTAAAAAACGAAACACGGACACACGGAATCGGAAAGACGTAAACGGAAACACGTAAACGGAAACCCTGAAAATACAGAACACGCCCTAAACCCTAAACCCTAAATACGGAATCGGAAACCCTGAAAAGAAAAAGGAAAAAAAAAAGAAAAAATCATTAGGACCGGTTGATGTTACCAACCGGTTCTAAAAGGTCATCCGCCTGCGCGCACTCCTCGGCGCCCACGTGGAGGCCTTTAGAACCGGTTTGTGACAGACCGGTTCTAAACGGGGGGGCCTTTAGTCCCGGATACGTAGCACCGGATTTGTATCCGGGCCCAAAGGCCCTTACAAACCGGTGCGAATACCCCTGTTTCAACTAGTGTTAGTCACGGTTCCTATATTTTGGGGACTAAAGGGGGCGTATGGAAGGCCTTTTTTCTACGAGTGCCCAAGAATGTCAAAAATATACCCAAGAGGGTTCCCAAGAAGCTAGCAAGGAAGTTCAATAAGAAGACACCGAGGAAGAAGGAGGGAAGAAGAAGAAAGAGGAGGTACAGGAAACCCATCATAGGGAGGCCCCAGGACGGCTCCCTAACAGAGCCAGCCGAACTCTGGCCCGACCTAGTCCGGCCACCCTCAGCTCCAGGCCGGGAGGCAGACAGAGCAGCCCTGCCTCGACCCCGGCCTCCAGACCGGCCTAGGCCGGCTCCTCTGCTTGCCAGGACAGCGACCACACTGAAGACTCCGGCCCCCCTTTTCTACCCTCATCTACCCCCTTGGGTATATAACGAACCCTTTTGGACTAGAGTTACGGTTAGAGATAATCTGAGAGTTGTGACCTTAGCTCCTTACCCCCTTTTGTGAGGCTACTCCTATGATTTGTATCTAGGATCGTATCAAGGCTACTCGTATGAGTTGTATCTAGGATAGTATCAAGATTCACCAAGAGTTACCTATCCTCTTCCCTTGGGATTCAGTTAGGGACTTCACAATCTTTCTCCACTAATCATTGAGGTTCTATTGGCGTGGTGGACCGGCGACGGGTGTGATGCGGTTTCCGAAAAGGTGAGTTTGCTTGGATATAGGCGACCGTTGCGGCTTAGTTGAAGGGAGATTTGGGTTCTTAAGTTCTTACTAGTTATCCCCCCTCGATTTCCAACGTTTTCATCGTGTTCATCTTTCGTTCTTTGTGTTCTTGGTCAATTTGTGAAGATCGGGCCACCCAAGAGGTTAATCCCTCCATCATGTACCAGGAACACAATCGTGCGGTGTGTTTCGGCAAACACCGGCGTCCTGTGGAAAATTATGCCTTTATATTTAGATGTGATTTTCATAGTCGAAACTTTAGAGGTTTCTAGGAACTTGAAAGTAACCATAAGAAACTTGAGTAATTAATCTCATATTTTACATAAGTCTTATGAACAAAAGCATATTTATTCACCAATATGGAACGATATGTAGGTTTGTGATAGCACAAATGGCAATTACTTTATCCTTTCTTAAAGAGAAAATTGCGTCTACCACAATGGTTTGTGGAATTTGTGGCAAGGAACACATAATACAAACCAGTTTTGCATATGACCACACATGTTGGTCTAATTATTTGCACATGGCCCAAACAAACAATTAGTCTCTTGGCAGAGTCCAACGTGGCTCTTTCCATACACATAGGCACACACCCACAGGCCCACCACAACCCACGCATTCCTTTCCTCTAGAACCCAATCAACCTATGAAAAAACCGAAAAGGAGGTGGCTTCTCAGACGGAACGTACAAGAAGAGGAGCAGGCGATGCGACCTGGCGGTGGCGGACGTGGCACGCCGGCAACGAGGATGGCGGAATCCGATGGGCTCCTCTCCCTGTTCAATGGGTACGTTTCCCCCTGCTCTCTCAAGGAGACGAGTCCTAGGCGATGCGGCTCGGCGATAGGGGCGGCAGCCTCGGTAATGGCACGCCGGCGAAGACTCTCGACGTATCCCGATAACTCCATCTCTTCGTCCAATATGTATGTTTCTCTGCCGACACGCACCCTTTCTGTTTCATTTTGTCCGTAAGTAAGGTTTTAGGAGGGACGGAAAACCCTAGGTTGCCTCCCCCCAATTTAGGATTCGGATCGATGTACAAATGTTGCCCGTTTCTTAATTTCGTGGTGTGAATTTCTTGGCTGCAATAATATTTCTTTAATTGTGCATTTTTAAGAAAGTAATCGTGGAGAGAAGAAGAGATTGTTTTTTTTGTAATTGTACAGATTGGAGTACAAATTGTGGAGAAAATGAGTCATTATCCCGAACTTTGTATGAAATGACATCAGCCATGTAACAATTGCAAAATCTGAAGATTCAATATTTTGTATGTGCCATTAAACACTTGATTTGGAGCCGGTAACGAGACGGTAATATTTTGTAATGTGCTATATAAATTTGCAGCCTGTAAGTGACAATTTTCTATATTTGTTTTCATTGAACTATTATTGATATGTTGTGATATAATTGTGTCCATCAAATATTTACCTTTTCAGAGGTTATGCTGCCAAAATTTTAACGTAAACTCAAATAATTAATTTGCATGAAATTTGTGTTATGTGTAACAACTCCACCAAACATTGGGGTTTTGTGCACCAACAAACTATAAAACATGTCCCTCTCCACGTTGGATGCCAAGTCATCGAAAAAACTGGGATCGCATATGTCAAGGAACATGTCAAGAGCACTAAATTGCTCTTTTGGGCTAGGTGCAAATAATAAGAGCAACATATGTGGTCATGTGCAAAACTAGTTTGTTTTGTGCGTTTCTTGCAACGAATTCCACAAACCATGGTGTTAGATGCAATTTTCTCTTTCTAAAATAAACTAGTAGAAGTGCACGTGCAATGCACGTCTACTTGGGCGCACATAAGACAATTTTTTTCACATAGGATACATTTTCTGAAAAATTGTAAATTTCACACCAAGTGCATATCCTAACATAGGATACATTTTCTTAATGTCAGTTTTCATGAAGATCTCAATTCTACTTACTAATAAAGAGCGATGTTTTCTTTATTACATCCACCAAATATTGTGTTCACCGAACACTTAGCACCGATAGATCAACCAAGATTAATAAATCTAATAACCTGGATTACTCTAATGTCATGATTAACAAATAGTTGTTCTGATTAGTCTTGTTATCCCCAGTCATTGTTCCGCGAATAATGTTTTGGTAGCAAGATCCATGTTAATTTCTTCAACTTTTCTTTAAATCTCTCTCCCGCATTCATACAACATTATTGTTTGTCTGTGAAAATATACAATTATATACTTTAAAATCATCATAACTCAGTTGCTAAATCAACTACACATAGCTTAGCTGATGCAACTAATCTCATGCCTCGCAGTTGCCAAATCAACTATACATACATAGCTCAGCTGAAAGCTTTCTTCCTATCCTTTTGGTTTTTGTCTAGTCTAGGCACGCTCTCTCTTTCTTTGTTTGTGGTAGTTTATAAACTCTTGCATCATCTTTATGTTTTCTCCTAATAACAGAAATGTGTGGATACACACTATACAGTACTATTTTAGTTATGTTGTTCAGAAATTCAGTCAATTTTAGTAATGCCACATTGTTAAGAGATTCATGGTACAGGAGCCATGGAAAGTTAGCAATTAAGGCAATACAATATCACAATGTACCTAAGCATCAATAATTTGTCCAAGAGATGAACCACCACCCATGGATGCATAACCTTCCTTGCCCTTTGGTACTCTCGCAACAGACATAGTGCTATCGGCTTATGACTCATTCAGGATCTGCATGCTGCAGCACTGTAGTTGAATTGAAGATTGCACACCATTTTGCAAGGACATTAAGAATCGTGCGAATGTAACTCGCATGTCTGTTGTAAGTTCATATCTAACTCTGCAGCCAAAGTTCTTCTATGATAAGTTCAGCAATTAATGTGCACTGTCCGTGGAATTGGGCAATCAACTGAAAAAAATTGATACCCAGTGACTTGTCAGTCGAGTTTGACGGAGTTCGACGGAACTTATTTGAACTCATGCACCATGCCGTCAATCTCGGTGGAAGCTGCAGCCAGGGACCTCGTCCACCTTGCTTCTCCACATCTGCCGCCTCACCTGCACTGCCTCACCGTGCCGGCCCTCGCGAGCAAGTAGTCCCCGGTGTCGGCCCCCTTGCCTGCCATCTGCCGCATCCCGCGCTCGACATGGCCGTGCGCCCGGCACGCCGAGTGTGGTGAGCCCCAAATGGGCGCATCGGGCCGAACCGGCATCGCGGCGACGAACTCCTCCATCTCATCCAGGCTCCCAGAGCACGCGAGCATGTCCACGACGCAGCCGTAGTGCTCGACACTGGGAGCCACGCCGTGCACCTCGGCCATGGCGTCGAAGTGCCAAAGCCCGTCCTCGATGAACCCGGCGTGGCAGCACGCGGAGAGCACGCCGAGGAAGGTCACCTTGTTTGGTTTCACGTCGGCTCGACGCATGTCGGCGAAGAGCGGGCGCATCCTCCCCACGGCCGTGCGCGGCCAGGCCCAAGATCATGGACGTGTAGTTGTACACGTCCCGGCGCGCCATGCCGTCGAACACCACCGCTGCCTGATCCACCGCGGCGCACTTGGCATATATGTCGACCAGCTCGACGCCATCGGCGTTATTCCGTCCAGTCCTCTGGCTAAGGTAGTATGCATGTGCCACATTCAGGTGTCAAACGCGCACAACCGAGTACGGCAACGAACGTCACGTCGTCCGGACGCTCGCCCTGCCCCTGCTACATCAGCATCTCCTGGAACAGAGCCAGCGCCTCCGGTGTTGGCTGGCGAGCGCGTGCGCGGAGATCATTGTGTTGCAGATAACCACGTTCTTGAGCAAGGCCGCCACGTCGCCACACTTGGCATACATGTTGACTGGCGCATTGCAGGCGACGACATCGAGGGTCATCTCCGCGACGAAGAACGCGTGGGTGCACCTCCTTGGCCAGCGCGATGTCCCCTATGCCAGCGCAGGCTGCGAACGCCGCTGCCGCATCTATGGCATCGACGACCGCCACGTCGTCGTCCGCGATGGCCAGGAACAGAGCCGCTGCTTCGCCGAGCTGCCCGACACGCGCGTGGCTGGTCACCATGGATGTCCAGGAGACCACGTCTGGCGCTGGGTCGCTTGAGAAGAGCGTGTGGTCCTGCGCTGGCCGCGCGCGAGGTAGAGCGCGATGAGCGCGTCGAGGACGCCGCGGCGGCGGCAGTCGAGGCCGAGGTTCGTGGCATGGGCGTGGGCGTGCAGCAACGGTGCGGTCTCGTCGGGCGGCGCCGGCGACGTGGTGGCCAGGCCCTTTAGGATGGCCCGGAGCGCACCGGCGAGCGACGCCACTTGCGGAGGTACGGTGTCGGGATTGGAAGTGCGGCGTGGAGCCTCCTTGGGCTTGCCATGTGACTCGCGGGATCTGAGCATGGCCATGGCCATCGAGAATTAACCCTAGCCGAGGGAGGAGAGAGGATGGAAGGAGCGCTCGTTGAGTTCGGCACCCTAATTCTCAGACCGTCGTCTATAGCAGCCGTTTATAGCCGGTGAAAAAACAAAGACTCGTACCGGTTCGGTAAAAGCACTTGGCGGTGGCATATTTCGTAATATTAATTTGTGTTGAGCAGCTCAACATTGAAGCGATTTGGTCCGTTCGATCTATGGTGTTTGATGGCCAAGATCGATTGTATCTACGAAGTTTGCTCTTTTATAAGTATAAGTTTAGATGAATTGATGTTTATCGGTGGAGGACATGAACAATCTATTTTCTTCATACTGTTAGCACAAAGAAAAACGCTATGCATGCCTGGAACATACAAAGCCTGAATCACACAACACCGACATGTACTACACAGAGGAAGCACAAGGGCCACAAGCTTGCTGCACCGATGTAGCACCATCTTGTTGGTGATGCCGTGCTATTTTTCGCCAAGAGAAAAGGCCTCTTTGACTCCGGCCCTACATGTCTGACAACCCTAGCTGGTTAAACCAAACCGGCCGCCAGGGAGGTAGCACGTACGGGAGCGCGAGCCTCAACACGAAAACCCTAGCCTCTAGCGACCATGCCGCCGCCGGCACGGGCGCTGCCGGAAGAAGTCATCGAGGAGATCTTACTCCGCCTCCCGCCGCACAAGCCCGCCTGTCTATTGCGTGCCTCTGTTGTCAGCAAGCACTGGCTGGCGCTACTCTCCAGCCCGCGCTTTCGCCTTCGCTACGGCAAGTTCCATGGAGCTCCCCCCATGCTCGGTGTCCTTATATCCAGGCGCTGGGATGACCTGGAGCCGGAAGAACCAGACCCAGTACCACCTTTCGTCTCCACCACGAAATTCCGGCCACGCGTCCCTGACGACGGCTGGAGCCATAGGGACTACGCTGTGTGGGACTGCCGCCATGGCCGCGTTCTCCTTGGTGAGAAGAATGCGGCGCCCATGACGCTCGCCGTATGGGACCCCTTGACCGGCCGCCGGAGAGAGCTGCAACAGCCAGATCGCATGCCGGTGGAGTTCCACGAAGATGGTCTTCTCGGGGCGGCGGTACTCTGCGCCGTCAACGGCTGTGACCACCGCGACTGTCATGACGGCCCCTCCCAGGTGGTCTTCTTCTCCCTGCATGGAGGCATCCCCTTTGCTGCACAAGTTTGTGTCTCCTTGCTCGAGACGGGTGACTGCAGGACGCATTGGAGTGAGCCATGCTCTGCTCTTCCTATTGGAAGTCTTGGAATTGGATACATCGAACCATACCCACCAGTTCTGGTCAATGACGCAATTCACTTCATGCTCGCGTATGAATATGAATACGACGATGAGTATTATGACGGTGTTGCTCGTGTAAAGATTCTTCAATACGACTTGAGATCAACTTCCTTATCATTGATTGATGCGCCATCCGCGGCGGCTCGCACTTACGGTAATTCTATCCTCATGGCCATGGAGGATGGTAGCTTGGGGTTTGCACGCTGGAAGAAGTTAACCCTCCAAATATGGTCAAGACGGATCGGATTCGACGGGGTTGCGGCATGGACTCGGACTAGAGTCATCAATCTACAAAATATTCCTCCTATTAAAGATCCCCACAAAGGTTTTACCATGCATGGATCTGTCGAGGGCAGTGGGATCATTTTCGCCTCCACAGAACTTAACATGATCTACAAGATTAATCTCAAGACACTACGACGGAAGAAGATATGGAAGGGAGAGGTTTTCGTGCTGTGATCCCGTACATGAGTTTCTGCTATCCACAAGGTATTTAACCATACATCTCCTTTATTTTGTGATCTGATACCAACTCTTAAGTACTTATATATAAGATAGGTAGTCCCTAGCGGAACAAACAAAATAGCAGATGTCTAACTCGGTTGAAAGTTATTACTTGATGCTTCTTTTGGGATATATTTATATGGCGATCAAACATTGGGCCTATGTAACACTCAAACGCTACACCTAATTGTGCATATGTTTACTTAGTTGAGCAATTTATATACAACCATATCATCTCCTTTTTCGAATCACACTGATATACATATATATTTGCAGGAAGGGTGACAGCCTGTGATGTGGCTCATTGACAACATATGCTTAAATATGCTTGTAGGCAGGGTTGCATTCTCATCAACAAGAAAGATTACCAACTCTTAAGTACTTATATATAAGATAGGTAGCCCCTAGGGGAACAAACAAAATATCAGATGTCTAACTCGGTTGAAAGTTATTACTTGATGCTTCTTTTGTGATATATAGCAAACGTGCCCGTGCGTTGCGACGGGTTGAGATAAAAAGGCGTAACTTGCTGGTCGGTGTTAGTTAAGATAAATTTAGCAATTAGAAAAATCTCATATTTGATATTAGACTAACAAAACAGCTGAAGCTAGCTGCAGAAAAAAATGAGAAAATGGTTCATATAGAAATGTAGGATAAGTTACCGGTGTGAGCATATCGTATCTCGTCGATTTAAGTGTACACATCAGCAAGCATGCCAGACTTCTGCTTGACGCTTGGCTCCGCTCAATCCCGTGTGAGAAAATCACATAGCTCAATCTAATTACTTTGTAATCCACTCAAATATAGTAAATAACAGCAAACTAAGTATCTCTGTATTTTACCCCGTTTTAAACTCTCTTTCCTCCAATCAGATACACAGCATACACCAAGATACGGTCAGATCCAAAACCTCTTGAGGAAAACACCACCCTCGCTGGTACGCATGACCCTAGTGCTGACACCGGTGGCACATGTATCGGCTGGTCAAGTCCCAGGCATATGTATCGGATGGTCCGGCCCCTGTTGAACTGCCAGCAATCGATGACATGTAGCTCGACCCATACCCTTCACGCTGCGGCGCGTGCATCGCACCATGGCCACGAGGGGAAGCTCCCCGTCCCCAGTTCCATGTTCCTTTCGTACAGCTAGCTCCTGCAAGCTGGCAAGCAGCCTGACTCAGTTTGGAGAACTCCTTCATACGCATGTCGAGCACCAGAAAAATAAGCCTGCTCTTGTCGTGCATCATCCAGTGCATGCATCTGTTGGCGTGTGGAGCACGAGCAGGTATGCCGCGCTCTGATCATTTATCAACCCAGTCGTTGGCGTTCCCTGGGCGACCCCGCTCAGCATCGGCATCATGGATTTGCCGCAATTTTCTTCCGGAAGAACGGCATCGTCGATTGCAAGCTGACTCGGCCGGCCGCTGCGCCATCTCTCCTAGCCGACTCCCTGCCGCGCTCCACCTCCTGTCCTGCTCGCCAGCACCCTCAGAGCTGCCGGGCCAGGAACCTAGCCTATGCTCCCGCTCATGCCAGGCCGGACCTAGGCCACTGTATCCCCAGCCCAAATCGTCTCCTAAAGAGACCGACGTCGAGGTGATCTATCCCAGCCGAATTCCGGTCTCCACCTCCGCCGCACTCCGATTCACCTTCTCGTTGTCGCCGTTCACTGGAAGGAACACGAGCCCGCCGCCAACGATGTGTTGGACGTCCTGCCGCCCGTAGGATACCACCGGCGGCTGCATGGCATCGCCCACCCACAGCTTCTCGACCTTGACAAGCCGGCCGGCCGCGCGCGTCCCTATGGCGAAAAGCTTGTTCGACGCCTCACACTATTACTATGTCGCGAAAGACGTACGTGGGAGGCTTTACAACGTGTCGTATACTCCCTCCGTCCACGAATAAGTGTACATCTACTTTATACTTAGTCAAACTTTTAAAACTTTGACCAACTTTATAGTAAATTGTAGCAACGTATATAACATCAAAATGGTGTATTTTGAAACTTCATATGAACGCAAATCTATTGGTACTAATTTGATGTCATAAATGCTAGTACATTTTCCAATAAAGTTAGTCAAAATTTAATACGTTTGACTGACAGAAAAGGAAAATGTACATTTATTCGCGGACGGAGGGAGTACGTGATCATAGCGGTCAGGAGTCGTGGGCGTCTCCTGCTTCTATCCGTTTTGCATTAATTCCTCCGTTGCCGTATACGTGATCTGTGTGAACAGGAGTTGTGGGTGTTCTTTCCGTTTTGGATTAATTCCTTGGGTGTTCTTATCTGTACGTCTAGGGAATAGCATAGACGCAGTAACGTTTTGACCTACAAAGAAGAGAAACAAAGCCGAAACGTGTTGACATAGAAACAACGGATGAACCAACCAAGTAGCCAACTAAGACTTAGTTTTTTTATTATTGCGTAGATATATATATATATAGATATATAGATTGGTGAAAGGGTAAAAGGGTAAAAATTAGGACGGACCAACCAACCAACCAGGAAAGTCCTAACGCCTTTATTATTATATATACTAGCAAAAGTGCCCGTGCGTTGCTACGGAAGAAAATTCATAGGTTATTATATATGATGTTAAGTCAATTAACGTAGAATTTCTGACCTCTACGCAAAATCAGTATATAATTCTAGGTATAGTTCCGTGAAAAAAAATGTATGCCCCTAAACATAATGAACAAAAATAATCAAATGAGCTGGATGCAATAGCCAATAAATGGATGTAGTCACGTCGATGATAAGCTTTTGGAATGAACATGTGTCCACTGTACCGTGGACTAATTATATGCATAATTAATTATCATTATTATTGTTTCGGAGGAACAGAGTTTTCAATTGCGACTATATGCAATAGCTGGCCACAATACGAATTACTACATTTTTCGGACAGTTTGTTACTACTATAACTATATATAGTAATTGTAGACATATCGAAGCGGCAGACGGAGTTCTGTTGAAGTCAGCCGCCTAGCAGTGAGCACTGTGTTGTGTTTCAGATCGCTGGAAACTGGATCTTGAAAACCATCATTGGGGCCAGACTACTCCATGTTAATCAGCTAGATCTTTAAAAAGCCTGTTAATTACACGCCCCATCATATGTAGGCATGTGTACCATGCACGTACTATTCCTCTTCTAATCAAGCCTGTACATGATACGTGTTCGTTCTTTCAGGCATTGGAGCGTCTCTGGTCGCGCTGGTAGACCTCGCCGAAACGCCTCGTTCAGCGTTGTTGCAGTTGTCCACGCGCCCCTAGTCCGTTTCCTCCTCTTCCCGTTCGACGTTGGGAGCACGGGCTCCGGCGGCAGCCCAACAGACAAATCAGACGAAGCAGCCGACAGCTCTTAATCAGCATGGGCGCCGTGCCGGTCAGACGGTGTACCCTGCCCCGATATTGATCTCCTTGCCATCTCCCTTTGCCAGACGATCCATGGCCGTGCTCGCCTTTTCCAATCGGATAACCTCGACGTCTTCCGTCATGCCAAGCTGGGCAGAGAAGTCGAGCTTCTCCTGCATCTTACCCCTTGTTCGATTGCACGTCGTTCAAAAAGATCAAATCAGAAATATCACCAAAATTTCCGTTGAAATTAAATCTGTCACGCCACCCGTGAGAGAAAATGCTGGGACTGCAGCCCGGGGCTTGTCGGCGATGCGGAGGAGGACCATCTTGCCGTGGGATCTGATGACCACTGGTGAACAGCGATGGCGGCGCACCCTGTGGTAACGTTGGCGTGCATGATTCCCGTGAGGAGTTCATCTCGGCGGCGTCGGCGCCGAGCATGACTGCATCAGCGCTAAACCTTTTCATTGCCTCCTCCCGCGGCGTGCCGGATCACGATCATGCTAGCCGCCCTGAACGCCCTCGCGCCCCGGATCACGATCATGCTAGCCGTCCCATACACCCTGATTCGCGCCGGAAGGTGGATCAATTTCGGGGTATGGGATCCTACTGGAAAAGGTGAACAGGCACTCTTTTTATTGAGGCGAGGAGATTGGACTGGAGGACCGTGTCATGGGCACGCGTAGGTGTGGGTGCCGGTCTCTGGATGTTTCACGTGATGAACTCGGACGACAGGAAACGGGCGAAAGTGGGACGACGTACGAAACCAAAAGTGATGGACCAAAAAACGGACGAAAATTTGGTGGGAAGAAACCTTATCGCTTTTATTATTAGGTATATATATATATATATATATATATATATATATATATATATATATATATATATATATATATATATATATATATATATAGGTAAATATAAAGATTTATATGCGCGAGCAAACATTGGTGCTATGTAACACTCAAACGCTACACCTAATTATGCATATGTTTACCTAATTGAGCAATTTATATACCACCATATCATCTCCTTTTTGGAATCACACTGATATACATATATATTTGCAGGAAGGGTGACAGCCTGTGATATGGCTCATTGACAACATATGCTTAAATATGCTTGTAGGCAGGATTGCATTCTCATCAACAAGAAAGATTACCAAGTTAGAGGCCACAAGGGTTTTTTGATTGATTGTGTCACTATTTCATAATGTAGCGGGTTTTGGTATAGTGTGTGGTGCTAATTTTTGTTGCCTCGGATAATCACGGATAGCGTATCTGGCATCTATTATCAAACCTAGGGCCCGCGTCGTATGTGCTATAACTAGGTCGATTATTTTGTTACTTTACAAAATAAATCTTCCAAGAAGCAACGCATGCATATAATGCTCAAACAATGAACGGCTTGACACATTTTAGAATTAGCGTTCATAGGTATTGCAGGACTATCAACCATAACCTCTGCCAATCAATTTGTTTGGTTTTCTCTCTTGCAATGACGTACATATGGGAATATATTACATATTCCAATAAGCAACTGAATAGGATGGGTTCACATGGCGGCTCAGTGCAATCAGAAAGTTCTAGAAATTGAAGGATTCAAGAGGGAGATAAGAAAATTCATTTCTAGAGGATCTATATATATCTTAGAAATGTGGATAAAATGTAACTTTAGTACGAGCTTTTGTCTATGGCCAGGTTAGAATTTGCTTGGTATCTCAGTGAAATCATCTCTAATCTGCACACTAGTTTATCATATAGCTGAGGTACAACTATGATTTTGTAGTGAATTTAAAGGGTTAGATCTTTATATCTGGTTCCATTATTTATTGTCATGCTGAACCTTGTGTTTGGAACCACCGATGGTGCTAGTGATAAACTGAGTGTGAGCTGCTATGTAATGGGCATCGATGGTTGTGAACTCTCCAAACTTCAAGTTTAGACATAGGAGTACCGGATAAATAGTTTTTACACACTATGCTTGATACTAAAGATGAATAATAACCCTTTCAAAACCGAATCATTTGTCAAGTTGATCGACAAATTGACTTTAACCAGCGGGTGTTCTGCTTATTCATTATAGAAGAGGCAAAAAAACCCCAGTACATTACAGGGGACAACACAAACTGAGATGAAAAAACACACTTTAACAACATGAGGAGGAAAAAACCCCCCTCCCTAGAGCCTTAATGCCTCCAGACTAATTGAAGAAGCTACAACTCAGCTTTGATCATGGAGGCCAGCCCAAGAGCCGACACAGCCTCCTGCTGGACGATGCGGCGATCTCTTTCCTTCCACACATGCCAAACGACATAGATAGAGAGTGAAGTGAGGTCCTGCTTATCCTTGCTCTTCTTGCCCTGTATGATCTTGTCCCACCACTCCCTAATGGTGGCGGAGCTGACAGTCGCCTGATGTGCTGCCGGGTAGTTGATCGGCAAACAAAACACACATGTTCTTGAACCACGGAGAACGCTCGAGGATGCCTCGAACCAGTGGAGAGGCAAGGGATCAAAGTTGTGGTCAGATGAGACCTCGAGGAAGACACGTCAAGGAACACCCAGTTGATCAACTGGGCGGAGTCTCTGCTCGAGAATCTCAAGTCATTCGTTGCAGAGATAGATGAATGTCCGGTCTGGTTGTCGATGGGTCATGTCGATAAATCCCTCGGATGAGCCGGTAGCGTTTCGAGTAGAGGAACGATGTGAGCGCCGGTAATCTCTACGGCTAACGGGGGGCACAATTTACCCAGGTTTAGGGCCCTCGTAGAGGTAATACCCTTACTCCTGCTTGTTTGATCTGTATTATGGGGGAATAGATTACAATGGGTGCCTGCGAATAGAAAGATTGGATCTCGAGTTGTAGCTATGGTGGAAAGAGTCTAGATTGGATGTTCCCCCTCGGGTACGGCTCTCCTAGGACTTAAATAGGTGGCTGGGTATCGAGTCCTACCGAGGGTGTGTTACAATCCCTAATTCTAGTCGGTGGAGTCTTTCCATCTTGACCTGCAAGTTTGGCAGGTGGGCCATTGCTGGACCTTCTAGAACCACGGGGTGTCTCCTTATACTGGGCTTCAGTGCTGGGCCTTGAACCAGGTAGACGCATCCGACAGGCCTATAAATCATCCCCACGATAGTAGCCCCCGGGTGTTTGTTTGATTTAAAGAGGGTGCATCCCTCATATGTAATATACTAGAGTATCGAGTAGTAAATGCGCCTTGGGTCGACTGTTTTCACTGAAGGGCATGGGTCAGTTGCTTGGTTCTCCCGAGAGATCAGGGCCAATTAATTGCTACTCGGGCAAAAACAGTTCTGTCCTACACAAACTCGAGACCTCCACTCGAATTTGGCGAGGTGATCATCGCGACCGAGCCGTGGAGGACTTATCAAGTCGGATTTAACCTTTAAGGGGTACCCGGCACGTCAGCTAGGATTTTTCTTTGTGCTATTGGCACGGAAAATTACTGGAGGACGCAGCTTTAGTACGATTCCAGGTCCACAGGAGAGATCCTTGGGTCTTATCTTCGAATTCGGATATATACGGCATCCGGTTGTGCCTCGTCGGCCGAACGACCCGGGATAAAATGATGTGTTTGTACATCGCAATGCCTCATCGTATTTTTTTACTTTTCAAATTACAAAAAATCTACTTTAAAATAAAAATATTTAGATAACCCCAATATGTTGGTGAAATACAGCTATGTGGGAAATTCCCAGAGAAAAAAACATTAGGACATTAATCTAGCACACCCATTTTTATTAGTAGATCGTATGCAACAAATGATCATAATTATTAATAATCAAAGATGAAAACAAACATATCGTTATAATTGTCTAGGAACAAACCACAAGTCAACAGATTTGTATTGTTGCTTTAAGAAAATTATGATAAATATCCGAGGGTAATTATACCGACCGAAAGATTTTCATGAGTTTTCCTATTGTGTGATTAGATACACTTTTATGTCCGTCTATTTGGGATTTTATTTTCTTTCTTGTTCACAAATTTAATAGGAGATATCACCAAAATTTGCAAAGTTGTAGTAAAAATTATGACTTGTGAAGATGCCAATATTTTCGATGACAACGTAGTGATGTTTCGTGACCGGATATATGCAAGCGAGCAACATGGTGTAAGGAGTGGGTAGATGAGTGGGTTTGACGGGTAGAGAGTTAAATCATGAAAATCCAATAATTGAAAAAAAGTATTGGATGTCATTATGATGCTACAAAGAGCGATAATAAAAGATGTCTAGAGTTTTGTGGTGCAATTAAAAACATTATTTGTGAGATGACTTAAAGTAAATCAGTGTCTGATTAAAATAGCGAAACTATGTACCATCTAAGTATTTTATTTTATTTCCGTATGTTACATGAAACTATGTGCCATGTAAGTCTGTGTAGTCATTGTTACATGATAAAATAAATACGTACCACCGGGAGAGTACAAATAACAAATGGGGAATGTCAGGAAAAGAGTAAAACATATATTAAAGTAGAATTACCTATGGTTAAAGGTAAACGAGCTTCTAGATTATGAAGCATGTATTTATTTTTTATAAATCAGAACACGTACTATCCATAAATTAGAAAATTACACGCATGTGTGATTTTACGATGTTCATATGATGAGCTTATCTAGGTATTTTCTGTGAATTCATACATTTTGTATGTGAACATATTCAATACTCTGAAGATGATGGCTCCGCATTTGCGAGGGCCACCTTTCTAGTTTTAAAAAAAAGGAAATAGTTTCTTATTTGGGTCGTGTACGTGAGGGAAAAAATGACAATGGATTTGCTTCTTCCAGAAAATATGGTGCCTACCTGCATCCTAGCCAGTCAAATTAGCAAGAAACATGCATGCATCGCACACGGACAGAACCCAGGAATTCTGCTTTTGTTGCTGTATTTGTTACGTGTATGTGTACTAGTGCCAAGGAAATAGGCTTTTGGCTACGGTTTTGTCCAAACGAGATGATGGTATCACCAAGGTCATGGTGGTTTATGGAACGACGCTCGTAAAAATGACTTGTTCAACAAACTTGTTGGGTAAGCGACAAAAACAACCTCAATAGGTGGGGAAGAGTCCTGAACTTGGAAACATACCCTTAGGGTTTCTGTCCTCGCGTCTGGAGACGGACGGCGAGTTTTTCGTTTCTTCCTCGGATCCGGCCGGTGATTACGTCCGATCAGCGCTTAGTCTGCTCTCCCTGTCCTGATCGGAGTGGAAGTCGGCTCTCCCTGTCCTGATCGGAGTGGTTTTCCGGTTCCTACTGGGGGCTCCTGCCTCCTTTAAACTCGCGTGGGTTTTGCCCACGACGGAAGACGGCGTTCAAGGCTAAGGTTGGTTCGGGAGATAATGTCTGATCTGAAATCGTCTACATCGGGAGCTGCGGCCACCGATCTCCCAAAACATGGAACAGGTGACGGTGGATCGGAGGGCGGTGCTAGCTCTGAAGTACCGCGGGGTGAGGGTATCAACTCCTTGTTTGATCGTCTGGAAATTGGAGAAGATGAGTTCGACGATCTGGTGATTGAAGAGCTTGATGTGAACATCACAGAGAACACTAGGTGGCTGGCGGTGGCAAGAGTGCATTGTGATAAGGGTTTTAGCCATGATGCCTTCGATCTTCAGATGAGGGCTGCATGGAACCCTGCAAAAGAACTATCAATTCGGCCAGTGGGCGCCAAGCGGTTTGTAATGCAATGTTTTTGCCTCGGAGATTGGGAGAAGATCACAGAAAAAGGCCCCTGGTGGTTTCGTGATTGGGCAGTGGTCATCACACCGTATGACGGATTTTCCGACCCGGAGGAAATTGAGCTGGAGTTCATCCCGATGTCGATCCAAATCCATAAAATTCCAGAAGCTTTTCGAAACGAATCGGTGGTAACACAGATGGTTAGGCGCCAAGTGGGCGTGGTTCTTAACGTAGAGATGCAGCCCCCGGGAGTATTCAGAGGTGATTTTGTCCGGGTTCGAATTAACCAGGATGTTCGAAAACCCCTTGCTCGCTTTGTGTCACTGTCTATGGGTGGAAAGCGATCAATCTTTATGGTTAAATATGAGAAGATGGGGATGTTCTGTTTTGCTTGTGGCATGCTTGGCCATAATCATAAGGAGTGTGGTGTAGGTATTTTTGAGGAGAAGGATCTGAAATATGGAGACTGGCTACATGCCTACCCGAACCGTGTGAGGGGTTTCGGTATGGGACGCGGCAGCTCAAGGGGTGGTTTCTCAGGTCCAGTTGCTGGAGGGAGGGGTGCGGATACTACCACCCCAACCAATCGTAGAGGCCCATATGTTGATTGGAGACGCCATCCAGAACGCAAGACAATGGGAGAGGATGATGAGCTTCTAGACACGGGTACGAGCCCGGTAAAAATCCATGATCATGACATGACGGAGGCGGAAAATAATGCTAGAAAAAGACTCAACTTTGAGAACTCATCAAACAAACAGCTAGCCATTGCAAATGATATGAGAGTGGACGGGGTTCCCATGGGGCTAGTGGAAAAGGAGAAGGAAAATGCTGTAAATGAGAAGAAGAGATACAAGAGAGAAGATGGTACATCGGTTTCGAGCAAGTCTAATGGATCGGCGGCATCCCGAGAGGATGACCGCCGGGCGCAATGAAAATCTTAAGCTGGAATTACCGGGGGTTGGGCAAATCCTCGGCAATTCGTGCGCTCCTGGTTATCCTGGGGCGGGTAAAACCAGATGTTCTTTTTCTGTCCGAGACACATCTGAGTAAAGCTAGGGCGGAATCTCTGAGAATTCGGCTATTGTTTGATCACATGGTCATGTCTGAAAGTGATGGTAGGAGCGGTGGCTTGTTGATGCTATGGAGGAATGACTTGAATGTTACGTCCTCTGTCGTGCATAACAATTACTTGGACATCCGTATTGATGAACACTGTGCTACGGGATGGCGTATTACAGGGATATACGGTGAGCCAAGCTCTCAAAGGAAGTTTAAAACATGGGAGTACATTAGGGAGCTCAACTCAATGAGGGCGCTTCCAAGGATTGTAATGGGTGACTTTAACGAAATTCTCTGGGCTTCGGAAAAGGAGGGGGGAAATCTGAGAACCCAGGGCTGTATGCAACTATTTAGAGATACACTTCATGATTGCAATTTGGAGGATATGGGTTTTATCGGCGACTGTTTCACATGGCGGCGTGGTCGGATTAGGGAGCGGCTGGACCGTGTTGTTTGTTCGCAGGGATGGTCTTCTAGGTTCCCAATGGCAAGTTTAATCCACGAGGTATTTTCTAAGTCGGATCACAGGCCAATCACTATCGATACGAATTATCTAGAGGATGTTGATGCAGCGAGACCCACTATCACAAAAAAATTCGAAGCTCGGTGGTTGTTGGAGGAAGCATTTGATGATATCGTGGGCTCGGCGTGGGCCTCGGCCCAACATGGCAACGACGGGGGCTTCGCTTCGAAGCTGAGAGCAGTCCACGACGCTCTTCACGCGTGGGATCGGGAGACCCTCCAAATCCCTCGTATCCAGCTAACCGAGCTCCAGAAGGAGCTTAATGCGATAATGGAGGGGCCGCTATCTGACGATGCCACGGCTAGGCAGCAGGAAATCCAACTGAAAATTGAAAATTTGCATGAGCAGGAGGAGTTAATGTGGGTGCAAAGAAGCAGGGCCAATTGGATGAAATTTGGTGATAGAAACACTAACTTCTTTCACCGGCTTGCGTCAGCACGGAAGAAGAAGAATTTGATCAAACATTTGAAGAATGATAATGATGAGTGGTTGGATGATCCACCTATGGTATCGCAACACATTGAAGATTATTTCAAGGGGTTGTTTTCTTCGGAGGTGGACCAACCCGATCCTACTGTGATTGGAAAGATCAAACCATGCGTCACTCCAGAGATGAATGAGGTGTTATGCAAGGAATATTCAAGGGAGGAGGTCAAAACAGCGATTTTTAATATTGGGGACCTCAAAGCACCAGGGCCCGATGGCCTCCATGCCATTTTCTTTAAAAAATACTGGAACCTCATTGGGGATGATCTAACTGATTCTGTTCTTAATGCCCTTAATACACGGAAGATTCCCGAGGGTTGGAACGAGACCACCATAGTTCTTATACCGAAAATAGACTCCCCTGAAAAGGTAACACAGTTTAGACCAATCAGTCTGTGCAATGTCATTTACAAACTTATTTCCAAAGTTTTAGCTGCTAGACTGAAAACTATTCTACCTGAAATTATCTCTCCCACTCGAAGCGCGTTCGTTCCGGGACGGCTGATTACTGACAATTTCTTGGTTGCTTATGAGTCTTATCATACTATCAAGAAGAAATCTTCGGGTAAATTTGGATACTGTGCTATAAAGCTGGACATGCATAAAGCGTATGACCGCGTGGAGTGGTCGTTCCTACAAGGGGTGCTGGAAAAATTGGGCTTCAATCGGAACTGGATTTCTCTCATTATGGAGTGTGTCAGCTCTGTTCAATACAAAATCAGAATTAATGGTGGCTTCACGGAGGTAATTTCCCCCATGAGGGGTCTTCGTCAAGGTGATACTATATCTCCGTACCTGTTTCTTCTATGTGCAGAAGGGTTAACTAGTTTTCTCAAACATGAGGAGGATCTCGGTAATTTAATTGGGGTCAAAGTATGCCGTAATGCACCAGCTATTTCCCATTTACTCTTCGCGGATGATTCTTTAATTCTTATGAGGGCTGATCTTAATAATGCAAACACTCTGAAGAGGATCCTCCAAGATTACTGCAATTCTTCTGGACAGCTGGTAAGCGGGGATAAATCCAGTATATTTTTCAGCCCGTGTACGGATGTGGCAACAAGGGAAGTGGTGTGTACTGAGTTGAATATTCTCACCGAGTCTATCACTGATAAATATCTGGGGCTTCCACCTATCGTTGGGGTGGATTGGTCCGACTGTTTTATGCAACTGGTTGATAGAGTGTGCGCAAGACTAAGGGGTTACAAGGAGAAGTTGCTCTCATTTGGAGGGAAAGAGGTTTTATTGAAAGCTGTCGCGCAGGCCATTCCAGCATATGCAATGTCTGTCTTCAAACTGCCTAAACTAGTCATCAAAGGGTTAACTGATGCAATGACCCGGTACTGGTGGGGAGATGAAGAGGGACAAAAACACATGCATTGGTTCGCGTGGTGGAAAATGTGCACTCCAAAGAAGAAGGGAGGTATGTGTTTTAGAGATCTTCACTGTTTTAACTTGGCTATGCTTTCGAAACAGGTTTGGAGACTTCTCTGTGAGCCAGACTCTTTATGTGCTACTATTTTGAAGGCAAAATATTATCCATCTGGTGATCTTCTTAATGCCCCGTTGAAGAAGGGAGCCTCGTTTACTTGGCAAAGTATCTGGGCAGGAATTCAAACTTTTAAAAGAGGCCACATTTGGCGTGTTGGCGATGGCACCAACATCAATATCTGGACGGACCCGTGGATACCTTCTAGCCCCTCCAGGAAATTAATTACGGTGAGGGCGAACAGTGTTTTGAACACTGTGTCGGATCTGATCGACCCCTTCTCAAGGACATGGAACGAGCCTTTGCTACATGCGGTTTTTCTGTCTGTTGATGTTAATAGGATTCTTAAAATCCCGCTTGCGGTGGGACATATGGAGGACTTTATTTCATGGAACTACACCAAAACTGGAATTTTTACGGTACGCTCCGCCTACTATGCTGAATGGGATTTCCAACACGGGAGGAAAATTCAGAGAACTAGTGGACAAGGTACGGTGGCTCCAAATCCAGTTTGGGCTAAGGTGTGGAATTTAAAAGTATTACCGAAGGTAAATTTTTTCTCATGGCGGTTATTACATGATACCATCCCTTGCCATTGCATTCTAGCAAACCGACACATTATACCAAGCAGTCTTTGCCCGGTTTGCTCAATTTACTGTGAAGATACTCTACACGCCTTCTTTGAGTGTCCAAGGGTTCAAGAAATTTGGGAATTCCTGGGTGTTTCGGAAACCATCAGCAGCATGATCACTTACGACCGGTCGGGGGTTGGGGTATTCGAAGCCCTTCTTTGCCTCCCTGATCGTCCAGCACCTAGGATACCTGATTCGGGTATGGGAGAGCTGATTGCGACAGCTTGTTGGTACATATGGTGGCAGCGGAGACAAATTAAACATGATGAGACGGTCACCAGTCCCTCCAGATCAGCACATGCAATTTCGGCCATTGTTGCCAATCAATCTCGAGCCGCAAAGAAGAATTCGAGATTACGGACTGAGGGATGGGAAAAACCCAAGGAGGGGTACACAAAAATTAATGTTGATGCTTCTTTCTGTGCAGAATCTTTCTCGGGTGCAACAGGTGCAGTAATCCGAGACGACAAGGGTTCTTTTATCGCCGCAAGCAATTGTGGAATGCCTGTTATAGCGGATGTGGCAACGGCTGAAGCCAGGGCCTTACGAGATGGTCTTATTCTTGCAGGGCAAGTGGGGTGCAATAGATTGATCATCAACTCGGATTGTTTAGAGGTTATCTCGACTATGCAAGAGGGGGGAAACTCCAGTGGACCAGCTGCTGCTATCTACGAGGAGTGCGTCTTTCTTGCGAGAGGTTTTACCCATGTTACCTTTAGCCACTGTAATAGAGAGAGTAACCGAGTTGCTCATATTTTAGCTAGTAAGGCGGAGGGACCCCAGACTGTAGTTTGGCTGGAGGATCCGCCTGATTTTATTTTGGAGCAACTCACTGCGGATGTAACTATTTTCTGACCTTGGTGCCGCAAGTTTCACGACGCACTCTTTTCCCTACCAGGGTACCTACGGGGACTGGGGGGTTTTAATGAGGCGTCTTGCGTGCACGTTTATTATATATATTTGAAAATTCAACAAAAAAGTGCCAAGGAAATAAGTCACAGCTAGGACCGAGACGAACTGAAGACGGAACGGCCAAATACACTATTTTTCTTCGACCGGGTATCGCTAGCTCTCCGAATCTTCGGCAAATACACTATTTTTCTTCGACTCCGACTTGGCCTCTGTCTCGTGCACCTACTCGGACCTGTAGATCGCTATCCATTAGCACTATAATAGGCCAGGGCACCCGCCCGTTTAATCATCGAGCGAAACACACGAGCTCTACCCACCGGCCATAAACTGAATCCATCGAGCCTGTTTTCTAGCTAGATATCCAACTACGAGCGCCATATCAAATCCAAGAGCAACATAGGGTGCAACATGAGCCGCCTCCTGAAGGTTCTCATCATGGCCATGCTCTTCATGCCCGCCGCAATGGCTCTCGCCAGCTTCGACGCCACCCAGAGCCAGCACTGTAACAGCTGATACAGTTACGGATCCGACAACAAAAGGCGGAGCGGGAAAACAATGAGTGAAAACCAGTGAGTGGGCCTTTGGGGATTTCAGTAGCGGGCCAAGCCCAGTCTGTCAAGCGTGCGTGGTGAGCGCTGTTATAAGCTCGAGTCGTTGTAAGTGCTGGATATTGAATGAATGAAAGGAAACTCTACTCTCCTTCTCTCTGCTATCTCCCTCGTTCCTCCTCTTGCGTGTGCATCTCTCTCTCTCTATCCTTCCTACCTCGAACTCCTCCTCTGAATTCGATTGCTGCCCGATCCTCACGCCCCTCGATTCTTCGGAGGCCACACTGGTAGAAAAAAGGCCTTCCATACGCCCCCATCAGTCCCCAAATTATGCGCACCGTGACTAAAGAGGTTTTAGTCCCGGTTTGGGAGGCGACCGGCGACTGAAGGTCATGCGTCGCGGTTTGGGAAGCGCGTGGAGGGCTTTAATTCCGGTTGGCCTGGCCACCCGCGACTAATGATCCAAACTGCTGGCCTCCCTGTCTTTAATCCCGGTTGGCCTGGCCACCCGCGACTAAAGATACAAACTGCTCGCCTCCCGCGCGGCGATTTTATTTCGCGAGCGAGAGGCAGAAGGACATTGCTACAGTGCGCACCCGAGAGTCTGTGTTTCTTATTCCTCTCTTCTCTTCTTCCCCTCTTCTTCCTCCACCAAGCACCCATGGGTTCTCCCGTTTGGAACCTTCTCCGTGTGGCCACACCATGCCGCAAGAGTCTCGACGTGGCCTACACCAATATGTGCGAGAGGCTCCCCGATGCTCTTAAGCATTTGAGCAATCTCTATGAAGAAGCCGATGAACACCATAAGTTCTTCGGGCTTGATCTAGAGTATACGGCGAATCAACGGGATGTTGCCGTCATCCAGATTGCCTTCAAGGAGATCGTTTTGGTCTTCCAATGGGCAAGGTAAAGCACATGTACAGTCTCTCTTGTAGGATAGTGTTGCATTTTCGATTTGTTTGTTGCATTGGAAGAATAAACGTGTTGCAACATATCTAACACGTGTTCTATTTTTGTTGTTGTAGTAGTTCAAACCATTCTCCGGAACTTGTTGATTTTCTTGTCAACAAGGGGTACGACTTCTGTAGCGTTGACATCACTCAAGACCGGCAGAAGTTGATGCGCTTGGGTATTGAGATACCTGAAGATCACTACATTGATCTTCATGACATTATCCAGTTTGATGAGTTGTACGGGCACAAGACCGGGATGGCTCCGATGGCAACTGCCTTCATCCACGCCGACTACAAAACCATGAAGTCCCGTTTCCCCTCCAAGAATCACATGTATTGGGGGAAGAACCCACTGGACCGGATCAATCTCGACTATGTAGCAATAGATGCATACGTTGCCTACGAGTTGTTCCGCATCTACTGTTCGGAGCTCGAGTAGATGTTTTTTGTGTACCGCATCTTGCGTTCGATATATGCATGTAATGGATATATTATTATGTAATGGATATATTATTATGTAATGGATATTATTTATATATTAATTCCTAGCTATATTATTTCTATATGATGTCAAACACACATTTCAAAACAAAGAAACAAAAACACATCAAGAAAACAAGCAAAAACACATCAAGAAAACAAAACAGAAAAACTACCGTTTCTATATATCTGTCCACCAAAAACTACTGTTTCTATATCTGTTCACAAAAAATAAATCTAGAGGTCCAAAAATTAATATAAGCCAGGAAAACATAGATCTAGTCAATACCAAACTCATCCAGTTGGATTTACTTCAAAATATATTTTTGAACTCATTCTAAAAATAATAGAAGAGCCTACTGGTCTTTTATTAAAAAGGATGGTATTTTCATTTGGTTGTTTACCTTGATGTGAGGCTAAGTGCTATGGATAGATCTTTTCAATATCTATCCAGAACATTTTAGTTTGTCCATTTTGGTTATGTATTTTAAAAGTTAGGTTCAAATCATTCTCACAGATAGTCATTGCCAAAACAGTTCTTGTGTCCAAAATAATAGTCGAAAATTTTATATGGTTTAGATTTCATATAGTTTGGTTCATGAATTTTATCAGAATTTATTTTGCATTTAGGAAAGGGGAAAATGAATTAGTTTTATTTTCCTGAATTTTTTGATATATTATTTGTATTTTTAAGATTTTAAAATGTATTAGTTTTATTTTTCTGAATATTTTGATATATTATTTATATTTTTAAGATTTTAAAATGAATTAGTTTTATTTTTCTTAATATTTTGATATATTAATAGTATTTTTAAGATTTTAAAATGAATTATTTTTATTTTTCTGAATATTTTTTAGAGATAATACAAATTAAAAAGTTAATGTTTATTTATTTATTACAAATTATTAATCACATCATTACTTTTGTTTATTAAAAGATTTATTTGAAATTCAGACAATAAAGAAATGTGGCATCGACCAACATGTTAATAGGATTGATATGATACTAGTATCACATACATGCGTGCGAAACACTTGGATGCGGGACGGGATGGAACTCGGAAGTTAAGCGTGCTAGTGCTAGAGTAGTGGGAGGATGGGTGACCGAGTGGGAAGTTTGATCACGAGTAAGAAATTTGACTAGAGATAATTGTAGTTAGACACTAAGCAAATAATAAAAATTCTGGAAAAAAAAGGAGTGAAAAATTGGAGTGAAAAAGGGGAGTGAAAAATAATTAGAAACCCAAATGAATTAAAGAAATAACGAAATAGCATGTAGTCCCGGTTCGTGTGGCCAACCGGGACTAAAGGTTCTCCGCCCCCGGCGCACGGCACCCGCCCACGTGGACGGGCCTTTAGCCGCGATTCGTAAGAGGGGCGACTAAAGGGGGGGGCTTTAGTCGCGCCTATTTAGTCCCGGTTGCGCGGCCGGGATTAATGGCCTTTGCGAACCGGGACTATAGGACTATTTTGTACCAGTGCCAATGGGTGGTTACAGTGGTATTAGAGGTTAGGTCGATCCGTGAATCGCGTTTCCGTTCGATCTGCAGCCGTAAAATTCCTGGTGGAGAGTTTCGAATCGGAGCAAATCTCGATCTAGGTCGGGGTTCGCTCTGGATCGTGTCAATCTCGAAGCTGGTTGGCTGGATTTGACGAGCGATTCACGACGGCTCCTCCTCGGCCATCCCAGCAGACTCAATTCGTCCTCACAGCGATGGGAGAAGCGGCGTCGCACACGGAGGAGATGCTCACCGCGATCAGGGCGAGTCTCGAGCGCGTACAAACACAGATGGGGTGCCTCGACGCACGACTCGGGCTACTGGACACTTCCTATCAGCAGGTGGCGAGCCAGCTCGACCTCAACTCGCGCGCTGTGGGGGATCACACCAGGATCATGGACGACATCGAGCGAAGGCAGGAGGCGCTCGCGTCACAGATGACGGCAACGGCGGACGCGGTGGCCAAGTTAACTGCACCTAGAGTTGGGGTGACAGTGGATCTCGACGAACCTGGAGGGGTGGAGAACGCACGGAACAAATCAATTCTCGGCTCTCCGTCCCCGGCCAGCGGCGAAGGGGGTATGGTGTTTGGTGCGGCAAAGCAGGGAGCAGTGATGGAACATCGTGCACCGGATCCTAGCATCGGAGGTATGCACTTGGTAGTGGAAGGACCACGAGGTAGAGGTCGACCACCGGACGAACACACTGGGGGCAACAAGCATATCACCCCGAAGATAACATTTCCCAAATTTGACGGCAATTTTCCTCGTATCTGGCGCGACAACTGCATTGATTATTTCACAGTGATGAACACTGCACCTTCGATGTGGCTGACTACGACACGTATGCATTTGGAGGGTAATGCCAAGCATTGGTTTCAGGCGTACAAACTCAGGTAAGAGGTCAGTTCATGGGAGGTGTTCATAGCAGCAGTGGAGGCCAAGTTTGGAGTGGACGATCACCGTCAATTCATGGCTGCGCTCATTGGTTTGAAACAAACGGGAACCGTCACTGAGTACTGCACAACGTTTCAAGAACTCATGTTCAAGCTCAGTGGACATAATCCATTCTATGATGAGACCATGTTCGTTGGACATTTCCTCAAGGGCCTGAAGAGTGAGATACGCGTGCCGGTGGCATCACAATTACCAGAAACAGTAGACATGGCTATATTATTGGCACATGTGCAGGAGGACCTAGCAACACAAAAAAAAACCTGGGCAAACAAATATGGTGCCATGGCAAAACCAGAGACCAGCCGGATTACAGCAAGAACAGGTCAAGGGGAATTGTGTAAAGAAAGGCAATTAAAGGAGTACCGACGAGCGAATGGGCTCTGTTTCCGGTGTGGGGAAAAATATGAGCCAACCCACACATGCAACACAAGAAATGCAGGGGTGGTGCAAGCACTTACTGTTGAGGATCATGAGATACACATAGAACCAGCAGTACCGGATATGCTGGAATTACAAGACTTGGCTGAAGCACAACAATTATCACTTTCTTTGAATGCCATGTCAGGAGCTGCAGATTGGGAAATGGCACGAATCCGTGCAGGGGTGCAGAACCAAGTTATGCTGCTGTTAATTGACTCGGGAAGTAGCCATAGCTTCATCAGTTCTAGCTTTGTGGATCGTGTGCACTGCAAACCGGAAGAAATTCCAACAGTAAATGTGAGGGTAGCCAACAATGAAGTGATGCAATGCAACAAAATCATCAAACAAATTTGAATGGTGGGCTAACGGCGAGACTTTTAGTCATGACATGCGTATTTTTCCACTAGGAGCGTATGATGCGATTTTAGGAATGGATTGGCTGAAGTTACATGGAGAAATGGCATGTAATTGGGGACAGAAAACACTGAAATTCCAGCACAGAGGCAAGGAGGTTACACCGCAAGGTATTCATGCACCAGCCATAATGCCACTACAGGAAATTTCAGTAGATCAAGTTATCAAATGGAACAAGAGCAATGATGTATGGGCTATAGCAGTCCTAGATACAGTCACTCCAGAGGCAATACACACGGTTCCGGAGGAGATTCAGCAAGTTCTGACAGAATTTCAGCAAGTGTTCTCTGAACCCAAAACACTTCCACCCCAACGTATATATGACCACACTATTCCCCTGAAGACAGACACCATACCAGTAAATTCCAGACCATACAGATACTCACCATTACACAAAGATGAAATAGAGCGACAGGTGGCAGACATGTTAAAAGCAGGAGTGGTTGTACATTCCATGAGTCCTTTTGCATCACCGGTGTTGTTGGTTCAGAAAAAGGACGGGTCATGGCGATTTTGTGTGGATTACAGAAGGTTGAGCGAGCTAACTATCAAGAACACTTTCCCAATGCCAGTGATTGATGAACTCCTGGACGAATTGGCAGGAGGAAAATTCTTTTCCAAATTGGATCTCAGGGCAGGATACCACCAGATCAGGATGCATCCCAACGATGAACTAAAAACGGCATTCAAGACTCATCATGGGCATTACCATTTCAAGGTCATGCCATTTGGGTTGTCCAACGCTCCAGCTACATTCCAATGTGTGATGAATGAGGTTCTTTCACCCTGCCTGAGAAAATTTGCCTTAGTCTTCATGGATGACATTCTGGTTTACAGTCCATCACTCACAGAACACGCCCAACACTTGGCAGTGGTGCTTAAGTTATTACAGGAAAATGAACCTTATGTCAAACGCTCAAAATTTTCTTTTGCCCAAGGTGAATTGGAGTATTTGGGGCATACTGTGTCCCGGGATGGCGTGGCAACAGACCCAAAGAAAACTGCGGCAATGCAAGCCTGGCCGAGACCAACAACCGTCACTGAACTGCGAGGATTCCTGGGATTAACGGGATACTACAGAAAGTTTGTCAAATCATATGGTATCTTGGCAAAACCGCTCACAAACTTGTTGAAGAAGAAGGAGTTCACTTGGCACGAGCAAGCTGAGCAAGCTTTCCAACAACTGAAAATTGCAATGATGACAATACCTGTTCTGCAGCTACCCAACTTCAACAAACAATTCGTGATCGAAACTGACGCGTGCGACTCGGGAGTAGGGACTGTGCTCATGCAAGAAGGCAGACCAGTAGCTTATCCGAGTAAAGCTTTAAGCCCAAACCAATGTGCCATCTCGATTTATGAAAAAGAATTTTTAGCTCTCATCATGGCTGCAGAAAGGTGGAGGCAATATCTGCTGTGGGGGGAATTTGTGATTCGCACAAACCATCAGAGTCTTACATTTCTCGAGGACCAGGTTTTTCACTCTGACTATGCCACTCTCAATTGTTCCTGACCGCGACAAAATCTTCCAGTCAGTTATGGAAAGAACTTTTCAAGGCATTGGGAACGAAATTACAATTTTCTACAGCCGATCATCCTCAAACAGATGGACAGACGGAGATGGTGAATCAATGTTTGGAGATGTTCCTGAGGTGTGCAGTCCATGAAGATCCTGTGACGCCCCGAGATCGGGCACTATGCAGATTTCAGCATTCCCGCCAAAATCCACATAATAACCGATTCCAGGTGGTCACTTGTGATAACATTACAACAGTTCACGAATAATCCACAACAACAACAGAAAGGAGATTTACAAGATGACTCAAACGAGTCAGGGATACAACTGATACAATACAAAGATCCAAATAACAGCGGAAGAAAGAACATATCGTCCGCCTACGGACAAGATCCAAACTGGACTAAGAGTCCTGAAGATAACCGAGAGCGTCCAATCCCTGCCCAGGCCAACCCAGAGGGATTCCCAAGCTAACGTCGTCAGACTTCAAACCTGTTGACTGCAATGTTGAATATGCAGCCACGAAAGAGATTCGTGGGTCAGTACGGTTAAGTACTGGCAAGTGGATAAACCCATACTCACAAGATACCGGCGTAGCCAGTCATCACAAGATACAAATACTTTAGGGTCATCGGAAAGGAAGGGGTTATTGCAAATAAGCGACAGCAGGCTGCACTAACCAACTACAGAGAGATACTACAACTTCCGGCTAACAGAAAGAAGATAAGATCGAGTATAGTAACCAACTGAAATATAACTTCAAACAAACCCATCCTGGATCTCGCCCCTTATCCGAAGAAGCAATCCGAGGATAACTCACACAGATGGATTAATGATGGTTCAGATTATTGTGTCAATAGGCCTATTACTAGTCAAGTTGTTAATCATTGGGTGTAAGATTGTTAATCATTAGGTTTAAGTTGTCCTGAGTACTTATTAGCCAGTACTTTCACCAAGTAATCCATAACCGCGGAAAACACGGCTTCTCGAGAAGATTATCCCTGCAGGGTTGCACCAATTTGGCCGTACACGCAAGAATATCCCGCCAGACGGGGATCAAACCCACCAAGCGAGGTACTCTACACAACTCAACTCTTCTTCGCATCAAGCCCAAAGCACCTTGGGCGCACGGCTAATCGAGCCCCGAAGAAAAGGGACCCTCATAGCACTCTAAGAACGTGTCCTCCTATATGCCGACTACGAAAGTTCCACCCGGGATCCAAGGGCTCGCAAGATCATGCATGCAGCAAATGGAAAACCCGAACTAAATGAGGCGATTTGGACGATATGCGAATCGAGTCAAATTGAGGGGGGCGCCCATACTCGCTTCCCACATGCGGGTAGTGCGCTCATCATGGATCAGTAGACAAGACCCTTTTCCTATTAGGGTCGACACTAGCAGGCCTCAAAACCACAAAGGGCCTCCTGCCGGTGCCTTATCATCAAATTATTATCACCATTAGCAGTAACAGGATTGATTGATTGATTAACCTCGAGCCCCCAGAACATAATGAAGTAATAACAGAAAGTAACGGGTAACAGACTCGAGCAAAACAACCTAAGCATGCTAGTAAGACACGGGCACAAGCAATGGTTATGGGTGTGGAGGTGAGGCAATATCAGGGTTAAAGGATTCATGTGATAGGTTCGTAACAGAAACAACTACTACTAAGGCTAGCAGAACAGAACAACGGAAAGTATCGGTAACAAGTGATGAAAGGCAGCCATTTGGCAGCAAGTGAGTATACTTGCCTGAGGTCCCGCAAGGTAGCAGAACTTGTCGTTGCTCACATCAACTCAACGTCCTATCCGGGAAGAAGCAATGAACCTCGAACAAACACCGGATGCAACAATTACTACTACGGCAAAAGATCCAGCATGATCCTATTTCATATGCATGACATGGCAGGATGCAACAGGGGAAACAACTTAAGCAATTTAATCGGAACCGGAGTCCGGAGAAATAGGAATTGGTTCAAGTTGTTTATCCACACAGCAATTTAAATGTTGTTTAGCATGGAAAACAGTAAATAGGTGAGTTAAGCAATATTAAATGGAATAGGGCAACAATTGAATTAAATACCCCAACACATTCCATGTTTATTTATTAGGTGAACATACATAACACTACTACAAATGCAACATGCAAGGTGCAATAATGAACATGGATGGCATGAACAGATTAAGTGCATTTTTCTGGTATGAAAACATATTTTATTTGTTGGATTTGGAATTAAAATGAGCAAGTTGTCAAATTAGCAATTTTAAATGCATTAATTAAGAAATAGTTGTTTTCAGCAATTTAATTTATTCAAAACAGAAAACAAAATTGATATTTGCAAAGTTTAGAGAATTTTGATTGGAAAACATATTTTACTTTTCAAATTTAGAGTTGAAATGAATTAGTTATGATTTATGCAATTAAATCAATTTAAATTGAGCCGGAAGCCCAACATTTAATTTAGGAGGTTCGGGTTATTTATTTACCCATCAAGATTAAATGTTGTTTAACATGGCGAGATAATATAAAGATGAGCTATGCAATTTTAAATGGAACCGGGATAATATTTAATTATTCCAACTCATTCCATATGTAATTATTAGATGATATTACTATACCCCGAAACCCACCAGATGCAATGCAAACATGATGCGATGACATTTTAAATATAGTTGATATGTTATAGAAAATAGGGCATAGGTATAGGGGTTTGGGTTCGCACGTTGGAAAGAGGATCGCCGGGGTCAACGCCGGAAACTTCGGGACGTGGAGGAAGTAAGCGTCCGTAGAGGAATTAGTCGACGTCGAGGAAGTAGGGGAAGTAGTGGTACTCGTTCCGTAGTCGACGTAGTCGTGGCCGAATCCGCAACATCATCGTCTTCGGGTCGGTGGTGAATTTGATGGTCTCGGTCTCAGGGCTTCATGGCACGCACGAAGGCGCCCGACGCAAGGCGGACACGGCGAGGTTCACGGCGGTGTAGTCGTTCACGTTGCGGTACTTGTCGGGGAAGAGCTCGTCGTCGAGGTTTGGTCCGAGGTCCTCGGGGTGGCGGTACTTGACAGTTTCGGTCTCAGAATGGCAGAACCACTTCGACAGAAACAGGCAGCATCAGCAGGCGGGGATGTGGAATTGAGCAGCACGGCCTAGCGACAGCGGGGCTGCAGAGCTCTATCCGCACGGCAGCGTTGGAGAATGGCGCCGCCAGTGGCACGTCGAGCTGCCGTGCCTAGGCCGCTGCCATACACAGGTGGAGAAATAGGTTGGAGCCGTCAAAGGGATCGACTGTGGAGGAGGTAACGGAGCTGCGCCGTCGAATCTTGATAGCCACCCATCGCTGGCGTGCAGCGACTCAACAGGGCACCTGCGACCGTGCGCGCGAGGCAGCCTGGCGAGCTCGAGGGGGCCGCGCGCTTCGTACAATCGACGGACGCGGCGCCGGCGAGCAAGCCAGCTGCGCCGCCACGGTTCCTTCGGGGCGGCGTCGCCTCTCTCGCTGCGGACAGACGGGGAGAGCGAGGAGGAGGTTGGGGAATGGGGGCGACGGGAGGAGGGAGAGGCGCCGGAAGGAGGGGCTGCGGGAGGAGGCGAACGGCGGCCGGGGCAGGAGCTCGGAGGAGCTCCGGCGGGGCGCCTCGGCCGGCAGCGGGCGGCGGCCACGGGAGAATGGGCAGCGGCGGCCGGAGTTACGGGGGCAGGAGGCGGCGAGGTGAGCGAGGGGATGAGGAGAGAACGACGGGAGAGGAGATGGCGGTCGCCCTGCTGCCGCACGGAGGGCGTCGGGGAAGGGGAGAAGCACCGGTGGCGGCCGGCCGGAGGAGGTGGACGGGGCGACGGGCGAGGGACAGGGGAGGACGACCGGCGTGTGCCACCGGGAGGAAGCAAGGGCGACGGGAGGCCGGCTTGGCGGCGGTCGGTCTAGGAGGAAGGCGAACGAAGGAGGGGGAAGGGTCGAGGGAGGAGATCGAGCTCCTCCACGCTCGGTAGCGAAGGGGAAGGGGGATCGGGGGAACGAGCTGGCTCTCGATGGGCTTGGGTGCGGGTGTGGTTTCTGCGTGTGGAAAAGGGCAAGGGACCTGATCGCGAAACAAGAATGGAGGCGGGGGGTGGCTGCAAAATGGCCAGGGGGTGGGAGTAGAAAACTGTTAGGGTTTGGGGGAGGCTGGCTGGTTCGGCTGGGCCTTGGGCCTGGCCGGCTGGCTGGTTGCCTCTCTCTCCAACGATTTTTTTTTCCACAGGGTTTGTTTTATTAATTTTTAGATATTGTTATCACACTATTAAAAATAGTTTTTGAGGCCAAGCCCTCAACTCAGATGTTATGAAAAATTAGAATTTGCAACGTTTTAATATTTTGTGAGTTTTAATGAGAATGACATGATGGCATGATGCATGACGGTGCGAGAGAGAGAAAAAAAAACACACAAATTCTAGTGGAGGAAAAACCCCGGGCATTACAGACGACACCACTAACAAGGGATTGCGCCCTCGCAATCCGCTCCAAACCACGGAAGAGGGAAGAAGTTCGACTATCGATTCTTAATGCTTCCAGTTGATCTCCTCGACACCACTAACAAGGGTTTCTCGACACCACTAACAAGGGATTCTTGCTCGGAGTGACGACGATGTTCTTCCACCAGGAATCTTCCGATGATCGAACCTATTAGGTTAAAGGCTCAGAAAACGTCCACCCACGTAGGATCCTAACACTTTGAAAGATTGAGTACGAGAGTAGACTCCAAAACAAATAAGATGGGAGGGGAAATAGAATAGGGGTAAGGAGAAAACAAGAATCCTATTGAGATGTTTTTCCAACATAGTTTAGCAGAAATAGTTTTTGACATTCTAGGAACAACGACCGTTAGCGAGGTTACCCTACAGGCTTTGCGGACCCGTTGCTTCGATAACCATTCGTATCGAAACACTCTCGGGAATCGGAACCAAGGCTCTGATACCATTTGTGACGCCCCGAGATCGGGCACTATGCAGATTTCAGCATTCCCGCCAAAATCCACATAATAACCGATTCCAGGTGGTCACTTGTGATAACATTACAACAGTTCACGAATAATCCACAACAACAACAGAAAGGAGATTTACAAGATGACTCAAACGAGTCAGGGATACAACTGATACAATACAAAGATCCAAATAACAGCGGAAGAAACAACATATCGTCCGCCTACGGACAAGATCCAAACTGGACTAAGAGTCCTGAAGATAACCGAGAGCGTCCAATCCCTGCCCAGGCCAAGCCGGAGGGATTCCCAAGCTAACGTCGTCATACTTCAAACCTGTTGACTGCAATGTTGAATATGCAGCCACGAAAGAGATTCGTGGGTCAGTACGGTTAAGTACTGGCAAGTGGATAAACCCATACTCACAAGATACCGGCGTAGCCAGTCATCACAAGATACAAATACTTTAGGGTCATCGGAAAGGAAGGGGTTATTGCAAATAAGCGACAGCAGGCTGCACTAACCAACTACAGAGAGATACTACAACTTCCGGCTAACAGAAAGAAGATAAGATCGAGTATAGTAACCAACTGAAATATAACTTCAAACAAACCCATCCTGGATCTCGCCCCTTATCCGAAGAAGCAATCCGAGGATAACTCACACAGATGGATTAATGATGGTTCAGATTATTGTGTCAATAGGCCTATTACTAGTCAAGTTGTTAATCATTGGGTGTAAGATTGTTAATCATTAGGTTTAAGTTGTCCTGAGTACTTATTAGCCAGTACTTTCACCAAGTAATCCATAACCGCGGAAAACACGGCTTCTCGAGAAGATTATCCCTGCAGGGTTGCACCAATTTGGCCGTACACGCAAGAATATCCCGCCAGACGGGGATCAAACCCACCAAGCGAGGTACTCTACACAACTCAACTCTTCTTCGCATCAAGCCCAAAGCACCTTGGGCGCACGGCTAATCGAGCCCCGAAGAAAAGGGACCCTCATAGCACTCTAAGAACGTGTCCCCCTATATGCCGACTACGAAAGTTCCACCCGGGATCCAAGGGCTCGCAAGATCATGCATGCAGCAAATGGAAAACCCGAACTAAATGAGGCGATTTGGACGAGATGCGAATCGAGTCAAATTGAGGGGGGCGCCCATACTCGCTTCCCACATGCGGGTAGTGCGCTCATCATGGATCAGTAGACAAGACCCTTTTCCTATTAGGGTCGACACTAGCAGGCCTCAAAAACACAAAGGGCCTCCTGCCGGTGCCTTATCATCAAATTATTATCACCATTAGCAGTAACAGGATTGATTGATTGATTAACCTCGAGCCCCCAGAACATAATGAAGTAATAACAGAAAGTAACGGGTAACAGACTCGAGCAAAACAAGCTAAGCATGCTAGTAAGACACGGGCACAAGCAATGGTTATGGGTGTGGAGGTGAGGCAATATCAGGGTTAAAGGATTCATGTGATAGGTTCGTAACAGAAACAACTACTACTAAGGCTAGCAGAACAGAACAACGGAAAGTATCGGTAACAAGTGATGAAAGGCAGCCATTTGGCAGCAAGTGAGTATACTTGCCTGAGGTCCCGCAAGGTAGCAGAACTTGTCGTTGCTCACATCATCTCAACGTCCTATCCGGGAAGAAGCAATGAACCTCGAACAAACACCGGATGCAACAATTACTACTACGGCAAAAGATCCAGCATGATCCTATTTTATATGCATGACATGGCAGGATGCAACAGGGGAAACAACTTAAGCAATTTAATCGGAACCGGAGTCCGGAGAAATAGGAATTGGTTCAAGTTGTTTATCCACACCGCAATTTAAATGTTTTTTAGCATGGAAAACAGTAAATAGGTGAGTTAAGCAATATTAAATGGAATAGGGCAACAATTGAATTAAATACCCCAACACATTCCATGTTTATTTATTAGGTGAACATACATAACACTACTACAAATGCAACATGCAAGGTGCAATAATGAACATGGATGGCATGAACAGATTAAGTGCATTTTTCTGGTATGAAAACATATTTTATTTGTTGGATTTGGAATTAAAATGAGCAAGTTATCAAATTAGCAATTTTAAATGCATTAATTAAGAAATAGTTGTTTTCAGCAATTTAATTTATTCAAAACAGAAAACAAAATTGATATTTGCAAAGTTTAGAGAATTTTAATTGGAAAACATATTTTACTTTTCAAATTTAGAGTTGAAATGAATTAGTTATGATTTATGCAATTAAATCAATTTAAATTGAGCCGGAAGCCCAACATTTAATTTAGGAGGTTCGGGTTATTTATTTACCCATCAAGATTAAATGTTGTTTAACATGGCGAGATAATATAAAGATGAGCTATGCAATTTTAAATGGAACCGGGATAATATTTAATTATTCCAACTCATTCCATATGTAATTATTAGATGATATTACTATACCCCGAAACCCACCAGATGCAATGCAAACATGATGCGATGACATTTTAAATATAGTTGATATGTTATAGAAAATAGGGCATAGGTATAGGGGTTTGGGTTCGCACGTTGGAAAGAGGATCGCCGGGGTCAACGCCGGAAACTTCGGGACATGGAGGAAGTAAGCGTCCGTAGAGGAATTAGTCGACGTCGAGGAAGTAGGGGAAGTAGTGGTACTCGTTCCGTAGTCGTGGCCGAATCCGCAACATCATCGTCTTCGGGTCGGTGGTGAATTTGATGGTCTCGGTCTCAGGGCTTCATGGCACGCACGAAGGCGCCCGACGCAAGGCGGACACGGCGAGGTTCACGGCGGTGTAGTCGTTCACGTTGCGGTACTTGTCGGGGAAGAGCTCGTCGTCGAGGTTTGGTCCGAGGTCCTCGGGGTGGCGGTACTTGACAGTTTCGGTCTCAGAATGGCAGAACCACTTCGACAGAAACAGGCAGCAGCAGCAGGCGGGGATGTGGAATTGAGCAGCACGGCCTAGCGACGGCGGGGCTGCAGAGCTCTATCCGCACGGCAGCGTTGGAGAATGGCGCCGCCAGTGGCACGTCGAGCTGCCGTGCCTAGGCCGCTGCCATACACAGGTGGAGAAATAGGTTGGAGCCGTCAAAGGGATCGACTGTGGAGGAGGTAACGGAGCTGCGTCGTCGAATCTTGATAGCCACCCATCGCCGGCGTGCAGCGACTCAACAGGGCACCCGCGACCGTGCGCGCGAGGCAGCCTGGCGAGCTCGAGGGGGCCGCGCGCTTCGTACAATCGACGGACGCGGCGCCGGCGAGCAAGCCAGCTGCGCCGCCACGGTTCCTTCGGGGCGGCGTCGCCTCTCTCGCTGCGGACAGACGGGGAGAGCGAGGAGGAGGTTGGGGAATGGGGGCGACGGGAGGAGGGAGAGGCGCCTGAAGGAGGGGCTGCGGGAGGAGGCGAACGGCGGCCGGGGCAGGAGCTCGGAGGAGCTCCGGCCGGGCGCCTCGGCCGGCAGCGGGCGGCGGCCACGGGAGAAAGGGCAGCGGCGGCCGGAGTTACGGGGGCAGGAGGCGGCGAGGTGAGCGAGGGGATGAGGAGAGGACGACGGGAGAGGAGATGGCGGTCGCCCTGCTGCCGCACGGAGGGCGTCGGGGAAGGGGAGAAGCACCGGTGGCGGCCGGCCGGAGGAGGTGGATGGGGCGACGGGCGAGGGACAGGGGAGGCCGACCGGCGTGTGCCGCCGGGAGGAAGCAAGGGCGACGGGAGGCCGGCTTGGCGGCGGTCGGTCTAGGAGGAAGGCGAACGAAGGAGGGGGAAGGGTCGAGGGAGGAGATCGAGCTCCTCCACGCTCGGTAGCGAAGGGGAAGGGGGATCGGGGGAACGAGCTGGCTCTCGATGGGCTTGGGTGCGGGCGTGGTTTCTGCGTGTGGAAAAGGGCAAGGGACCTGATCGCGAAACAAGAATGGAGGCGGGGGGTGGCTGCAAAATGGCCAGGGGGTGGGAGTAGAAAACTGTTAGGGTTTGGGGGAGGCTGGCAGGTTCGGCTGGGCCTTGGGCCTGGCCGGCTGGCTGGTTGCCTCTCTCTCCAACGATTTTTTTTTTCACAGGGTTTGTTTTATTAATTTTTAGATATTGTTATCACACTATTAAAAATAGTTTTTGAGGCCAAGCCCTCAACTCAGATGTTATGAAAAATTAGAATTTGCAACCTTTTAATATTTTGTGAGTTTTAATGAGAATGACATGATGGCATGATGCATGACGGTGCGAGAGAGAGAAAAAAAAACAAACACACAAATTCTAGTGGGGGAAAAACCCCGGGCGTTACAGATCCTAAGCAATTGAAGCGATGGCTCCCACTAGCAGAAATGTGGTACAATTCGTCTCACCATTGCTCAATTGGATGCTCACCCTTCCAGGCACTATACGGCACGGAACCAAATTTAGTGGCAGTTCCAATGATCACGGATTAGTCAGTGCCAGATGCTACAGAAATATTGTTGGACAGACAGGAGCAGTTGGCTCGGCTCAAAACACACCTCGCCGCAGCTCAGAATCGTATGAAGCTTCAGGCAGACCGCAACCGCGTGGAGCGCGTGTTTCAAGTGGGAGAGCAAGTTCTGTTGAAATTGCAACCATATGCACAGTCATCACTGATCAATCGACCGTGTCCTAAGCTGGCACTCAAATTCTTCGGTCCGTTCAAAATTGGAGAGAATTGGGGAAGTGGCTTACCAACTCGAGTTACCGGAACTGAGCCAGATACACCCGGTGTTTCACGTATCGCAACTGAAGGGATACACACTAGATTTCACTCCAGTCTATTCGGAACTACCAATGACTCCGGCTCTCGACGCCATGGATACTGCTCCAGAAGAGATTCTTGATCGTCGCTTGGTGAAGAAAGGGAACACAGCAACAACCCAGGTATTGATCAAGTGGAAAGGGATACCTGCAACCTCGGCGACATGGGAAGACTTACATGTCCTCAAATCGCTGTACCCAGAGGCTCTTGCTTGGGGACAAGCAAGCATTCGAGGAGGGGAAGATGTAACAGCTTATACAGTTACGGATCCGACAACAGAAAGGCGGAGCAGGAAAACAATGAGTTCAAACCAGTGAGTGGGCCTTTAGGGATTTCGGTAGCAGGCCAGGCCCAGTCTGTCACGCGTGCGTGGTGAGCGCTGTTATAAGCTCGAGTCGTTGTAAGTGCTGGATATCGAATAAATGAAAGGAAACTCTACTCTCCTTCTCTCTGCTATCTCCCTCGTTCCTCCTCTTGCGTGTGCATCTCTGTCTCTCTATCCTTCCTACATCTAACTCCTCCTCTGAATTCGATTGCTGCCCGATCCTCACGCCCCTCGATTCTTCGGAGGCCAAGGGGTGGTTACAAGCACCTGCCGCTACCTGCCGGAACAGTCCGCGGACCGGAGAGCGTTGCTTTCGACGGTAAGGGCCAAGGCCCGTACAGCGGCGTCTCCGATGGCCCGTTCTCAAGTGGAATGGGGAGGAGCTCGGCTGGAAAACCTACACATATGGCCCCGGCTACGATGCCAAGATGTGTACTGCAACCAAATTCCGACCGGAGACCGTCACCGAGAGCCGATGTGGCCGCCCGCTAGGATTACGGTTCAACCAGAAGACAGGAGATTTATACGTGGCCGACGCGTACAAGGGGCTCATGCGGGTCGGCCCAGGTGGCGGGGAGGCAACGGTGCTCGTCGATGAGGTTGATGGCATGCCACTCCGTTTCACTAACGGGGTCGACGTGGATCAGAGCACCGGCCAAGTGTACTTCACCGACATCTCCATGAATTACGACAGGTCGCAACATGAGATGGTGACCAGCACCCAGGACACATTAGGGCGCCTCATGATGTACGACCCACACACATCAGACGTCACCGTTCTAAAATCCCGTATGACATACCCGAACGGTGTCACCATAAGCGCCGACAAGACACACCTCGTGGTCGCCTCTACCGGACCTTGCAAGCTCCTACGCCACTGGCTCAAAGGGCCCGACGCCGGAAGGGCCGAGCCGTTTTCCGACCTCCCAGGCTACCCGGACAACGTCAGACCCGATACCAAAGGAGGCCACTGGGTGGCGCTACACCGCAAAAAAAAACGAGCTTCCTTTTGGCCGCGATAGCCATCTGCTTGACGTAAGGGTTGACGCAAAAGGGAAGATAGTCGAACGGAATACAGGGCCCAAGAGTGTAAGACCCACAGAGATCATGGAGAGAAGCAATGGCAAGTTGTACATGGGTTCCGTGGAGCTTCCTTATGTCAGTGTAGTTAAGCGCAGCTAGAGATCATCACTAGTGGAAACACGGGCACTAGTCCCGGTTAGTAAGGCCCACTTGTCCCGGTTGTGCAACCGGGATGGGCCAGTCGGGACAAATGCACCTCCCCCATTGGTCCCGGTTGCGCCAGGATCCGGGACAAATGGGACTGACCACGTGGCGAACCTGGCCAGGGGAGTTAGTCCCGGTTCGTGTTAGGAACCGAGACGAATGCCTCCTCTGAAAAAAGCAGCAGTTTGGCTACTTTCTCTGCCGCGGCAGGGGTTTTTTTTCGCAATTTGTTTTTGTAAATTTACGATGCCTGCCTCGTAATCCCCAACCGGCCTCCCCTTCCCCAACCGCGTCCACTCGCCCATGTCTTTAATTAAGCTCACTGGCCACATTTGGTCAAAGGGCCCACTGGCCCACGTCTTTAAATAAGCCCACTTGCCACATTCGGTCAAAGGGCCCACTCGCCATGCGGGGTCAAAGGGGCCACTGGCCGGCGACCTACTAGTTGGCTCGCCCGCGTCCACGTCCCCACGTCTTTAAGTAAGACCATAACTGCAGCCGCGCGCGGTCAAAGGGCCAAGTGGCCAGCGACCCAGTGGCCGCCTCGGCTTTCCCGCGCCTCCACTTCCCCACGCGTGGCCACGAACGGCCACGCCATGCCTCGGCTTCCTCCCCGCGCATTCATGGCCCCCTGTAACCGCCGCCACTTTCTCGCCGCCGGTTGGCATGCCAACCCCGCCCGGGTCCTTTTTAAAGGGCCCCTGCCGCCCCATACACCCCGCACATCCCGCTCCCAGCACGAACCCTAGCCATGTCGCCCCGCCGCTGGTTCAAGCGCGCCAAGAATGAGCACGAGGCCGGCTCCTCCAGCGGCGCCGGCCAGAGAGGCGCCGCCGTTCCCCCGCCGCCGCAGGAGGCGTTCGGCTACGGTCCGGGCGGCATCCGGATCGGGGGCGGCCCGTGCGTCCCCGCACCACCTCCGGCAGCGCGCAACCCGCCGCGCCAGGCAAGAGGCTCCGCCGCTACGTGCGGAAGGAGGAGGTGACGTGGCACTGGGACCACGCCACGCCGGTCTTCTGGCCGGAAGTCCACCTCCCGGACGGCTGGCACCTCAACCCCCAGAGGATCCCGGTGCCGCCGCCCCCGACCAATGAAGGCGCCCGCGAGGAGATAGATCGTCGGCGCGCGCTCCTGCCGGCCCACCTCCTCAGGGACCGTGCCTACGCGCGGAGCTCCCCGAACTGGAACGTATGGTTCCAGCAGGAGCACGAGCAGCGCCGCCGCTCCTACTTCCCCACGCCCCCGGAGGAGCCCAGCGTCGAGACGTACCCGGCGCCACCGCCCGGCAGCGAGCCAGAGCTGTGGTTCGAGGAGGACATCCTCGACGACGAGGAGGACCCCGAGCTGCAGGCCGGATTGGAGGCCGCCTACGAGGCCTCCCTCCGCTCCCTCATCGAGGACGAGATTAAGCGGTGGGAGCAGGTCCTGGCCAGCACGGCCGGCAACGCCGACGCGATGCCGCCCCCTCCGCCGCCGCAGCCGTGGTGGCAGACGATGAACGCCGCCATGGAGGCGTCGGAGAACCAGCCGGATCCACAGCCGCTGCCCTCGGGCCTCAACTACGGCATGACCTGGGCCTGGACCGGCGGCGAGTGGTCGACTCAGGAGCTGCCGCCGCCACCGGAGCTGCCGCCACCGCCGGAGGGCGCGCCCCCGATGCCTCCTCAGCCCAGATTCCTCCGCAGTCACCGGTGGGCGCTCCCCAGCTGTCTGCCCACCTGTGGCAGCAGCCTCCCTACCACTGCATCTCCTCCGACGAGGAGGACTAGGCCGGCGCCGGCGCGCCCCCAGCCACCTATAGTACCTAGGCTACCCCCCAAGAAACGGTCGGCCTCCTGTGGCTGCGCCGCCGCCCCCGATGCATGTACGGACGGCCAATAGGGCCGTCGTCAAGAAACACGGCCGGCCGCCTGTGGCCGCGCCGCCCCCCGATGTAAGCACCGGTCTTCGGACCTGTTCAATATATGAATGCATTCCCAAAACTCGTCCCCGGCCAAATCTACGTCCTAGTTCATCCCCGCCGGCGGGATCTTCGTGTCCATTTCATGCCGCCGGCAGGGCTTCTCCTTGGCTCGGTCGGCCCCGAGTGTGGTTGCTCGGCCTCGAGAGAGGGCCGAGATATTTATACAAATGGGCCTCTAGTCCCGGCCCGTGCCACCAACCGGGACTAGAGGTACCCCCTTTGGTCCCGGTTATTGGCACGGGCCGGGACCAAAACGTATTTCGAAATTTGGTGCCACCCTGCGCGCCTAAATGTTTTAGCACCAAAATTTGAAAATTGTTTAAATATGCACATGAATAACTTCTATATACTTTCGAATTTGACAAAAATTTCAACATGAAAAGTCCTTGAATTTGTGTAACTAATTCAAATCCATTTTCTGTTTAACTAAATAATAATTCTAACTATTCAAACTACTAACTATTTTACTATTTGCATATAATTTGAATATAAATATCTTATATTGTTTTAAAATTAGTAACAATAACATTAATAGCAACATAATTAACATACTTGTTCTTCTGTGTCACTTTGTTCGGATTTCGCCCCAACCATAAACAATCTTCATCATTTATTTTGTTTTCTATTGTTTTCCTTTATGTTTTCTATTGTTTTCATTTTGTTTTATCTTGTATTATTTTTGTCTTCTCTACCGGCCACGCATCTCTACATTTCTATTCTTCTTACTACTTCCTCTGCGAGGTTCACTGTTGGTAACATCGTTCTGAACCAGATTTTGCTGATGACTTTTCAGGATAGTGCTCAAGGAAGGTTTGTCATGCAGCTTTGCTTGCAAAATAAGCTCAACTTGCTCCATAAGCTGATCATATTGGCTCTCCATGAATGCATGAGCTTCAACATTTTCTGCAGCCTTTGCTGCAACTTTATATAAAGTTCGACAAAGCGAGTTGTACCTTTTTGACACGGAGAATTTGGGATCTTCGTCTACAACATAAAAACCATAGTTCTCCTTTGAAGGTTCACTCTGAGCATCCTTTCGCCATCTTTTCAAAACATAGTGTGGTGGAATTTCTTTGATATTTCTGATCTCAGGAACCTTCAGTACATGACAACACGGAAGACCTACATTTTCAAACTTCTTACAGCTACAAACGACAATATATTCTGATGAGTCGAATCTAAAAAAATGACCCCGAGGCCCGTTTTTGACAGTTATCTCATACTCGGATATGGGTCATAGTTGTCAGCTTTTGAACGGTCAATACAAATTATTGGTCAAACAGAACTATATGATCATGTATTCCACGTTTATTATTACACATCACCAACAGACGGAGGAGAGAGAAACTGGAAAAGTGGGTGGGTGTGCCGCTGGTTGGGATAATAATGAAGTCAGATTGGTCATAGTTGTCAGCTTTCGACCGGTCAATACAAATTATTGGTCAAACTGAACTATGATCATGTATTCTACGTTTATTATTACACATCACCAACAACATCCCTATCTAGTCTTCGGAATTTTCTTCGTGTAGAGATGGTCCATGAACCCTTGTCCCTTGCTTATGATCGCTTCGGCCGTAACCATGGAGCATCTTCATTATTTAACGGGATGGTGGGGTCAGCTTTCACTGTGAAGGGTGGAATTTCAACAAACTTATTATAATCTTCTGACATGTCTGTCGTGTCCTCGATTCCCACGATGTTTCTTTTCCCTGAAAGAACTATGTGACGCTTCGGCTCATCGTATGATGAATTTGTTTGCTTATTTTTTCTTTTTTTCGGTCTGGAGGACATGTCCTTCACATAGAAGACCTGAGCCACATCATTGGCTAGGACGAATGGTTCGTCATTGTAACCAATATTGTTGAGATCCACTGTTGTCATTCCATAAAGCGGGTCTACCTTTACCCATTCTCCATTCAGGTTGACCCATTTGCACTTGAACAAAGGGACCTTAAAAGAAGGTCCATAGTCAAGTTCCCATATCTCCTCTATGTAACCATAGTATGTGTCATTTTTCCCATTCTCGTTTGTTGTATCAAAGCGGACACCACTGTTTTGGTTGGTGCTCTTCTTATCTTGGGAGATCGTGTAAAATGTATTCCCATTTATCTCGTACCCTTGAAAACTCCCAATAGTCGAAGATGGTGACCCTGCCAACATGTACAGCTGATCTTCAACAGTGGTGTCATTTATAATATGTGTTTGCAACCAACTTCCGAAAGTCTCCATGTGTTTGCGTTTAATCCAGGAGTCATCCTTCCCCGGGTTTGTGGAGCGTACAATATTCTTGTGTTCCTCGAGATATGTAGCCATGAACATAGAATTTTGTAGAACTGTGTAGTGTGCTTTGGTGAAAGAATGTCCGTCCCTGGGTATCATTGTTTTCTTTCCCGGCATTCTTTTTCCCCCAGTCTCCCCTCATGCCGCGATTCAGGAACATCAATCGTCTTAAGGTCAGGAATAAAGTCAACACAGAACCCAATGACCTCCTATGTTCCATAGCCCTTCGAGATGCTTCCTTCTGGCCTAGCACGGTTATGAACATATTTCTTCAAGACTCCCATGAACCTCTCAAAGGGGAACATATTGTGTAGAAATACCGGACCGAGAATATGAATCTCTTCACATAGGTGAACCAGGAGATGAGTCATAATGTTGAAGAAGGATGGTGGGAACACCAACTCAAAACTAACAAGACACTGGACCACATCCCTCTGTAATCTTGCCAGAACTTCTGGATTGATTACCTTCTGAGATATTGCGTTCATGAATGCACATAGCTTCACAATGGGTACTCGAACATTTTCCGGTAGAAGCCCCCTCAATGCAATCGGAAGCAACTGCGTCATAATAACGTGGCAGTCATGAGACTTCAGGTTTTGGAATTTTTTCTCTGCCATGTTTATTATCCCCTTTTTATTCGACGAGAAGCCAGACGAAACCTTGATACTGTAAAGGACTTCAAAAAATATTTCCTTCTCTGCTTTAGTAAGAGCGTAGCTGCTTAAGTAATGGCACCCTGTATCCGTGTGCTTGTTGCTTGGGTCTTTCATACGTTGTTGGTCCTCCCGTGCTTCTGGCGTATCTTTTGACTTCCCATACACGCCCAGCAAGCATAGCAGACTGACGTAGAGATTCTTTGTCACGTGCATCACGTCGATCGAAGACCGGACCTCTAAAACTTTCCAATAGGGTAGCTCCCAAAATATAGATTTCTTCTTCCACATGGGTGCGCGCTTATCAGGGCCGTTCGGAACTGGTTGCCTGCCAGCACCCTTACCAAAGATTACTTCTAGGTCCTTGACCATATCGAATATATGACTACGACTATGGAGCTCAGGCTACTTCCGGTTATCTTCCTCACCTCTGAAATGCTTCCCTCCTTTCTTTCTTACGGGATGCTTGATCGGAAGAAATCTACGATGCCCCAGGTATACAACCTTTTTACATTTATCCAAAAAAACACTGTCAGTCTTATCTAAACAGTGTGTGCATGCATTGTATCCCTTGTTTGTATGTCCGGAAATGTTACTAAGAGCAGGCCAATCATTGATGGTTACGAAAAGCAACACCCGTAGGTCAAATGGCTTTTGTTCGTTCTCATCCCACACACGTACACCTGGTTTGCCCCACAATTGTAAGAGCTCTTCCACTAATGGCCTTAGATACACATCAATGTCGTTGCCAGGTTGCCTCGGGCTTTGGATGAGAACTGGCATCATAATGAACTTGTGCTTCATACACAACCAAGGAGGAACGTTGTACATACATACAGTTACGGGCCAGGTGCTATGACTGGAGCTATGCTCCCCAAAAGCATTAAAGCCATCTGTATTTAGACCAAACCATAAGTTTCTCGCCTCTCTTGTAAAGTCCGGGAAGTCTCTCTCGATCTTTTTCCACTGCGATCCATCGGCGGGGTGTCTCAAATTTCCGTCTTTCTTACGGTCTTCTTTGTGCCATCGCAACAACCTAGCATGCTCTTTGTTTCTAAACAGACGTTTCAACCGTGGTATTTTAGGAGCATACCACATCACCTTAGCAGGAACCCCCTTACGGGGGGGGGGGGGGGGGTCGCCGTCAACATCACCAGGGTCATCTGCTCTGATCTTATACCGCAGTGCAGTGCATACCGGACATTCATCCAAATTCTCGCACTTCTCACCGCGGTAGAGGATGCAGTCATTAATGCATGCATTTATCTTCTGCACATCTAATCCTAGAGGGCAGAGAGCTTTCTTTGCTTCGTACGTACTCTCAAGCAATTCGTTATCCGTTGGAAGTTTTGGCTTCATTAGTTGAAGTAAACTCTCAAATGCCTTGTCAGTCACACCGTACTGTGCCTTCCATTTCAGCAACTCCAGTATGGTACCAAGCTTTGTGCTACCATCTTCGCAGTTTGGGTACAACAACTTTTTCTGATCCTGTAACATGTTGTCCAACTTCAACCTCTCCAATTTACTTTCATAGTCTTCCCTTGCATCAGCAATAACTCAGCCAAGATCATCATCGGGCTCTTCTGATGCCTGTTCTTGATCACCTCCTTCTTCTGCATTCTCTTCCATTGCAGTATCGTCGTATCCAGGGAACAAAGGATCTTCTTCTTATTCATCGTCTTCCATCACAACCCCTCTTTCTCCATGCTTGGTCCAGCAATTATAGCTGGGCATGAAACCTCTCCAAAGTACGTGGCCGTGAAGGATTCTTTCGGAAGAGTGCTCTCTGACGTTCCGACAATCAACACATGGGCAACACATAAAGCCATTATCTTTGTTCGCCTGAGCTACAACAAGAAATGCATTCAGGACTGCCATATACTCGGAAGTGCGTCGGTCACCGTACATCCATCGCTGCCGTGCATCCATCTGCATCGTATAATTAAGTTTATCAAAATACATTACAATAACATATTAATACAGAAATGACCACAGTACATCGACACATATTACTTTTTAATGTATCAGTTACAGATGAAAAAGGTAAGTTTGTTAACCTCGGTCAAAGATACCATTTTCAGTGGGCTTATGTGTGGCTCGGGAATTTCGTCGAACACCTCGTGTGCATAGTAAAATAAAACACACTAACACCACCTCTCTCACACCTCCAAGCAAAAAAAAAAGATGGAAGGGGGGCTGGGGCAGTATATATAGGGGAAGGGGGGACATTGGTCCCGGTTCGTGGAATGAACCGGGACCAATGGCCATGCGTGTGCCACATGGCCTGTGGCTAGGCATTGGTCCCGGTTCATGCCACGAACCGGGACCAAATATCTCCCCACGAACCAGGACCAATGCCCCCAGGCGATTTCTGTTGCCCCGGGCGCACAAACCGGGACCAATGCATAGCATTTGTCCCGGATTTGGTTGCAACCGGGACAGGAGCCCCCTGGTGCCCTAGACGAAAGGGGTTGTTTCCACTAGTGCATGGAGAGAAGCAATGGCAAGTTGTACATGGGTTCCGTGGAGCTTCCTTATGTCAGCGTAGTTAAGCGCAGCTAGAGAAATGCTGATTTAGGATAGATATTCGTTTATCTATTTTTTTTGTCTTGTGTAATTTTCTAGTATTTTTTTGCTGCAAGGTAAGAATACCGAGTGTAACCCGCACTTGTTATCAGCAAAATATAGTATGTTATTTGTTTCACATCTCGACCTAGAGAAAAGCTAATTTCAAGTTCCTTTTACCATTGTTACCCTGCAGCAGCAGAACCTTTGAAAACTTGCTATTGTGGATTGTTTAACTGTAGGAGCAATTACTATGGCACGCTAGTTACTGAAATAATAACGTACGTGGACATCTTCATATCACTACATGGACAGTGCTGTCTACTAGTATGTGTGCCGATGGCCAGAAATGTGTGACAAATAACGAAGTCGGCACTCTGTTGGTCATTGAATCTGTTCCACTGTCTTACACGGTCGTCTTTGTTCACTAGCTGTCCACCTTCAGCCAATTTAACCTGTATTAATCCAGGCGATACAACACCACGATTTGCAGTATCTGTGCAAGAATCAAGATCGTCATCCATCAACACAAGGACTCTGCCCTCAAAGTTTATGAGACCCGCCTCCAAGACATGATACTGCTGCAACTTCAATTTGCTCCTTATCCTATGTTACTACTGCATTAGGCAAGTGGCTCATTTACTCTGTTAGAAACTTGTCGTCCACCTATATATACACTGCTACAAATCTACAGCAAGAAGGCTTAGAGATAATTTCTTATGTGGTCCCTTGAGAAATTCTAACCATTGACTTGTATATGCTTACTGCAGAATTATTGATGATGGTAAGTCAGAGTTGTTTTCCAAACAAGGTATTGCATTTAACATGAAAACAGACAAGCTTATGCAAAAAACTGTTAATCAGCTATACCTTGCAATAACTTGTGGTATAAATCCTGAATATCTACTGCTAAACTAGCAGATTATGGAAGCTATGGTTGACACCTGTAACTGTCCTATTCCTTGTTAGTTATGTGAACACTGATTTTGATACTTGTCAGCTTATTGATTACTTGCCAAACATATGAAGATCTCCACGAGTTTACCATTATGTACACTGCAGAAAAGAAAGTATGCAGAAACTACAACTGGAGGTACATTGCAAGATAATCCATTCACCAAATTACATGTGACAACGTGGGGAAGTTATCAAGTTCACTAACCGAAACAAACAACAATATGACAAAACAAACACAATTTCACCAAATCAGCTACCCAATAGTTGCATAATCCATTATAAGATCATTGTCGCCTCCAACTTGGTCATGTTTCATGTTGATATGATTGGATTCCTGCCCTCAAGCAAATTCAACCATGGGTTGCCAATGCGCCGCATCACAAGGGGCCGCCTTTTCTGCAAACATAGAATTTCAGTGTGGTCACAAACGGATATAGCATATATATTGCCCTTAAGTATGCATACTTATAATTAGGTTCATATTTGAGCATAGATAGCACTCTAAATTTGCTGAAGCATATAAATTATTACAAATCCAAAATTTGCTGAAGCATAGATATATTATTTTAAATATGACCTGTTCTTAAATCAATAAAGGAAAAGATATATATGTATATATATACCTCATGGATGGTAGAAACTCATGAACGGAAGCAAAGCATAGAAAGTTTCTCTCTTCCATATCTTTTTCCACTCTAGAGTCTTGAGACTGATCTCATAGATGCCAAGGTCCATGCTGACGAGAATGATATCCCTGCCCTCCACGGATCCAAGCAGCATGAGTCCTCTGTCGGGATTTTGAATAGGTAGAAATTCCTTGAGATAAATGACTCTACATTCAGTCCATAACCGAACTCCGTCGGAACGCAGCTGCCTTGACCATATATTGAGGGTTAATCCGTCCAGATGTGCGAATCCCAAACTGCCATCTGCCATCCCCATGAGGATAGTGATACGGTCACTATTTATCACCCCGACAAACGGCGTATCAATCACCGATAAGCATTTAGAATGCAAGTCGTATTTGAGAATTCCCACACCGTAATCATCATCATACACAAACATGAAGTGGAGTGAGTCTTCGATGAGGATAGGGGGCACTCCCTTGATATATGCATCCAACCCAAGATGAAGACCAGAGCAGGGCTTGCTCCACTTAGCTCTAAGCCCCGTCACCGGTGACAAGGCAACATCTGCATATGCGACAGAATAACCATTACCGCTGTCCATGCCGACGAGGAGCACCTGCGAGGGCCCATCGTGACTCGAGCGGTGGTCACAACTGGCGGCGTCGCAAAGCACCAAGGCCCCAATGTTGTCGTAGTCTTCTGGCGCGCCAAGCTCCCACCTGCGGCCCGTCATGGGATCCAAAACGACGAGCTTGGTGGTGAACAATCCCCTATCTTCAAGGACAACACGGCCATGGCGGTAGTCCAACGGATGGTTTGTTGGGAATATGCCCTAGAGGCAATCATGTATGATGTTATTCCCAATGTATTCATAAATTTATTAAGTTGTCCTTTGGTTTGAACATCTGATATATGTCGTTGAATATGTGAATAGATTGTGGAACTATGTATTCATGTTGTTCATACTAATTGTCCTTGGTCATTATGGTTGTGCTGGACACACACCTAGACTAATGTGAGTGTTGGCTGATGACACGGTTCCACTTGTCATGGGCATGGTGATGCCATTCCAACGTTCACAGACTTGGCTAAAGAGTTTAGCAAGTCGGACTGACCCATATTGAGATGCAACGAGCAAGTCGTCATTTGCATGTCTCAATCAATGTAATCCTTAGACCTGAGGTTGCCGCACAATCCGAGTTGTGGATCACCGACTTAGGTTCTGTTAAACGCTGCTCTGTGACAAGGCAGTTATAAAGGCAGAGTTCGGGTCGAATGAGAAACAAGCTGCGTGATGTGGATAATCAAGATGGGATTTTGCCCCTCCGAATGGAGAGATATTCTCTGGGCCCTCTCGAGTGATATGATTCAGGAAGCATAGCCATGCGTGACTCAGTTAAGTGTTAACTGTGTCTGTTGACTAAGAGTTAGTCAGATGAATCACATATCATAGGTCGAGAAGAGAGTTGAACTATTAAAGGGATGACGATACATCGCCTATCGTTCGACAAGGTATATCGTGAGGAAAAAGGGACTAAGATGAATATCACATTGAAAGGTATGTCGTCATGACTCAATGGGACTTGGGAGTCGGCACGTTCTGCTAGGAGCCGCTACCGATTGATCGATTAGGAGTTGGACTCCAATCATGTCCAAGTCGCCATGAGCCTGCAGGGTCACACACTTAAGAGCGGGAGCAAATGTATTGGTCGGGTTGGACCCGAACCGAAAATGGACTGAGTTTGTGAGTCGGACTCACAGAGGGAATGGGCCACAAGTGTTGTCAAGCCCATTACCATTCGCTATATAAAGAGGGGCGCAGGTTGCCCAGCGGGCACGTTAGTCCAACCCCATGTGTTGGGAACCCTAGCCCCACTCAGTCCAGCCGTCGCACCGGACCTAGCAGTCCACCGTCGGAGCTCCTCCTTGTACGTGTGGATACCGGCAGAGGTGCTGTACGTTCATCACTTCGAGGATCGGCTGGATCGGATCGTGGCACTGCACTGCCCCGACGCGCTTCATCGATAATCCGCAACCGCGCTTCTAGTGGTAATCATCGTGGCCTTCTACCTCGGCTAGATCTTGGAAGTACCGCGTAGGAAAAAGTTTTGTTTATCTCTACGCGTTCCAACAGTGGTATCAGAGCGGTAGCTTCTGGTATTAGGCCCGAGATCCGTACATATGTGATATGTAGTTAGCATTAGATTGGATCTACATGCTGTTTTGGTGGTCGTTCTATGAGATAGATCGGTTTTGTACAAGATTGATTGGATCAATCGTACTCGGGGTTAATGGATGATCTGGTTTCCGTGATCATACTGGTAAGGTCGTGAAACAACTTACCCCTACCGGTCGGTTTCCGCCATCGGGGTATACCGTGACACATAAATCTAGTTGCGGTGATCGAAGATCAAAAAATTTGATCGAATCGGAATACGGATCAGAATTGGGTAAAATCGTTTTATCCGATGAAGAAATCCATGATCGGAATGCAGATGAGATCTGCGTTTCGCCCTGTCGTAGCGCCTTAGATGTCGTTACGAGTTCCACAACGCCGGTAGATATCGTGTCTATGCATAACTTGTTTTTGCAGAAAATTGTGAATGGTATGGCTTATGTGCATATGATGTGTGTAATCCATACATGATCTGCGTATCATGTTTCTTGTCAGCCGGCTGGAGCCTAGGTGCTGTCATTTTATTGTATACCAGCCTGCGTGTCGGATTCTCTATGTAATCTTTGATTTACTAGCTAGTGTAGGTTGTTGGAGAACCCTGTGACATGCAAGTCGATGTAGAACTCGGCTACATGGAGTAAGATGGCATGTGACAAGAGTTGGCACGAGTCGACTTACAAGCTTTGTGGAGATGGAGATCACCATGAAGAGAGCCATACCATTTCACATTATAATTGCTTTATTTGTGTTATTGTTATGTCTCTATTTACCTCTATTTAGATAGTTGGTAGATTTTAATCCCTCAAAAGAAGGTCTAGTCGGTCGCCCCGCCAGTGCTGCACCATCACAAGTCGGACATTCTTGGTAGTGGGCTCATGAAATTGAGGTGCTACCAATTCTTTCCGATTAGGTGGGTTTGAGTCGGACTCTTACAAGCGGAAGCACTTGGTAATCTAGACGAGTCCATCACTACGGTTGTGGGGCTCGGGGCGAGGAAGGTTGGAAGTCGGGGCATGTGATGCCACCCAACTAACAGGAGTCGTATAGGATACGATTGGCAAGGTGTTGCCTACCTAGATCACTTGACGGCTAGCGGTGATGCTAAAGATCACTAGTCGGCTTGCTTATTTAGGATTTTGAATCACTTAGCAACCATCGGAGGGGTGTTGGTTCTAGTGGGAGCATAAGTATTATAGAGTTTAATATGTCTGCTCTTTTATGAATACATGTCTTATGTGTTTTTGCATATTTTCTGTTGTAGATCAATGGCACCTAGCAACCTTCCTCAGTTATCCACTTTTGCGTCGAGGTCAATCCTAGAGAAAGATAAGCTTAATGGAACTAATTTCACCAACTGGTATCGTAATCTGAGGATAGTCCTCAAGCATGACAAGAAAGAACATGTTCTAGAAACTCCACTTCGAGAAGAGCCAGATGACGATGCGACTGTCGCAGTCATGAATGCCTACTGTAACACTAGAGATGAGTCTACGGAAATTAGCTGTCTTATGCTTGCACACATGCAACCGGACTTGCAGCAGCAGTTCGAGAATGTTGAGGCCTACGATATGATCGAAAGCCTCAAAAGTATGTTCTAGGCTCAGGCAAAGACCGAGAGGTATCAAGTCTCTCAAGCTTTGCTGGGCTGTAAGCTCAAAGACGGAGATCCACTGAGTCCGCATGTAATCAAGATGACTGGTTACGTGCAGTCTCTGGATCGGCTGGGTTTCCCAATTAACGAAGAGTTCGCTACTGATATAATTCTGAACTCTCTTCCTAGTGCGTATGGTCCGTTCATTCGAACTACCACATGCATGGTATGGATAAGAAGATCACTGAATTACATGGGATGCTCAAAACGGGAGAGGCTGATCTTAAGAAAGGCGTCAGTCAAGTGTTGATGGTGCAGAATAAGGCTAAGTTCAAGAAGAGTTCTTGGACTAAGAAGAAGAATGATAAGTCAGGAGGTAGCGCCCATGGCCCTGTCCAGAGTGCTTCCTCAAAGACTAAGCCATCTCCTACAGCCTGAGCCAACTGCTTCTATTGCAAGCAGGATGGCCACTGGAAGAGGAACTGCACCAAGTATTTGGCTGACAAAGCCAAGAGTGGAGGTGTGACTTCCAACTCAGGTATGCTTGTGTGCAATGTTATAGACATTTATCTTGCTGATGCGCCTAATAGTTCTTGGGTATATGATACCGGATCAGTTATTCACATATGCAACTCGTTGCAGGGACTGGTAAGAACTAGGAGCGTGGCAAGAGGAGAGGTTGATATTCGGGTCGGCAACAAGGCGAGAGTCGCAGCGTTGTAAGTCGGCACGATGCAACTTCATTTACCTTCAGGATTTTTAATGGAACTGAATAATTGTCATTATGTTCCAGTGCTTAGTCGAAACATTATTTCCGCCTCATGTTTGATGAGACAAGGTTATGAGTCGAATATTAAGAATAATGGTTGTTCTTTATATTTGAAAGATATGTTTCATGGCTTTGCACCCGTTCAGAACGGGTTATTTATTTTGAATCTTGATAGTGAATCTTTCTATAACATAAATGTTAAAAGGTTGAAACCAAATGATCTGAATATGACTTACTTTTTGCATTGTCGGCTTGGTCATATAAGTTGGAAAAGCATGAAGGAGCTCCATGATGATGGACTTCTAACTTCGTTCGACTTAGAGTCGTTCGAGACATGTGAATCATTCCTACTAGGCAAAATGAACAAGACACCTTTTGCAAGGAGTTGTGAAAGGGCGTACGACTTGTTGGAACTAATACATAGTGATGTATGTGGTCCAATGAGCACGACAGCCAGAGGTGGTTATGAGTACTTCATTACCTTCACTGATGATTTGAGTAGGTATGGATATATCTACTTAATGAAACACAAGTCGGAAGCCTTTGAGAAATTCAAGGAATTCCATAGTGAGGTACAAAATCAACTCGGCAAGAAAATAAAGTTTCTGCGGTCGGACCGTGGATGCGAGTACTTGAGCCATGAGTTTGATGACCATCTAAAGAGTTGTGGAATAGTTCCTCAACTCACTCCTCCGGGTACACCGCAGAGAAACGGTGTATCGGAACGGAGAAATCGGACCTTGTTGGACATGGTACGATTAATGATGAGTCGGGCAGATCTACCTTTATCATTTTGGGGTTATTGTCTAGAAACTGCAGCGTTCACACTAAACAGAGTACCATCAAAGTCAGTAGAGAAGACACCGCATGAGATGTGGACTGGCAAAAGGCCAAGTTTGTCTTTTCTTAAGATTTGGGGTTGTGAAGCATTTGTCAAGCGACTTCAGTCGGACAAGCTCACGCCCAAGTCGGATAAGTGTATTTTCGTGGGGTATCCGAGGGAAACCTTCGGGTACTACTTCTACAACCGAGAAGAGGGCAAAGTGTTTGTCGCTCGGAATGGTGTCTTCCTTGAGAAAGAGTTTCTCAGTCGGAGAGTCAGTGGGAGCACAGTGCAAGTTGAAGAAATTCGAGAGGAACCGCCTAGGGCCGAGTCGGCAACGGCCTTGGAGGCTGAGCCAGTCATGGTACCTACGCCGGTAACAGCACCTGAACCACGGAGATCTGCCAGATTACAAAATGCTCGTGATGTTTTACTGTTAGACAGTAACGAGCCGGCAACTTATTCGTAAGTGATAGTGGGATCTGATTCCGAGTCATGGCTTGGAGCCATGAGATCCGAGTTAAAGTCCATGGATGAAAACCAAGTTTGGAATTTGGTTGATCTGCCTGACGGTGCAAGACCCATCGAGTGCAAATGGGTCTTTAAGAAGAAAACTGATATGGATGGAAATATTTCCATCTATAAAGCACGACTTGTCGCGAAGGGGTTCCGACAGGTTCAAGGAGTTGACTACGACGAGACCTTCTCGCCCGTAGCGATGCTTAAGTCAGTTCGGATCATGTTAGCCATAGCAACATATTTCGACTATGAGACATGGCAGATGGATGTCAAGACGGCTTTCCTTGATGGAAATTTATCTGAGGACGTGTATATGATACAACTCGAAGGTTTTGTCGATCCAGCTAACGCTGACAAGGTATGCGAACTTCAGAAATCCATGTATGGGTTGAAGCAAGCATCTCGGAGTTGGAACATTCGCTTTGATGAGGTAGTCAAATCGTTTGGCTTCATCAAGAGCGATCATGATTCTTGTTTATACAAGAAGTTTAGTGGGAGCAAAGTAAATTTTCTAATCTTATATGTGGATGACATATTACTGATTGGAAATGATGTCATGATGTTGCAAGAAACCAAAGAATTATTAGAAAGGAGTTTCTCAATGAAGGATTTGGGTGAGGCGACTTACATATCAGGAATCAGGATCTATAGAGATAGATCAAGGCGGCTCATTGGATTGAGTCAGAGTACATATCTGGATAAAGTTTTGAAGAAATTCAAAATGGAAGAGTCTAAGAAGGGATTCTTACCGATGTCCCATGGTATAAAGCTTAGCAAGATTCAGTGTCCTTCGACGACTGATGAGCGAAGTCGGATGAGTGTGATTCCGTATGCTTCGGCAATCGGATCCATCATGTATGTCATGATTTGTACTAGGCCAGATGTTTCCTATGCTCTAAGTGTTACGAGCAGATACCAGGCTGACCCTGGCGAAGCCCACTGGGCATCGGTTAAAAACATTCTTAAGTACTTGAGAAGGACTAAGGAAATGTTCCTAGTTTATGGAGGTGATGAGGAATTCAGTGTAAAGGGTTACACGGATGTGAGTTATCTCACCGACTCAGATGATTCTCGTTCGCAATCTGGACACGTGTTCGTAATGAACGGAGGAGCTGTGAGCTGGAAGAGTTCCAAGCAAGATACGGTGTCTGCATCTACAACAGAGGCTGAGTATATTGCAGCCTCGGAGGTTGCAAAGGAAGGTGTTTGGATCAGGAACCTCCTGATAGATCTTGGTGTGGTTCAGGGCGCGTCCAATCATTTGGACGTATATTGTGACAACATAGGTGCTATCGCACAAGCCAAGGAACCTAGATAACACCAGAAGAACAAACATATACTCATGCGGTACCACCTCATTCGCCAGTTTGTCGAACAAGGTGATATCAAGTTATGCAAAGTATACACGGATGTAAACATTGCAGATCCGTTGACAAAGGCGCTACCACAACCTAAGCATGAGGCGCACACGAGAGGTATGAGCATTAGATGTCTAGGCATATGATGCCAAGATGATTGACTCTAGTGCAAGTGGGAGACTGTTGGGAATATGCCCTAGAGGCAATCATGTATGATGTTATTCCCAATGTATTCATAAAGTTATTAAGTTGTCCTTTGGTTTGAACATCTGATATATGTCATTGAATATGTGATTCGATTGTGTAACTATGTATTCATGTTGTTCATACTAATTGTCCTTGGTCATTAAGGTTGTGCTGGACACACACCCTAGACTAATGTGAGTGTTGGCTGATGACACGGTTTCACTTGATATGGGCATAGTGATGCCATTCCAACGTTCACAGACTTAGCTAAAGAGTTTAGCAAGTCGGACTGACCCATATTGAGATGCAACGAGCAAGTCGTCATTTGCATGTCTCAATCAATGTAATCCTTAGACCTGAGGTTGTCCCACAATCCGAGTTGTGGATCACCGACTTAGGTTCTGTTAAACGATGCTCTGTGACAAGGCAGTTATAAAGGCAGAGTTCGGGTCGAATGAGAAACAAGCTGCGTGATGTGGATAATCAAGATGGGATTTTGCCCCTCCGAATGGAGAGATATTCTCTGGGCCCTCTCAAGTGATATGATTCAGGAAGCATGGTCATGCGCGACTCCGTTAAGTGTTAACAATGTCTGTTGACTAAGAGTTAGGCAGATGAATCACATATCACGGATCGAGAAGAGAGTTGAACTATTAAAGGGATGACGATACATCGCCTATAGTTCGACAAGGTATATCGTGAGGCAAAAGGGACTAAGATGAATATCACATAGAAAGGTATGTCGTCATGACTCAATGGGACTTGGGAGTCGGCACGTTCTGCTAGGAGCCGCTACCGATTGATCGATTAGGAGTTGGACTCCAATCGTGTCCAAGTCGCCATGAGCATGCAGGGTCATACACTTAAGAGCGGGAGCAAATGTATTGGCCGGGTTGGACCCGAACCGGAAATGGACTGAGTTTGTGAGTCGGACTCACAGAGGGAATGGGCCACAAGTGTTGTGAAGCCCATTACCATTCTCTATATAAAGAGGGGCGCAGGTTGCCCAGCGGGCACGTTAGTCCAACTCCATGCGTTGGGAACCCTAGCCCCACTCAGTCCAGCCGTCGCACCGGACCTAGCAGTACTCCGTCGGAGCTCCTCCTCGTACGTGTGGATACCGGCAGAGGTGATGTACGTTCAGCAGTTCGAGGATCGGCTGGATTGGATCGTGGCACTACACTGCCCGACGCGCTTCATCGATAATCCGCAACCGCGCGTCTAGTGGTAATCATCGTGGCCTTCTACCTCGGCTAGATCTTGGAAGTACCGCGTAGGAAAAAGTTTTTATTATCTCTACGCGTTCCAACATGGTTGCTAGAGTAGCACCAGCAGCCGTCCTCGTCATCGTCGTCGGGACTGCGGGCGCGAAATTTCATGGAGGCGAAGGCTCGTCGACCGAGTTGCAGAATGAAGCCCAGGAATAGAAGAAGCCGAGCATCTGGGGAGCTCCGTGGAGCTCCAGATATCCACCTCGGAAGGCAGGGCTGCTGAGCTGGGCGAGCCAATCCTTGCTGTCGAGGGAGGCACAGACGAGGCACGCGAGCTCGTCTGGAGGGAGGCGGAGGAAGATCTCCTCCGACAGCGGCGGCCATGGCATGGTCGGTGGAGGCGTCTAGGGATTGGGTGGGGAAAATTTTGAGCTTGTGTGCGGGGAAATGGCCCTCCTAGTGCTACCTACCGGAGGCAAATCCCTTAACCTGGAGCTCTAAGATCATCTCTAGTAGAACCCCTAAAATGGCTCTCATGAACTTTCTTTGCCGCAGCGGCATTCGTTTTGGTAGCGTTGATATCAACAATGACAAGATCAACATGAACAAAAGCTTCAATATTGAGATACTGACGTCCTTCCACATTGATCTCCATGACATATTCAGGCCTCAGCATGATAGAACTTCAATGGTTCATATGGGAATCGATTTGATCGACGACTACTACAATGATATGAAGACCAAGATCGAGAACCACGATGAGTGGGAGACGAACCCAATTCACCACAATAACATTGAGTATGCCGCCATAGATGCTTACGTTGCATATGAGTTGTACCGCTTTATTCAAGAGGTCAACCATGGGCAGCGTAACCTCGGACCGCAAGCACTAGCACTTGATGATGATGATAATGATTCCGACGATTACTAGTGTATAGTGATTGGGGGTCGATCTTGTGATCTCTATATTACTTTTATCAAGAGTTGGGTTTCATGGGAGATTTATATTCATGTCTAAGTTTAAGTATGATATGAGTACTTGTGATTTATGTTCTTGTGCTTGGTATTTATGTTCATGTTTAAGTTTAAGTACGATGTGAGTACTTGGGATTTATATTCTTGTGCTTGGGATTTATGATCATGTTTAAGTTTAAGTATCATGTGAGAAGATTTCATTGTGATCTATGTAATCTCTCTATGCTGTGAGTACTTTTATCAAGAGTTGGGTTTCATCGGAGATTTATGTTCATGTTTAAGTTTAAGTATGATATGAGTACTTTGGATTTATGTTCTTGTGCTTGGGATTTATGTTCATGTTTAAGATTAAGTACGATGTGAGTACTTGGGATTTATGTTCTTGTGCTTGGGATTTATATTCATGTTTAAGTTTAAGTATGATGTTAGAAGATTTCATTTTGATCTATGTAATCTCTCTTTGATGTGAGTACTTTTATCAAGATTTGGGTTTCATCGGAGATTTATGTTCATGTTTAAGTTTTAGTATGATATGAGTACTTGGAATCTATGTTCTTGTTCTGGGGATTTATGTTGTTGTGTTTGGGATTTATGTTCATGTTTAAGTTTAAGTATGATGTGAGAAGATTTCATTGTGATCTATGTAATCTCTCTATGATGTGAGTACTTTTATAAAGAGCTGGGTTTCATCGGAGATTTATGTTCACGTTTAAGTTTAATTATGATATGAGTACTTGGAATTTATGTTCTTGTTCTTGGAATTTATGTTTATGTTTAAGTTTAAGTATGATGTGAGTACTTGGGATTTATTTTCCTGTGCTTGGGATTTATGTTCATGTTTAATTTTAAGTATGATGTGAGAAGATTTCTTTGTGATCCATGTAATCTCTCTATGATGTGAGTACTTTTATCAAGAGTTGGGTTTTGGATGACAGACACTGCACTTCGGGGTGTGACCTACTTCACCGGTATCAACTTCTGTATAGCGAGTTCATGACTAAGAGCAGAAAAGTACTAGATCAGACAAACATGAGAGAAATTTATGAACTGTTGGGTCATATAATAGTTAGGATATCCATTACATAGTACTACATAAAGTCTTCTAAGAAATATATAAACACAAACATCGCGTCACGAGAGACCCCCGAAGCAGTACATAATACTAGAGACACAATAGTACCCATCTACTCGTCCTTCGAAGAATCCCAAATAGTACGAGACCAGGGCACCAGGTGACGCTGCCCATAGTTGAAGATACTAATAATGAAGTACAACTCGAATGAAACGTATGCATCTATGGCTGAATAATCAATGTTGATCCTGTCAAGTGAGGTCTTCTCCCACAACCCGTGCTACCTACTGGGGAATTGCATATTAGCGTATTCCTCCTCGATCAAGGCGACAACCATATTGATGCGCGTGGACACATGTTCGGGGGGAGACCCCAAGAGGAAGGTATGAAGAGCACTGCAACAAGTTTCCCTCCGAAAGAAACCAATGATGAATCGAGCATCAGGAGAAAAAAATCACTTCTGAAGGTTGTTGACAGCTGATGTTGGCAGGACGCACTACCGGTTCAGTAGCAACATGGAATCTACACAAAACAACCAAATTACTTTTCCCAACGAAACAACGAGTTTGTCAATCTCACCGGTTTTTCTGAAAAAAATAATTAGACATATATATAGTGTGGGATATTAAGGTAGGTGTGAGGCGGTGGTTTCTGGATCCCACCCACCGCCACGAGGGAGGCGACGAGGGAGCTTGCTGTTGAGTCCTTTGTTATCCTAAAAGTTTTTCAAGGAAACTTCTGATCTATATAAAGAAGAGAATTGGATTTTTATAAAGAAATTTCATAGAAAAAGGTGAAAAAATGTGCCCGTATAATATAATAATAAACCAACCAATCATTACCTAGCTCTAAACATTAACATGTTCATAAGGGCATGTACAATGGGATGCCATTAGCCTTCCCTTAGAGTTCCTAAGTAGGGTTTTTGGTTAGTTTGGGAAGAGAGAATGAAGAGAAAGAAGGTTGTCTTCCCTTAGCTAACGGATTATCTCCATTGAACTACATATATGTATTCTCTTAGAAACACAATTTTGTGTCAAAATATAATTAATTCTTATTAATTGCTATATGTGGCAATAAGAGATATTCCATTGTATAACTTATATATTTTGGCTTGTTTAGATGATGTGTGTCGTTAAGAGAAGGTGCACCTTTTCTACCATTATACATGCCCTAAGCAACCTTTAACTCTTCATTAATCATAGGCCATTAACCACATCTAAATTAGACGTTAGGATAAGGCATCAATCATGCGAAAAAGTGGAACTAAATTAAGCAGTTGGGACAAGAATTAATGACCTACATTAATAAAATCTTAATGAATAACCATGTAACATTAGCACACGTTTTCTATAAATACACTGCTTCATATATGTACGCCTACACGCAACAGTTTTACTTGCGAGTAATTTCACACATCACCCCATTGATCGCTATGGCATGGTGCATGAAGAGGGTCATGAAAGGACTGTTCGGAGCCAACAAGGCGTTGATATGTTTGTGGCTGGTGACGCTGCTTGTCTTGTCATGTGGTACGGATATCTTCCATCCGGGTGCACTTTTCCTGATCACACCGATCCAAGTAAATTTAGGAATTTGTTTTCGCTAATTAAGTTTATTGTTAATTTCTATTGTTTTCGGACGGTTGCAGAAAAGATGGGATCAGATGGCTGTGATACAGATTGGAGCCAGACATGGGACAACAGCACGATATGTATCAATCGTGACATTTGCAATGTTCCCTGCAGAGCTGAGCGCTTTGACGGCGGCCGCTGCAGAGGCTTTGATCGTTGCTTATGCTACAAAAACTGCACTGTAGAATCAATTTAGTCATATATGGGCCCTTTTAATGCATGCTCGATCGGTGCTATTCCTATGAATTCATGCATTATGGCTGGAATACATTATTTAAGCTAGTCTCGCTAAAAGAAAACTTGGAATTACCACGCTCAAAATCTGTAGTAGAAATCCGTTTTTTCTGGTAAAAACTTTCCGCCACGATTGGATTACTATGGTGCTAGCCACATGGTTGTTGAATCTTTAACAGACATGACCAATCAGGATAGATGTCTTCACATCAACCACAAACAAACAACTGTGGCAAATGCCATATAGCACAGACACCGAGAAAATACAACATCCCTTCTGCTATGATTATGAACCGTGGTACATGTCAAGCCCAGCTAATGCCCTGTTATAGTTAATTGGGCTGACCTGTTAACCTAAGTGGGTCAGAAATATATAGTAGATGGAAAAATCGGCTAGAATAGGTGGGCCGGTCTGCTTCCATAAGTGGGCCGACCTGTTAGTCTTAAAGGCAATGTAGTGCTATATTTCAAGGGCTAGCATGTTAAATCTAAGTGTGTCGGCCGGTTAATGTTGAGTGTCTTTCCTACTATGGTACATGGATCGTCCCGCTGAAGGTTAGTAGTCTTGGCCTGTTAAGCATGATAGGATGACCTGCTCCCTTCCTCCCGTACAGTAGGCTAGCTCATTAAGCTTGGGTGGTACGGTGTGTTTACGTTGTTCCCTGGCCTTTTGTCATAAAATTAGTTGGCCCGTTAATGCAAAATGGGATAGCCTGTTCATTACTGGGATGTCACGTTACGGTCAATGGGCTGATCCCTAAAGTCCACTAGTGGAGAATATGCCTTTTGTTCAAGGAAAAAAAAACATTTTTAGCCCAGGTTCAGCTACGAATTGGGGCTAAAGGTTGTGTTCTAGCAGCCTGGGGCGGGCAGAGAAGCTCGTGGGGGGCCTTTAGTCGCGGGTCCAGACACGAGCCGGGGCTAAAGGTGTTGCGGGCAAAGGCAGCACCTGCTCAAGGTGTTGTGGGCAAAGGCAGCACCGGCTAAAGGTGTTGCGGGCAAAGGCAGCACGCTTTAGCCCCGGTTTGTGTCTAGAACCGGGGCTAAAGGTCCGTGTCTATATAAAACCGACAAGCGACACCACTCTTTTTGGATGTAGAAGGTTTGAGAGAGAGAGGGTATGTGCTATTTTTTCCCTTTGCATAAAAGGTGTTTGATGAAATGGCTGGGAGCAGAATGCCACTTCAGCTCGCACAAAATTAAGCTTTCTCCTCGTTCTTTCCTTCTCGGTCAAGGTACCAACTTTATTCTTTCATCTGTCGATGCCAGTGGTCATTTCTGCAATCACGATGTTCTGTAATGTCTTTTATAAGTATATAATGGAGATGAACCGGAAATGGATGTACGCATACCGACGCTCTCCCGAGTTCAAGAAAGGCGCGGGTTATTTTCTCGATGTGGCATATGCAAACAAGCGGAATAATTTTATGTGTTGTATGTCGGAATCAGAAGGAACACTCTTCCCACAGAGTCCTCCACATCGACATGTTTTAGTCCGGTTTCATGCTCGGCTATAATTCTTGGACGAAGCACGGAGAAAAAGGGGTTATGATGGAAAAAACGAAGAAGAAGAAAATGGTGACAACTATCTTGAATACGTTATTGGTACTGGAATGGAAGAAAGTGATGAAGAAGAAGCAGAAGACCGAGGACCAGATGAGCCCATCGATGATCTTAGCCAGGCCATTATGGATGCGAAAGCAGAACGCGGAATTGAAAAGGTGAGGATGACGTTTGACCAAATGTTAAAGGATCAAAAAACATTGTTGTATCCAAATTGCGAAGATGGCCAGAAAAAGCTGTGTAGCACACTAGAATTGCTACAATGGAAGGCAGAGAACGGCGTGACTGACAGCGGATTTAGAAAGTTGGTGCAAATAATGAAAAAGCAGATTCTAAGAAAGAATGAATTGCCCGACAGTACATACCAAGTAAAGAAGGTTGTCTTTCCATAGTGAAGAAGATACATGCCTTCATTAATGACAGCATCCTCTTCCGCGGTGAGCAGTACGAGAATTTGGAAGCATGCCATGTATGCACTGCATTGCGGTATAAGATCAGACGAGGCGACCCTAGCGATGTTGAGGGTGAGCGCCCCAAGAAAAGGGTTCCTGCAAAGGTGATGTGGTATGCTCCAATAATACCACGTCTGAAACGTTTGTTCAGAAAAAAAGAGTATATCAAGCTGTTACGATGGCACATGGAAGACCGTAAGAAAGACGATGTTAAGACACCGTGCTGATGGGTCGTAGTGGAGAAAAATCTAGAGAAAGTTTCCGCCCTTCGCAGGTGATTCAAGAAACTTGTGGTTTGGTCTAAGTACAGATGGTATGAATTCATTTAGTGGGAAGAACTGCAACCATAGCACCTGGCCACTGACTCTATGTATCTATAACTTTCCTCCTTGGTTGTGCATGAAGTGTAAGTTCATTATGATGCCAGTGCTCATCCAAGGCCCAAAAAAACCGAACAATGATATTGATGTGTACCTAAGGCCATTAGTTGATGAAAATTTACAGTTATGGGACGAAGAAGGTGTCCGTGTGTGGGATGAGCACAAGAAGGAGGAATTTGACCTACGAGCGTTGTTGTTCGTAACCATTAACAACCAACCTGCTCTTAGTAACATTTATGTATATACAAAAAAGGGATACAATGCATGCACGCTATGTTTAGATGATATAGAAAGTATATATCTGGATAAATGTAAAAGGATTGTATACCTCGGGTATCGTCGTTTTCTTCCGTGCAAGCATCCCTTAAGAAAAAAGGAAAGCATTTCAATGGTGAGGCCGATACCCGGGAGCGCCTATCCTCCGACCTGGTAATGATGTATTTGATATGGTGAAGTATTTGAAAGTAGTCTTTGAAAAGAGTCCTGCAGACAACCTGTTATGAATGATGTTGACGGACACGCACCCATGTGGAAGAAGAAATCCATATTTTTGATCCAGCCTATTGGAAAGTCCTAGATGTTCGCTCTACGATCAACGTGATGCACCTGACAAAGAATATTTGCGTGAAATATCTAGGCTTGTTTGGCTTGAATGGGAAGTCAAAAGATACATCTGAAGCACGACAGGACCAGGAGCACATGAAAGGACGAGACAACATGAATCCTGAGCGGTTTCAAGGTAGTCCTGACAACAAATGGCGACGGCCCCCTCTACCCGCACCCAGGGGTGGTGTGGGCCGCCATGGCTGCCCATCGATGTTTCCCTCTTGCCTATTTATACTTCTCGGGAGGTTAACCCTAAAAACAGAAGCCTTTTCCACGAAAAACATCTGCAGCCGCCGTCATCGTCAACCATAGTCCGGGAGGGTTCTGGACCTCTCCCCGGCACCCTGCCGGGAGAGCGAATCATCACCGGAGGGCTCTACACCACCATGCCCGCCTCCGGAATGATGCTGTAACATCCCTAATTTTTGGAGACATTCAAAAATCACAAAAAGTTAAAACTTTTGTTTTCTACTAATCCAAGCTACCAAAACAAATAAAGTTCAAACTCAAAACAAGTAAAAAGTGTTTATAAAAACAAGTAAAATACTTAGAAAAACAAAATTATTTGGGGCATCGCTTTAAATTTCATTAAAACCCAGTTCAATTTATCTATTAATTCCTATTTAGAAAGTGGCATTAAGTGCTATTAATGTTTTATTTAATTTTTCAAAATTAAATATTTAAAGCATGTGGAAAACAGCACCTAATAGTTTTCCTTACAAAGAATTTGTTTTTAGAAAACTATAGCAATTTGTTTGAGGTCAAATGGACTTATAAATCATAAGTTATGGGGTAAAGAAAAAAAAAAGGAAACAAAAATAATGAGCAGACGAAACAAACCGCCCCTGCCCCTTTTTCTGCCCCAAAGCCCAGCCGCACAACGAGCCAACGGGCCGAGGAACCCGCCGACCGAACCCTCTCCTATCAAAATATGAGAAGAAGGAAAAACATACATGCCGCTGACAGTGGGACCCACTACTGATGCACGCCGTGACGCAAACGCCGCGTCAGCGTGTCTCGGCGTCCGTGCTCGAGAGGAGTCGTCTCCGCGCCGCCACGGCTCTGCCCCCTCGCCCACGCATCCGTCCCCATAAAAGGGGCCTCCCCTCGACGTCTGCGCCCGAGCCGCACCTTGAAAACCCTAACCCTAGCCCCTGTCACCGCCACAACCGAGCTCGCTGGAGTTCATCGGATCCGCCGCCACAAATTGTCGATTTCGGCCACTGCAGCTCACCCATGCCGCTTTTTCTTTGCCCTCTATTTCCCCACGTGCCCGCGCATCTCCGTGACCACCCCATTATTTCTTTTCGCAGTCGCATCGTCGTTTTTGAGCTCGCCAGAATTCCCTCCTCCATCGTCACGGGTACTACCCGATGCCGCCGTTCCCGACCCTCTCGGTCCCTGCCGCACGAACCAATGGATTCGCAGAGTCAAGACGAGCTCGCCGCTGCTCTTTTCGCATCCGGAGAACCACCAGAACGAGGCAGACGTAACCCGCCCGAGGCGCCGGCCACACATGAAGAGCATCGCCGCCACCTTCTCCGTCTCCGCCTAAAAACGTCCCCGGTGATTCAATGCTCCACCACCGTCTGATCTCAATCGGACGTTCCTCGTTCAATCGTTTCCTCGAAACATTTTTGGCCAATAGCACGCCGCCACGTCAGCTCGCCAACCTAGTCAGCACCACCACGTCAGCCTTCCCGGACCGCACCAATTGCAGCGCACCGCGTGGCTTGCCATATCCGCTCAGTCAACGCCCCGGTCAAATTTGGTTTTAAATTGACTTAAAAATCCAGAAAATCACTAAAACATGTAAAATCCATAACTTTAGTTATGTAAGTCCAATTTTGATGATTTTGTACTTTTTGAAATCAGCACATTGTGTAGAACACTTTAGAATCAAGAAAATTCACTTTTGATACGTGCACAGACTTGTTATTTCTTAATCTATGTAAATCTTTTTTGTTGATAACTTTAGATCTATAACTCCAAATTCGACAAACTTAGACTTTTTGGAAAGCCCTGAACATGTAGACTGTTTTAAAATTGAAAAAATTGAAAATTGACTACTTAAAATATGTTCAATTTTAAATATGCGTATTTATTGATTTTTGACATAGTTTAAATTCTGTAAATCTACAAATTGCAAATAAAATATTTTTTGAGACCTTATGATGTGTACTAACAGTCCCTTGCGCCCAAAATAATTTTTTGCTAAGTTAAAATGGTTTTGGATGTTATATGCTCATGTGATTATTTTTTACTTTTATTTTCTGTAATTATTTTTCACTATGCTTTCTCTAGCAAATTTGTGCAAAGGACTAACCTTACACCAGAGAGACCAAAATCAAAGCCCTTAGAATATTTCTAAGTTATTTTTCCTAGTAGACCCTCCTATTTGAAAACCACTAAGTCTGGATTAGTGAAAAGCCATGGAGAGGATGCTACAATTGTCAACTCAAAGATTTTCAACATGAAGCAAGAAGACAAATGAAGGACTGCGCCAATAAAAAAAACTTCAGAAGCATCTCTAAAGAATTAGAAGCACTTATAAGAAAATGAACAAGACAAGAAGACCAGCCACATCTCTCTCTTTTTCTCTAAGTCTTTTCTCCCCTTTATTTTCTGTTCTCTTAGACTTTGTGCTGTGGCTAAGTTATATGAAGACCAGACCTAGTTGTACCAAAACCAACAAGTGTTAGAAGATTCAACAAAGACACCACACCAAGGAGGAAACTACAAAGGAGCCTGAAGATTTTCAAGACCAGTAATGTGAAGAGCTAGAATTTGTTTTCCAATACTTAGAATTTGTTTTCAAGTTTTCCAAGACATACAATTAGTTTCTTAAGTGAGATGGCAGCTTTTGAACAAGACTTCATCAAGAAGAACAACTTCAACAAGTAGCCAACTCAAGAAGAATGTTCTCACAGAAGATGAAAAAGAAGAAGAGTAGATTTTACAAGTACCTTTAGGGAACTCTAGCAATCACATCTATTTCTATTTCAATATGACTAAGTCCCTAGACTCAATAAGGAGGACTACAAGCAAGGCCATTGAATACTTAACATCAAAAGAAACTCAAGGAGGCAAATGAAGACTTGAAGAACCAAAACAAAATTAGATTAGACCCAAGACCAACACTTAGTCACAAATGGCAAAGTGTAACTTAGTTTATTTTGTGCTTTGGAACCAAATATTTTCACATGTTTCCTTTTGTTTTGTTTGTCGATTTGTATGTTTTCTTCATTTGTTTGTTGGTTTGATTTGCATGCTTTCTTATTCTGTTGTTGTGTGTTCAATGTTTAGATTGTACGGAGAGCAACGTTCTTTTGTGAAGAGAGGTGATTGTTATTCACCAAATTCAAAGGCAAGTAACACACCATCAAATCCCCCATATTTTTTTACTATGCATTACTAGTGTTTTTGAGTAGTATGCATGATAGGGAAATTTTACTAAGTTATTATTATGCTATGCAAAACGCCAAGTAGTGTGTAGAAATCCCTTAGACTTGTTATTCTGGAGAGTTAGTAATTAGTAGATGCTTAGCCTTGCTACAAATTTGTTTTAATCAATGTTATGGAAAAATTCTAAGTATAAACTCCAATAAATCTCCTGGGTGGGTTTGGTTGTTTGGTTGATGAGAGTTGAGTGTCTCCCTGAGGTTAGTTCACTTGAGGAATGCCACCTAGGAAACAAAGAGATTCCTAAGTCCCTCTAAGTTTAGTAGCTTCCCGTGCAAACCTTTGACATATGCGTCGCGGGATAATCACGGCAGACGTTACCAGGGGTAACTTATCTTGGGGCAATTCGACTCTAGTGTTTGGGAGAGGGTTTAGCTCAGGGGAAATCATGCTATCAATCGATCTGGTAGCTCTGGCAATCAAGTCGCCGAGTCTCCGATCTAAGGTTGCCATTGTCATCTCTTGTATTACAGGATACTCGAATAACTGGTCAAGCTCCCTTTTCCTAACCCTAGGAGTCGGCTTATATCTTACCCGGCTCCCTGGCTTCCCATACAAGGCACACCCGGAATCCTACCCGGAAACCGCACACGAACCCTAAGTTTCCTAACAGTAACCCCAAAGGCCGGGTTACTAGGCCTACGTTCCTTCTTGGGCCTTCTGGAAACTCCTCTTCCTTGAGCCGGGTCTTGCGCGATTCCCTTTGGGCCGGGTTTCACCTTGCCGTTACCCTAACGGGTTATCATCCCTCCATCAGTAGTCCCCAGAATAGCTTGGGATTCTCGGGATCAACCATGAAGCGCATGCTATTCCCTTCAAAAAGAACAAACACTCAAATCCATAAAACGCCGGGTTAAAATGCTTTGATAACAGCTAGGCCTTGCTCCATAGGTGGTCCATATAGTAACCCGTTTTTTCCTGAGTCAAACATCACTTTCCCGGGTCAGCACTCCGAGAAAACGCAATAAGACCCGGACTCGCACCGTTTGCCAGTTAGTACGAATATCACGCTCACTATCCGTTTTAATCTCCTTCCCGGATATCTCGCAATGGGCACTTTAATGCTTATCCGAAAATATCTGGCCGAATAACCTTTTACCGAAATTTTGGCACTTGCCACTCAACCCTAGGGCGCTTCCTCCTCCTGTACCTATAAATAGGCACCCAAGGGTCACTTTTCAGATCCGTTAACCATTCCCCCTATCCTTTCGTCTCCACCTCTTCTCGGCGCCCGCCACCTTGAGCTCAAGCCTGCACTGCCGCGCCGCCCGTGAGCACGCTACCGGAATCACGCCGCCGCCGTCCGTTCGCTGCTACCCGCGGCCGTGACGCCGCCGTCGATTTCCACTGTAACATCCCAAGTATGAAAAACCACCCCTAGCATGTTTGTTTCTTGTTTACTTAAAGTATTGCATCATATCATTATGTTGTTGCATTTGTTTCATTTTTGTTTGCATCTGTTTTACCTTTGTTTCATAATGAAACTCAAACAATTTCAAATGTTTATTTCATACTTGTCATGTTACAATCTTTTTCAAATAAAGAAATGCAAATCAAAACCTCAATTGTTTTCATTTAGTTCCATAATGATCAATTATTAAATTTTTGGTTTTAATCAAACAATTAATTCAATCAATTAATTCCAAATCATTTCAAATTCAAACCTTATTCAAATTATTGTTTCATACTTTCTCTGTTACAACATTTGAAATAAAAATCACAAATAAAAACAACCATTTTGTTTCATTTTATTCCATGTTGATCACTTATTAAAATATTGGTTTTGATCAATCAATTGATTCCAACTTGCATTCAAAATTTCAAATCAAAGCACCAAAACAGAACCACTTTGAAATTATGATGATGTCAAAACAAATCAAATCATTTTGTTATTTTTTTAACATAGGGGTCACCCTATTTAAAGGTTTGTTTTTATTAATGATCATTTAATATTAAAATTCACCCAAATTTGGTTTACACACAAACATCAAGCAAAATTCAAAATTTCTGAAAACAAAACTTAACAGTTGTTTGCTTTTGACCTAAAAAGGTTACTCTAATTTTCCAAATTTTTTACTAACCTAAAAACCATCTTTTCCTTCCAATTTCTTTTTCAGCAAAAAAAAACAGGAGACCAACTTTTAAAATTAAAATTTTGGCGCCAACAGGGAGTGGGCTGCGCCCAGCCCACCTCCTCCCATTTCTTCCGCGCCAGCCCGGCCCTTTCCTCTCGCTCCCAGCCCAATCACTTAACCTGGTACCGTTTCGTTTTTTTGTCGTTCTAATCCTTCGTCACCCTCAGGTACGGCAGCCGATCCATGCTGCCACGACGGCAGAAGCTCGAGCAGACGGTGATCCAGCCCCGTGCGCCCCTATATAACTAGCCCTAGGGCAGCGCCGCCAACCCTAGCCCCCTAGGTCCCTGTTCCCTTGCCTCCGCCGCAAATTGCTCCTCTCTGCCACCGTTTTCCCCTCGCCGCTGCAACCACCGGAGATTTCTCTCTGAATTCGTGCACGCCGCCGTCGCCATGGAGGTCCACACACCCACCTAGCTACTGAAATCGCACCACCTCGGTCCCCTCTTCCTTTTGCACACCGGAGGGAGCACGGAGATCGACTACAGCCGCGCCGCCGTCTTCGTCTACGCCGTCGCCGCCGTCAGCCGTTCGTCATCGCGCCTCTGCTTCCACGACGCACGGTGGTGAGCACCACCGATCTACTCCTTCCTCCTCCTCTCTGTTACTCTTCTGCACACGCGCACACATCCAGTTCCAGCATCCACAGCTCCAACTGCAGCACGGCGTCGCAACGCCACGGTGATCACCGCCGGCGTCTCGATTCGTTCTCTGTCAGGTTCAGTTTCAGTAACGCGCGCGTGTTGGTCTCAGTTAACGCGGATGAAGTATAACCTGTCCGCGCTTCCTTCTCTGTCAAAACTGAATCGGTATCGCAGTGGTTGCACTGCTCTGTTCCTTGCGCGCGGTCGTGGGATCGATCCCCCGCGGCCGCAGATAAAAACCAACCTTTTTTTCCCGCAGCGGAAGCTGGCAGGGCCCACCTGTAAGCCACGGTGGTTGCCACGCAAGCGCGTGCAGCCCCACGCTGGCCGTGGCCCACCCTGCAGTGGCTGTGGCTAGCTGGTAGCGCTGTAACAAATGTTTGCACGTTTCTGTCCCAAAAATCTAATTCTTTTAAAATGGCAGATTGATCCCTAAAATGAAAACTTTAATAACTTTTAAAATATAACTCCAAATAATAAACTCTAAATATGTTTGTTGTTCTAAATTTAATTATCTATCCAAATAATCCAATTGTGCACTGTTTTGAAAATTCCAAATGCATTTAAATTTCAAATTCCAATAATTCAAATGCAAATTTCTAAATTCCATAACTAATTCATTCTTAATCCAATAAATGCAAATAAAATATGTTTTCCATGCTATTCTGAATAACCTTTTCAAATATAAATTTTGTTTCATGGTTTGAATAATTTAAATTGCCTAAATAATTTAATCCTTGTTTAATTCATTTAAATTTGATAAAATCATAACTTGCTCAAAATAAAATATTTTTGAACATGCAAAATATGTTTTCAAACCATCAAAGCATAAACTTTTCAAATGTGAATTTGAATTTTTGTTTTGACTAAATACAATTCAAATAATATTCATGCTTGTTTTAAATTCATTTAAAACTTGTTTAATTTTGTTTAAGTCATAATAAATTCATCCAAATTCCTTTTTCAATATTTGAAACATGTAATCCACCCAAAATTTTATGATCTTTTCAAATATGAATTTTGTTATTTATTTTGCACAATTTAAATTGGTGAAAACAACAACTACTTGTGTGTCACCTTTAAGGAACCAGAAAATTCTTTAACTTAATAAATAAAATTCTAAATTGCTAAACCTCATTTCAAATTGGTTCTAATGTTGTTATTTTGTTGTTTTCCTCATGCATGCATCATACTAATCCACCTTCACCTGTTGATTAGTGGGAAAACAAATAATCTAACCAAAATCCATGGGCTTTTCATATGCAACTCAAAATTGCATATGTGTCCATCTAAATTGTGTTACCATGTCACTAGTTTATTTTGATGCATCTATTAACTTTACATGCATCATCCTATGATTGTGCACTATGCCATAATATTGATTGTTTATCTTTCTGTATTGTTTGTTTGCTTCTTCTCGGATAGACGACGACGTTGAGACCGACGATCTTTACGACACCCCTTCTGAGGATCTAGCTCAGTACCCGGCTGCTGGGTTTGCAGGCAAGTTATCACTCACATGAACCATTGTGTTCCTTTCAACATTGGTTACCGACACTTCCCGTTGTCTATTTTTGCTAGCCCTATGTATCGTTGCTTCTGTTACGAACCTATCACATGATACCCTGAACCCTGATATTGCCTCACCTCCACTCCCATCACCCCATTGGTTGAGCCTGTGTCTTACTAGCATGCTTAGGGTTGTTTTGCTCGAGTCTGTTGTCAGTTACTTTCTGTTACCATATTCTATTATATTCTGGGGCTCGATGTTAAACAACAACCTGTTAATTTGAGGTAATAATAATTTGCTGATAAGGCACCGGCAGGAGGCCCGGCGTGGTTTTGAGGCCTGCTAGTGTCGACCCTAATAGGAAAAGGGTCTTGTCTACTGATCCATGATGAGCGCACTATCCGCATGTGGGAAGCGTGTATGGGCGCCCCCCTCAATTTGATTCGATTCGCATCTCGTCCAAATCACCACACTTAGTTCGGGCTTTCCATTTGATGCACGCATATGCAGGTACGAACCCGAGGCCAGGGTGGAATTTTTGTAGTCGGCATTTAGGGCGGCGTGGTCTTCCAGTGCTATGAGGGTCCCCTTTTCTTCGTGGGGCTCGATTAGCCGCGCACGCACAACACGTGGTGCTTTGGGCTTGATGTGAAGAAGAGTTGAGTTGTGTTGAGTGCCCCGCTTGGTGGGAAAGGCCTTCCCATCTGGCGGGTTATTCTTACGTGTACGGCCAAATTGGTGCACCCCTGCAGGGATAAATCTTCTCGAGAAGCCGTGTTTTCCGCGGTTATGGTTAACTTGGTGAAAGTACTGGCTAACAAGTACTCAGAACAACTTACACCTAACTAATGATAACTTGACTAGTAATAGGCTTATTGACACAACAATTTGATCCATCATTAATACAACTGTGTGAGTTATCCTCGGATTGCTTCTTTGTACAAGGGGCGAGATCCAGGATGGGTTTGTTTTGGTGGTTAGCTATAGTTGGTTACGATACGCTATCTTATCTTCTTTCTGTTATCCGGAAGTTGTAGTATGTTCTGTAGATGGTTAGTGCAGCCAGCTGCAGCATCTTTTATACCCCTTTCTTCCGTTGATCCCAAGGCATCTGTGCTTGGTGTTGACGGGCTACACTTTGGTGAACTGTGAGTCTTGCTTGCCAGTACATTTATGTACTGACCCCTTTGGGGCTGTGGTTTCCGCAGACTACGCTTACGAGGATCCTGGTGACGGCTACTACGAGGAGTTTGACGAGGCTGCTGACGAGTAGTTAGCGGACCCGGGCAGGATCCGAGACATCGTGGATGGGCTCCGTTTTCTTTTCAGTTCCGGCTTCTTAAGCCTATTTGGATTTGTCTGTACTCAGACCCCTTGAATGCTTCCGCTGAGTTGTAATGATGTTATGTTGGGACATGTGTCCTCTGGATGATTGTTTTTGCTATTCTCTGCCCTAGTGAGGGCCAGTTGCAACTTGTTTCTATCTTTTGTCTCTTAGAGATATGTTATGTTATCATCTTGTTCAAAGCCGTTGACGTACCATGTGTGTATGTATGAAGTACGTCAATGGTAGTGTCCTGATTTCTACGGGATAGTTTACATCGACGGTGAACAGTAGAGATTGGTTGTCACACATAAGTGTTGGCCTACTCGTAAGAGATGCGGGTGCCGGTAAGCCCCGTAATCCAATCAAAATACTGTTCAGTTCGTACGGTGAGTATCCTCTAGGAGTTGGCCTCAGTCAGGGAGCAGCTCTACCTTGCTTTGATTCGTCTGGCTACGTACACCACAGACTTTGTTGGAGATGAGCGCTTTGCACGTTTCCATCAGACAGTTGGACGTAGTTTGCCAGATGCTGGAGGTTACGAGCCGATCAGAGGTCCACTCCTCAACCTCGGAGCTGGTTACACTGGGATTCCACGCTTTGGAGCACAGGGAGACGATGCTTTCTACTTCACCACACCGAGAGTCGCTCTCAGAGCAGTCCCGATCTACGTGGATCGTCGTTCTACCTACTTCCGTGGGATTCCTCCTCACCGTATCTCTCGTCGTACTACTCACCGCCGTCCTGCGTGATGAGCATGGGAGTACCGATGTATCCATTCATAGCTATGTTTAGTTATCCTTTGACATTCGAACCATGTATTGGTCTGTTAGATATTCTGATGTATTTGAACATGTGATGATGTACCTGTTGGTTATCTATTCATGCGTCGGAATAATCTCTCTTTCGGTTACCAAGTCTATCCTTTTCTATTGTTGTGCTAAAATGCATGTCTATTCAGGATGCCGCCAACAAGGAGCAACCCGCCTGAACCACCTCCGCTCACGGAGCTGTTGACTCAGATGACTCAGGTCGTGGCTCAGATGGCCCAGATCCAGGCTAACCAGCACAACAACCAGAATGCTCCACGGGTCAGCATCAAGGAGTTCCTCAGTATGGGTCCGAGAGCTTTCGTGGCAACACGTGAGCCTCTGGATGCTGATGACTGGATCCGGGAGATGGCCAGGGCTCTGCATATTTCTCACGTTGCTGACAAGGACAAAGTCAAGTATGCCACCTACCTACTGAAGGGTCAGGCAGCTACCTGGTGGGAGAACTACCAGACCATGAGAGCTGGATACCCAATCACCTGGGGTTGCTTCAAGGATGCCTTCCTGAAGCACCACATCCCAGATGGTCTCATGGAAAGGATGCGTGAAGAGTTCTGCTCTCTCAAGCAGGGCAAGCTGGACGTCATTGGCTACCAGAATGAGTTCAATCGCCTCGCTCGTTATGCTGGTGATGAGGTGTCCACTGAGGCCAAGAAGATGGCAAGGTTCCGCCGAGGTTTTAACCCGGAACTGAAGTACGCTCTCACAAATGTCAAGTGCAAAGACTTCGAGGAGCTTGTGAACACCGCGCTCAATGAGGAAAATGGGCGCAAGGCGTTCGAAGAGTCCCGCAAGCACTCGCGTGAGGTAGGTTCCTCCTCCAACATGACCACCCCTCCGCAGAAGCGCCGCATCTGGGTGCCAAACAGTGCTGTCACTAGGGCTCCATATGCCCAAGCTTCTCCAGGCTTTGCTCCCCGCCCACCCAACCCATCTCAGATGTATGGTCAGAGGGTTCCAATGGGACAGCCAAGGCCAGGTCCTTCTCGTGTCGTCACTTGCTACAAGTGCAAGGAGACGGGACACTACGCCGATAAGTGCACTCAGAGGCAGCTACCTCCACCACCTCCTCGCCCCAACACCAACCAGGCAATGGTGCGTGCTCCTCCGGCTAAAGCCTTCAACTCCAACAACAGGCCTGTCGGGAGGACCGCGAGGGTGAATCATATCAAGGCCGACAAAGCTGAGGAAGCTGCTGACGTCGTTCTCGGTACATTCCCCGTTAACTCTAACCCAGCTAAAGTGTTGTTTGATACCGGAGCATCGCATTCTTTTGTGTCAAAGATCTTTGCGACAGCAGTTAAGCTCCCCTTTGTTGGTTTGGGTTCCCCGCTAGTAGTAAACTCCCCTGGAGCAACTATGCAAACTTCCAAGATCAGTCATGAGAATCAGATCCTAATTGGAGGTCACATATTCCTTGCTTCCCTCATTCTGCTTGGCAATTCTGGCATTGATGTCATCCTTGGCATGGATTGGTTGAAGTCCAATAAAGCTACGATTGATTGTGCTAAGAAGTCGATAACTCTGTTCCACCCTTCTGGCCAGATAGTCTATTCTCCAAGTGAATCAAGTTCTGTTCAGCTGTACACCCTGGATGCTAAACCTCTACCTCTGCTCGAAAATGTTCCGGTGGTTTGTGAATTCCCTGACGTCTTTCCAGAAGAGTTGCCAGGGATGCCTCCGGACAGAGCAGTTGAGTTCGTGATCGAGCTTGAACCAGGTACTGCTCCAATCTCTAAGCATCCATACAAGATAGCTCCTCCTGAACTGAAATTGTTGAAGGAGCAAATCGATATGTACATGGAGAAAGGTTACATTCAGCCTAGTTCCTCCGCTTGGGGTTGCCCAACTCCGTTTGTTGCCAAGAAAGATCAAACAAAGAGACTCGTGGTGGACTATCGTCCTCTCAACGAGAAAACCATCAAAAACAAGTATCCAATTCCTCGTACCGATGATCTTTTTGATCAACTTGCTGGAGCCTCAATATTCTCAAAGTTGGATTTGAGGATGGGTTACCATCAGATAAAGATCAGAAAGGAAGATATTCCAAAAACAGCCTTCACCACTCGGTACGGTCTATATGAATACACCGTCATGTCCTTTGGTCTCACCAATGCACCGGCGACATTCTCTAGACTCATGAATTCTGTCTTCCATGAGTACCTTGACAAGTTCGTTGTGGTATATCTTGATGATATTCTGGTCTACTCAAAATCCGAGGAAGAGCATGGAGAACATCTTCGTCTCACTCTCATGAAACTTCGCGAGCATCGTCTATATGCCAAGTTTTCCAAATGTGAGTTCTGGATTCCAGAAGTTGCTTACCTTGGTCATGTCATCTCTGCCAAGGGCATAGCCATTGACCCGGAAAAGGTTAAGGCAATTGTTGATTGGAAACCTCCCAAGACGGTGAAGCAAGTCAGAAGTTTTCTTGGCTTGGCTAGCTATTGCCGTCGTTTCGTCCAAAACTTTTCCAAGATTGCCAAACCTCTCACTGATCTCACGAAGAAGGACAAGAAGTTCGTTTGGACTCCACAGTGTGATGAGAGTTTCAATCTCTTGAAGACTAAACTCACTTCTACCCCAGTTCTGGTTGGCCCAGATACTACCAAACCTTTCCAGATATTCTGCGATGCGTCTCTCCAAGGTCTAGGTGCAGTTCTTATGCAAGAACGTCAAGTTGTCGCTTATGCTTCACGTCAGTTGAATCCACATGAGCAAAACTATCCCACACATGATCTAGAACTTGCAGCAGTTGTGTTTGCCCTCAAGAAATGGAGGCAATACTTGTTGGGTAACAAAACTGAAATCTTTTCCGATCATAAGAGTCTGAAATACATCTTCACTCAACCAGATCTAAACCTCAGGCAAAGGAGATGGATTGAAAAGATTATAGACTTTGATCTCACCATTTCTTACACTCCAGGCAAGGCTAATGTTATGGCCGATGCTCTCAGTCGCAAGTCATATTGCAATAATCTCATGATCATGGAAAGCCAACCTCCACTTCATGAAGAATTCCAGAAGCTGAACCTTGGTCTTGTTCCTCAAGGCTATCTTGCTAGCTTGACAGCCAGTCCAACTCTCGAGGACAAGATTCGTTCTGAACAACGTCGTGATACTGAAATCAAGAAGATGGTTGAGCACATCAAGGAAGGTAAGGAGAAATTTAAGTCCTTCTCAATTGATGACAAAGGAACTGTGTTCTTTGAAGGATGTATTGCAGTTCCTCAAGTTCAAAGTCTCAAAGATATCATTCTCAAGGAGGCTCATGAAACTCCTCTCTCCATCCACCCTGGAAGTACAAAGATGTACCACGATCTTAAGACACTGTATTGGTGGCCTGGCATGAAACGTGAAATTGCTCAATACGTTTCTGAATGCGACGTTTGTCAACGTGTTAAGGCAGTCCATCAGAAAACAGCCGGTCTACTTCAACCTCTGAAAATTCCTGAGTGGAAGTGGGACATGATTGAAATGGGCTTCGTTACTGGGTTTCCAAAATCCAAGAGGGGCAACGATGCAATCTTCGTTGTTATTGATCGTCTCACTAAAGTAGATCACTTCTTTGCTGTCAAAGAAACAATCTCAGCTAGCCAGTTAGCAGAGCTCTACACAGCAAAGATCGTTCCTCTTCATGGTGTTCCATTGGAAATAAGCTCAGACCGTGGAAGCATATTCACTTCTCATTTCTGGAAAAGCTTTCAAGAAGCATTGGGCACCAAACTTCTGTTCAGCACAGCTTATCACCCTCAGTCTCAAGGGCAAGTCGAAAGAGTCAATCAGATTCTCGAGGATATGCTCAGAGCATGTGGTCTCTCCTTTGGCATGAAATGGGAGGATTGCCTTCCATATGCTGAATTCTCCTACAACAACAGCTACAAGGCAAGCCTAGACATGGCACCATTTGAAGCACTCTATGGCCGCAGATGCAGGAGTCCAATCAATTGGTCTGGAGCTGGTGAACGTTCACTCTTAGGTCCTGACATTGTTAAGGAAGCCGAAGAGAAAGTTCGCATCATTCGTGACAATCTCAAGATTGCTCAGTCTCGTCAGAAGAGTTACTATGACAGCAAGCACAGGGATATGATCTATGCACCTGGTGACAAGGCATATCTCCGTGTAACTCCCCTCAGAGGCACTCATCGTTTCGGTGTGAAAGGAAAGCTTGCACCAAGATACATTGGTCCTTTCAACATTCTCTCAAGGCGTGCGGAAAATGCCTATCGTCTTGAACTTCCAGAAAAACTATCCAAGGTGCACGATGTGTTCCACGTGTCACAGCTCAAGAAGTGTTTCAAAGATCCGGATCGTGCAGTTGATCATGATTCCATTGAACTGCAAGATGATCTATCTTACGAGGAGCACCCTGTTTGTATTCTCGATGAGACCGAGCGTAAGACTCGCAACAAGAGCACCAAGTTCTTGAAAGTGGAGTGGTCGCATCATTCCGATAAAGAGGCAACATGGGAGACCGAAGAGGATCTTCGCAAGAAGTATTCGGACCTTTTCATTTCTCAGTAGGAATCTCGGGGCGCGATTCTTTCAAGGGGGGCGTTTTGTAACATCCCAAGTATGAAAAACCACCCCTAGCATGTTTGTTTCTTGTTTACTTAAAGTATTGCATCATATCATCATGTTGTTGCATTTGTTTCATTTCTGTTTGCATCTGTTTTACCTTTGTTTCATAATGAAACTCAAACAATTTCAAATGTTTATTACATACTTGTCATGTTACAATATTTTTCAAATAAAGAAATGCAAATCAAAACCGCAATTGTTTTCATTTAGTTCCATAATGATCAATTATTAAATTGTTGGTTTTAATCAAACAATTAATTCCAAATCATTTAAAATTCAAACCTTATTCAAATGATTGTTTCATACTTGCTCTGTTACAACATTTGAAATAAAAATCACAAATAAAAACAACCATTTTTTTTCATTTTATTCCATGTTGATCACTTATTAAAATATTGGTTTTGATCTATCAATTGATTCCAACTTGCATTCAAAATTTCAAATCAAAGCACCAAAACAGAACCACTTTGAAATTATGATGATGTCAAAACAAATCAACTCATTTTGTTATTTTTTTAACATAGGGGTCACCCTATTTAAAGGTTTGTTTTTATTAATGATCATTTAATATTAAAATTCACCCAAATTTGGTTTACACACAAACATCAAGCAAAATTCAAAATTTCTGAAAACAAACTTAACAGTTGTTTGCTTTTGACCTAAAAAGGTTACTCTAATTTTTCCAAATTTTTTACTAACCTAAAAACCATCTTTTCCTTCCAATTTCTTTTTCAGCAAAAAAAAAAACAGGACAACAACTTTTAAAATTAAAATTTTGGCGCCAACAGGGAGTGGGCTGCGCCCAGCCCACCTCCTCCTATTTCTTCCGCGCCAGTCCGGCCCTTTCCTCTCGCTCCCAGCCCAATCACTTAACCCGGTACCGTTTCGTTTTTTTTTCGTTCTAATCCTTCGTCACCCTCAGGTACGACAGCCGATCCGTGCTGCCACGGCGGCAGAAGCTCGAGCAGACGGTGATCTAGCCCCGTGCGCCCCTATATAACTAGCCCTAGTGCAGCGCCGCCAACCCTAGCCCCCTAGGTCCCTGTTCCCTTGCCTCCGCCGCAAATTGCTCCTCTCTGCCACCGTTTTCCCCTCGCCGCTGCAACCACCGGAGATTTCTCTCTGAATCCGTCCACGCCGCCGTCGCCATGGAGGTCCACGCACCCACCTAGCTACTGAAATCGCACCACCACGGTCCCCTCTTCCTTTTGCACACCGGAGGGAGCACGGAGATCGACTATAGCCGCGCCGCCGTCTTCGTCTACGCCGTCGCCGCCGTCAGCCGTTCGTCATCGCGCCTCTGCTTCCACGACGCACGGTGGTGAGCACCACCGATCTAGTCCTTCCTCCTCCTCTCTGTTACTCTTATGCACACGCACACACATCCAGTTCCAGCATCCACAGATCCAACCGCAGCACGGCGTCGCAACGCCACGGTGATCACCGCCGGCGTCTCGATTTGTTCTCTGTCAGGTTCAGTTTCAGTAACGCGCGCGTGTTGGTCTCAGTTAACGCGGATGAAGTATAACCTGTCCGCGCTTCCTTCTCTGTCAAAACTGAATCGGTATCGCAGTGGTTGCACTGCTCTGTTCTTTGCGCGCGGTCGTGGGATCGATCCCCCGCGGCCGCAGATAAAAACCAACCTTTTTTCCCGCAGCGGAAGCTGGCAGGGCCCACCTGTAAGCCACGGTGGTTGCTACGCAAGCGCGCGCAGCCCCACGCTGGCCGTGGCCCACCCTGCAGTGGCTGTGGCTAGCTGGTAGCGCTGTAACAAATGTTTGCACGTTTCTGTCCCAAAAATCTAATTCTTTTAAAATGGCAGATTGATCCCTAAAATGAAAACTTTAATAACTTTTAAAATATAACTCCAAATAGTAAACTCTAAATATGTTTGTTGTTCTAAATTTAATTATCTATCCAAATAATCCAATTGTGTACTGTTTTGAAAATTCCAAATGCATTTAAATTTCAAATTCCAATAATTCAAATGCAAATTTCTAAATTCCATAACTAATTCATTCTTAATCCAATAAATGCAAATAAAATATGTTTTCCATGCTATTCTGAATAACCTTTTCAAATATAAATTTTGTTTCATGGTTTGAATAATTTAAATTGCCTAAATAATTTAATCCTTGTTTAATTCATTTAAATTTGATAAAATCATAACTTGCTCAAAATAAAATATTTTTGAACATGCAAAATATGTTTTCAAACCATCAAAGCATAAACTTTTCAAATGTGAATTTGAATTTATGTTTTGACTAAATACAATTCAAATAATATTCATGCTTGTTTTAAATTCATTTAAAACTTGTTTAATTTTGTTTAAGTCATAATAAATTCATCCAAATTCCTTTTTCAATATTTGAAACATGTAATCCACCCAAAATTTTATGAACTTTTCAAATATGAATTTTGTTATTTATTTTGCACAATTTAAATTGGTGAAAACAACAACTACTTGTGTGTCACCTTTAAGGAACCAGAAAATTCTTTAACTTAATAAATAAAATTCTAAATTGCTAAACCTCATTTCAAATTGGTTCTAATGTTGTTATTTTGTTGTTTTCCTCATGCATGCATCATACTAATCCACCTTCACCTGTTGATTAGTGGGAAAACAAATAATCTAACCAAAATCCATGGGCTTTTCATATGCAACTCAAAATTGCATATGTGTCCATCTAAATTGTGTTACCATGTCACTAGTTTATTTTGATGCATCTATTAACTTGACATGCATCATCCTATGATTGTGCACTATGCCATGATATTGGTTGTTTATCTTTCTGTATTGTTTGTTTGCTTCTTCTCGGATAGACGACGACGTTGAGACCGACGATCTTTACGACACCCCTTCTGAGGATCTAGCTCAGTACCCGGCTGCTGGGTTTGCAGGCAAGTTATCACTCACATGAACCATTGTGTTCCTTTCAACATTGGTTACCGATACTTCCCGTTGTCTATTTTTGCTAGCCCTATGTATCGTTGCTTCTGTTACGAACCTATCACATGATACCCTGAACCCTGATATTGCCTCACCTCCACTCCCATCACCCCATTGGTTGAGCCTGTGTCTTACTAGTATGCTTAGGGTTGTTTTGCTCGAGTCTGTTGTCAGTTACTTTCTGTTACCATATTCTATTATATTCTAGGGCTCGATGTTAAACAACAACCTGTTAATTTGAGGTAATAATAATTTGCTGATAAGGCACCGGAAGGAGGCCCGGCGTGGTTTTGAGGCCTGCTAGTGTCGACCCTAATAGGAAAAGGGTCTTGTCTACTGATCCATGATGAGCGCACTATCCGCATGTGGGAAGCGTGTATGGGCGCCCCCCTCAATTTGATTCGATTCGCATGTCGTCCAAATCACCACACTTAGTTCGGGCTTTCCATTTGATGCACGCATATGCAGGTACGAACCCGAGGCCAGGGTGGAATTTTTGTAGTCGGCATTTAGGGCGGCGTGGTCTTCCAGTGCTATGAGGGTCCCCTTTTCTTCGTGGGGCTCGATTAGCCGCGCACGCACAGCACGTGGTGCTTTGGGCTTGATGCGAAGAAGAGTTGAGTTGTGTTGAGTGCCCCGCTTGGTGGGAAAGGCCTTCCCATCTTGCGGGTTATTCTTACGTGTACGGCCAAATTGGTGCACCCCTGCAGGGATAAATCTTCTCGAGAAGCCGTGTTTTCCGCGGTTATGGTTAACTTGGTGAAAGTACTGGCTAACAAGTACTCAGAACAACTTACACCTAACTAATGATAACTTGACTAGTAATAGGCTTATTGACACAACAATTTGATCCATCATTAATACAACTGTGTGAGTTATCCTCGGATTGCTTCTTTGGACAAGGGGCGAGATCCAGGATGGGTTTGTTTTGGTGGTTAGCTATAGTTGGTTACGATACGCTATCTTATCTTCTTTCTGTTATCCGGAAGTTGTAGTATGTTCTGTAGATGGTTAGTGCAGCCAGCTGCAGGATCTTTTATACCCCTTTCTTCCGTTGATCCCAAGGCATCTGTGCTTGGTGTTGACGGGCTACACTTTGGTGAACTGTGAGTCTTGCTTGCCAGTACGTTTATGTACTGACCCCTTTGGGGCTGTGGTTTCCGCAGACTACGCTTACGAGGATCCTGGTGACGGCTACTACGTGGAGTTTGACGAGGCTGCTGACGAGTAGTTAGCGGACCCGGGCAGGATCCGAGAGATCGTGGATGGGCTCCGTTTTCTTTTCAGTTCCGGCTTCTTAAGCCTATTTGGATTTGTCTGTACTCAGACCCCTTGAATGCTTCCGCTGAGTTGTAATGATGTTATGTTGGGACATGTGTCCTCTGGATGATTGTTTTTGCTATTCTCTGCCCTAGTGAGGGCCAGTTGCAACTTGTTTCTATCTTTTGTGTCTTAGAGATATGTTATGTTATCATCTTGTTCAAAGCCGTTGACGTACCATGTGTGTATGTATGAAGTACGTCAATGGTAGTGTCCTGATTTCTACGGGATAGTTTACATCGACGGTGAACAGTAGAGATTGGTTGTCACACATAAGTGTTGGCCTACTCGTAAGAGATGCGGGTGCCGGTAAGCCCCGTAATCCAATCAAAATACTGTTCAGTTCGTACGGTGGGTATCCTCTAGAAGTCCGGGTGCGACATCCACTGTCACGCCCTCGAGCAACCCACCGGCGGTCCCTAGGAACCGCCGCCGTCGGGCCATCCACCACCGCCGCATTCCCAACTCGATTCCACCGGTTAGCCTCTTCACTTCCTTAGATCTAATCCTTGATTTCACGCGGGTAGATGGGATCTAGTTTCACCTCTAGATGCCCTTCTTATTTCTCATTAGTTGAATACGCCACACCTTGCTTTTCCACGGCTAATGCTTAGTTTAAATCCAAGCGTGCACCTTTCAACACATTTTCTCCAGTTGCAATCGCGAATTTTTCCCATATATGTTCTCGACTAGATCCAATCGACTAAAATTTCTTGCAAGTACTTCTTACTAAGTCGGGTAACTGCCATTTCCGGGTCTCAAGTTATTCATACTCTGAATTTGCCCTCTTTTTAGATCACACACATGGCACCTAAGGCCAGCGCTAAGCTGAAGGGGAAACACCCGGCCGGCAAGCAAAAGCCGAGTCAATCGATCTCCACCAACTGGGCGAGATCTACCGTGACCAAAGACACGCTCGACGAGCTCGCGGAGTTGGGTGTTCTGTCCACCCAGGAGGAGATCCACTCGACGGTACCCGGAGAGGAGACCCGGCCTTCTCCAGGCCTAGATGAGGTAGTGGTTTTTGTTGAGCATGTGATCCGGGGTTTCCGCCCCCCGGGTCACCCTTTCTTCCGGGAGCTCCTGGACCACTACAAGCTCCGGGTATTTGACATTGGACCCAACTCTATGCTCAACATTACTCACTTCATAGTGCTTTGTTAATCATACTTGTGCATTTCGCCAAATTTAGCTCTTTTCCTTGAACTCTTCCAATGAAAGCCGTGCCGAGAGAGCGGCGACGGGGCCCTCCTAGTCTGTGGAGGGGTCTCCATCCAGAGGCGGAAAAATTCCCTCATGCCGACTCTGAACCTCAGTTCCCACGTCAAACATTGGCAGAAAACTTATTTTTATTGCCAAGAAACCTCTTCAGCCGGGGAAAAGCCATTGCCGGGTTTCACCGATAACCTCCTCGATCTTTCCGATAATATCAACTCTTTCGCCTCTGAAGCCGAGAGGCTGTCTATCCAGCCTCTCCTCAGTAAACATGCCGTACGCTCGGCCCAATGTATTCTTGGGCTCAATCTAATCAAAACCTGGGTAAGTTGCCGGATCCAACCCAATAGCATCCGGCCCAAGCTCATGTGCAGCTATTCTGGGCACGTTACCGATTCTCTCCGTTACTCGGAGAAGAATTACCCGGCCTCGGACGCAAATAAGATCACGAAAAATTTCTTGGCCGAGGAGCTGGAGGTGATCCGGAACATAGCCGGCTTGGACCCTTTCACGCGCGATAACCCGGCCCCAGCAGTAAGAACCGGTTATCACTCCTTTACCCGACTGACACTTTTCTTGCACAATCACTAACTTTTATCACTGTATTTTTCTCTCAGGAAGATAACGCTTTCTGGAAGATAGATACCCCTCCTCCTTCCGAAAACTCGGAAGAGGACGAGGAGCCGTCTGATTCTGATGAAGGTAATATCCGAGTCTCACTCATTTCCTTTCTCGTTATCTTATATAGGCCAACTTTTTCCTCTTTACCAACAATGTACCTTGCTTGCCAGAGCTAGAGGACAAAGAGGAAACACAATCGGATGAGAGCGAAGCTGAGCCAGAAGTGGAGGTCGGGGCAAAGAGGAGGACCCGGGGAGTTGTCTTCAAGGTGCCTTACTCCTCTATTGCCTCGAAACCATACTCGTACGCTAACATGTGCGAACTTAACCAACGTTTGATCGATTCATCACACTTGAAGGAACCCGCCCCAATCAAGCGTAGGGTAACCCGGAACTCTCCGGGTGACGATCCTCTTCACCCGGGCATCCCTTTATCCCCCGCTCGCCGAGCCGGTATTCCCCAAACCCGTTCTTCCCACCTTCCTCGAAGATGTCCCTCTCCAAATCATCCACTAGCCGGACAACTCCGGGTCTCACTTTCCAACTCTTTGTAAGCTTCTTCCGGGTCTAGCAACGATCTCCCACCAGATTTCGTCGTGAACACCGGGTGGGTTACTTTTCTTGCTACTCAATACACTAGCTTTTTCCGTATCTTTCATTCACCATATACTGACTATTTATTTCTCTTTCTCAGGGCCAAGGTCACGATTAGTGACCCAGAGGACATGGACATGGATAACCCGGCTACGGAAGATCCGGAAGACGTTGCGAAGATCGCGGCTGGCGGTGTAGAAGAAGAAGAAGAAAAGGACTTGCTGAAAGATCCGGTCGAGCAGGAGGCCGAGTTTCCCATGCCAACGCACACACCCGGGTACGAGGATGTCGAGATCCTGGGATCGTGGAGGGGTGATCCCACTCCTAACACTCAGGCCACTCGGATAACCTCTCCCAAGCAGGAAAGGACCCCACCTCCGAGTGATCAGGACCCCAGCTCCTCCAGGCCAAGACTCGGCGATCTGGATTTTGAAGGAATGCTAGATGCGCTCTTCTCCCTGAAGACTAATGAGAGGGACATTCTGGAAGCCATGGCAGCTAAGCACCAGGTAATATAAACAATGTTGCTTGTATACTCACATAGTCCCCAAGTTCCGAGGTACTTTATAACTGTATAATTTACCATACCCGGATGTATCTTTTATCCGGCTAACTTTTCCTTTTCTTTTCACACAGGCATACGTGACCCGGTCTGAGGAGGTGTTGGCAAAAACCAACAAGCTCCTCGAGGTCGCGACAAAGTTGCGTGAAGAGCTGGAATTTGATGTGAAGAATCTTGACAAGGATGTGAAAAAATATAAGAAAAGGGCCCAAACTGCTGAGGTTGCACTGAAGAAAATTTTGGCCCAGATTGCCAACACTTACCGCACTCTACTTGGTAAGAATTTCTAACTTACTAATTATAACCCGGATTTCTCATACTGTAAGGTTTATCATCCGGATTTCAGTGCTTTAACTTTTTCTGTTACTCTGCAGGTCGGGGTGAAGAGGCCCCAGATGAAGATGATATTGAGAAATTGAAGACGCTGAAGGCCGTAATCCGGCAACTTACTGTCGGCACCAAGTGGATTTTGGAGGCTGTGAAGTGGCCGGGTAAGGGTTACTGTGGTTTGAACGATTTGCTTGATGCATGTTCTACCATCCCCGCCTGGATCGACCACTAGAAGCGTTCATTGTGCCGGGTTGGGGTAACCCGCGGGCTTGCTCTGGCCAAACCCTATTTCCCTAGGCTCGAGCCGGCAAAGCTCGTAGGCGTGTTTCCCGAGTTCAACAACGACGGCTCCAAGTTCACTGGTAAGGATTATAAGGGCATTCATGCCCAGGTGCGTCACTCGGCGAGCTTGATCGCCGACAAACTGGACGTAAGCAAGATCACTCCACCTTATGATGCCAATGACAAGCTAATTCAATCGGATCTGCCTAAGCCCTTTGACATGCTGGAACGGTGGAAGGCGGAAGTTGCCAAGAAGAAAGCTGAAGCTGATACTGTGCCTTCCTCCTCTACGCCGGTTGTCCCTCCTCTAGCCCGTGCCGATACTGCGGCTAACCCGGACATGGGAGCAGATAAGACCACCGATGAGCGTTCCACAGACCCGGCCGCCAAGGACGACGTTGATGACTCGACAAAGGGTGCCGAGTAAAGTTTCAATATCTCTCGCCTCAAACACTTATTTGGCCAATGGGCATTATGTAATATGCCTGATACAATTATCCTTTTAATAGTGCGCCTGTGCACTTTTCGATACAATTTCCTCGGTTTGTAATACGTTTAAACTTTAATAGCTTTTGGTGGCCCTTTTGGCCCCTCATCGTGATATGTTATTCCCTAGCCTTGAACTTTGTTGCTGCTTTTCTGATTTTCGCTCTTTTTCCTTCCGTGGACTTTATTTCCTAAGTCCCCAAGTCCCCAAGACTCGGATTTTTGGGTTTTTAAGCTTAACAGCTAAACAATTTGTTGCTTTTCTCAAATTCCCAAGTCCCCAAGGCCCGAATTTCCGAGTCTAGGGATTTGTAGTTTTCAGAAAGGCAAATTGTTTTTGCTAAGGCTCAAAGAGTTACTCACGTTGGTTTGAGGTTAAGCTTGATATTTTGTGAGTTTCCGGCTGTTAACCTTGTACTCTGCATAACCTGTGGTTTGGATGATTCTTTTGATCTTCTTTGTTGTAAGCCGGCTTTCGCGTGGATATTCAATGCTGCTATAACTTTATAAAGACAGGGTCAGGCAAGTCCAATTGGGCATCATGACTGATTTTGATTACACGTTAGCAAAGCATGCCACATTTTTGCGAGTCACATCAAGCTTAAACAAGGGAAATCAAGACCATTTGGCTCTATTGTCCGGTTATAAGATTGTAACCGTACTTATTACAAGTAATCGGTCCTTATAACTTAATGGCATCGTGGCCGGGTCTTTGAGTTTGCAACTGTGCTATTCAAGCAATCAGCCCCCAAGACCTATATATGCAATCTTAGGAAAAATATAGAACTGGTGTATTATAAAACAAGTAGTACTTACCTGATAAAATAGAAAACAGAAAGTAAAAACAGAAAGATCAAAACATAACAGAAATAAATAAGAAAGAAGCAATAGCATAGTTTAACCATCTCTTTATTGATACGAGAAAAGTTAGGTTAGCAGGCCGCCTCATCAAAAACCCTCCAGTCCCCTTAGTTACCCTAGATAGGAAAAGAGTGCGTCTGAGACCTGCTACCTGTTACATCGTGTAATTCAACTTTGTAAACGTAGCCTATGCTAAGTATAGTAGGGACGTAGCTGAGCCACGTTCCATGGTCTTTCCCTCTCTTGCATAGATGAAGTGGTGTGGGTTGTGTCATTGACGGTATCCGACTCTTCCCTTGCATCTATCAAGTAATATGATCCGTTATGCAGATTCCGGCTTATGATGAACGGTCCTTCCCATGGTGGAGATAACTTGTGCTTTCCCTCTTTTGACTGTACCAGGCGCAATACCAGGTCCCCTTCCTGGAAGACCCGGGTTTTGACTCGCTCGTCAAATCCTGCTGATATCTGGCTGATCTCTCCAAGGCTTGTTCTCTGTGTTCTTCTAGCATATCCACGGCATCCTGCCGGGTCTTCTCATTCTCCACCTCAACATAAGCCGATACTCGGGGCGAGTAAGGAATAATATCACTCGGCAACACTGCCTCTGCGCTGTAAACCATGAAAAACGGGGTCATCTGAGTAGATCTATTAGGTGTGGTGTTAATTCTCCAAACCACTGACGGTAACTCCTCCACCCATGCTCCAGCGGCTCTGATGCACGGGACTCACAGTCGTGGTTTTAACCCATGAAGTAACTCCTGATTCGCCCTCTCCACCTGTCCAGTAGCTTGTGGATGGGCTACCGAGGCTACTTCAAGCCGGATACCACTGTTCCCGCAAAATTTCTCCATCTCACCTAAGGACATGTTGGTTCCATTGTCTGTTATCATGCTGTGAGGGTATCCGAATCGGTAGATGATCCTTTTCAGGAACTTGGCTGCTGTGATTGCTTCGCAATTGGTAACTGGCATAACTTCAACCCACTTAGTAAACTTATCAATAGCTACCAAAAGATGAGTCTTTTTGCACGGTGACATGTGGAAGGGGCCCACCATATCCATACCCCGAAACAGCAAACGACCAGGTCAGAGGGATTGTTTGCAACTCCATAGCTGGCACATGGGTTTGGCGAGCGTACCTTTGAAATCCATCACACCTTGCCACCAGGCGCTCCGCGTCTGCTAAGGCCGTGAGCCAAAAGAAACCATGTCGATATGCTTTGGCCACAAGGGATCTTGTGGAGGCATGATGCCCACAATCACCTTCATGGATCTCCTTCAAAATCTGCCTTCCTTCTTCTGGTGCTACACAGCACAAAAAGACTCCTGCTGCACTTCTTTTATACAACTCTCCATTGATAATAGAATAGCCTTTTTCTCGTCTCAGAATTTACCTTGCTAAAACTTCCCATGGTGGTAACACGCCTCGTGATAGATAGGCCAAAAACGGCTCTGTCCACTCGGGAACAACACGTACTGTGGCCACGAACTCCAAATCCGGGTCTTGGTTAGCCACCTCTTCCTCAGACTCGGTTTTAACAGATGGCCGCCATAACTCGTCCAGGAAAACATTAGGTGGAACCGGCTCTCTGCGCGAGCCGAGTCTGGCGAGGGCATCCGCTGCCTCGTTCTTTCGCCTGTCAATATGCTCCACCTCATACCCGGAAAAAGACCCGGAAACCCTGTCCACCTCTATGCGATATGCTGCCATTGTTGCATCTTTTCTATCCCAAGTTCCTGAGACCTGCTGTACCACGAGATCCGAGTCTCCGTAGCACCGTATTCGCCTAATGTTCATCTCCTTTGCTATTCTCAATCCATGTAATAATGCCTCATACTCGGCCACATTGTTGGAGCAATCAAAGTGAATCTGCAACACGTAGCTCAATTTGTCGCCTTTGGGTGATGTGAGCACCACCCCAGCTCCTGACCCCTCGTACTGCTTAGAACCGTCAAAGTGCATTACCCAAGAGTCGGAACTTCGCATCATTGTGGGCATGCTTGTGTGAGTCCAATCATTGATAAAATGAGCTAAAGCTTGAGATTTGATTGCAGACCTGGGCTCGTAGTTGATGTGATAATCTCCCATCTCAATGGCCCACTTGGCTATTCTACCTGTCGCGTCTGAATTTCTGATGATATCTGCCATTGGTATAGAGCTCACCACTGTTATGGGGTGTCCTGAAAATATGGTTTCAATTTCCGGCTGGCCATGAAGACACCGAAAACTAGTTTTTGCCAATGTGGGTAACGCTGCTTTGCTTCCGATAGTACTTCACTCACATAATAAACCGGCCTTTGTACCGGGTGATCCTTTCCATCCTCTTTGCGCTCGACAACAACCACGGCACTAACCGCCCGGGGCCCGGCCGCAATGTATAACAACATGGGCTCTTTAGGACCCGGTGCCGCCAGAATTGGTTCCTCAGATAATTGCCTTTTCAGAGCTTCGAACGCCTCGTCCGCCTCTTGGTCCCAAAGAAATTTGTCGGTTTTCCTCAAGAGCCGGTATAAAGGTATTGCCTTCTCTCCAAGCCTGGATATAAACCGGCTTAATGCTGCTACACATCCTGTAAGCTTTTGAACATGCTTCAGGCCTTCCGGCGTTTTCAGATTCGGAATAGCTTTAATCTTGTCCGGGCTTGCCTCAGTTCCTCTCTCGGAAACAATGAAACCGAGTAACTTTCCTGCTGGCACTCCAAACACACACTTTGTGGGGTTAAGCTTCATCTGATATCTTCTCAGATTCCTGAACGTTTCCTTTAGGTTCTCAATGAATGATTCTGCCTTCCTAGTTTTAATCACCACATCATCAACATAAGCATGAACGTTGCGTCCAATCTGATCCTCGAAACACTTTTGAATGCACCTTTGGTATGTTGCGCCAGCGTTCTTTAGCCCAAAAGTCATGGTTTTGTAACAGAAAGCTCCAAAGGGGGTTATGAACGATGTTTTCTCCCAATCTTCCTTCTTGAGCTTGATCTGGTGATACCCGGAATAAGCATCCAGGAAACACAATAGGTCACTTCCAGCCACTGCGTCTATAATCTGATCTATCCTGAGAAGGGCAAACGGATCCTTTGGGCAATGTTTGTTGAGACTCGTGTAATGTATGCACATCCTCCACTCGTTGTTCTTCTTTATCACCAGAACCGGATTTGCCAGCCAATCCGGGTGAAAGACCTCCATGATAAAGCCGGCTGCAAGGAGCCGAGCTATCTCCGCTGCTATAGCCTTTCTTCTTTCCTCGTTCATTTTTCTCAAGCCCTGCTTCACAGGCCGGGACTTGGGATCAACATGCAAACTATGCTCAGCTAACTCGGTTGGGATACCTGGCATATCGCTAGGCGTCCAAGCGAAAACATCTTGATTACCACGAATAAACGCAATAAGCGCTTCTTCCTGCTTACTGTCTAGGTTAGATCCTGTAGCAAATTGCTTAGAGGGATCACCTTCGACAAAAGCCACCATCTTTGTGTCATGTGCTGCTTTGAATTTTGCTTTCTCATCTTCTGTATTCGGTCTTTTCAACGCTGTTCTATCATCCGGGTCTACCTGAGACCGGTAATACTTGAGCTCTTCCTTCCTGCATGCATGTTCTGCCATTGCCACATCTCCTTCGTAACACTCAGCTGCTATAACCCGGTTGCCGTGTATAGTAATGGTTTGCTTGGGACCCGGGATCTTTAGCTGTAGGTACACGGAACACGGCTTGGCCATGAACTTGGCGTAAGCCGGCCTTCCGAACAGCGCGTGATAAGGACTGTGCAGTTTTACCACCTCAAACGTGAGCCACTCCACTCGGAAATTGTCCTTCGATTCTCCAAAAGCAACCTCTAGAGTGATCTTCCCTTCTGGGCATGCTGAAAGACCCGTCATGATCCCATGAAACACTGTAGAACTTTTCTGCAACTGAGACTCCTTGAGCCCCATGCATAAGAAAGTTTCCCAATATAAGATATTGATGCTACTTCCACCATCCATCAGAACCTTTGTCAGCTCGTAACCATTGACCTGTGGTGCAACTACCAAAGCCAGCACACCCGGATGCTCTATTGTTTCCGGGTGATCCCTCCTGCTCCATGTGACCTCTTGGTCTGACCATCTCAAGTATCTCGGAACGGCTGAAGAAATCGAGTTTACTGCTCTTTTGAGTATCTTTCTATCTTTATTGGAAGTCCCCGTAGTATGTACATGGTACTGCCCGAGCTGCTTGGGGCTGGCTTGGAAACCTCCAGCGCCTCCTTGGTTGTTACCCGGATTACCACCTCCTGCGTTGCCAGCCGGGGGTGGGCCATTGCCCGGGTTTCCACCCGGACCCGGTCCTGCTCCCCGGCTTGCACCTCGCATGGCTTTCTTTATTTCTTCGTTCTTTCATCTCTGTAAATCTACGCACTGCTCCAGTGGATGATTAGCCGGCCTACCGTTCCTGCTATGACACGGACAGGGCATCCTGAAGGCCTCTATAGGATTAGCCGGCCTTGGTGGTCCTTGATAATTTCCTCCATTGAAGTTTCCTCCGTTGAAATTTCCCTCAGCTCTGGGTCTCGCAAACCCGGCTTCTGTACTGGCGACAAACTCGGAGTTTCCTTCGTATGGGCGCTTGTGCTGGTTGTTTCCGTTGTTTCCTCCATTATTACCCGGTGTAACTCCATTGCCGGGTCTTCCACTATTACCCGCGTTGGCCTTTGCTTTCTTATCATCGACATCCTCCTCTGTGGTATCTGTGGCGGCGTGCTTGTTGCATGCATCCATCAACTCTCCCATCGTCACTTCTGAAGCGCGACGGCTAGACCTCATGCGTGTCAGTTTTTGCACTAAGGGTATGTATTTGAATGTTTTTGCCATAGCTTGTAACGCATCCTTTGGCTGGATATCAGTGGACGAGTGGAGAATTTCCATAACCCGGCGCACCCAACTGCGTGCCGACTCTCCCTTCTTCTGAACACATCGCTCTAAATCATCGATCATAAACAACTTCCTGCTTGTTCCATGAAAGTGCTTGATAAAGGCAGTTTTCAGCTCGCCCCACGAATTGACGGATTTCTCGGGTAGATTATTGAACCACAACTTTGCTGCTCCTTCTGACATCATTAGGTACATGAATTTGGCTTGAAGATTCTCAGATGCGTTGCTGATTGACATGGCCATCTCATAGATACTCAACCAGGTTTCTGGATCCATGGTCGGCTCAAAATTAACCACTTTACCCGGTTCCTTGAACTTATCCGGGTAATGCTCAGCCCGGATGGTATCCGACAAACACTTAGGCCCGGCAAGGTTTGTCGGCACTGCCATCACTCGGGAAACGTGTGACGCCGCAGCGGGTACGGCGGGAGGTGCAACCGCTACCGGTCCCCGTACAACAGACCCGGCAGCTGCTCGCCTGGCTCGGGAACTGTCCACAATGGCTTGCGCCGCTGATACCGCGGGCGTTGCCGGCCTACGGAGAGGAGGCGACATTTGCTGCTGCTCTGCCCTCCGCCGCGCCGAACTCGACTGGATATTGCCGGTATTTCCGTTCTGCCGGCTCACATATGGTGTTCCTTGCATTCCACTCCTGTTATCCGGGTAATTAGCCTGCTGAACTATTGCCGTGCGCAGCAAATCTATTGCCCGCCGGGTCTCCGCTGCGTGGGGTGACTCTCCTACGGGGATGCGATCAAGTGCCAATGTTGCTGCATACACGTTATCCATGGGGTTATTGAAGTGACCTGGTGGAGTATTAAATCGTGGCGGTGGTGGTGCTGCTGCTGCATTGCCAGTTGCGATTCCTGTTTGCAACGTGGGTAACCCGGCTTGCACGTTTACCGGTTCTCCTCCCAGGGTTGCAGCTTGATGTCCGGTTTCCTGATTCACAGCCGGAATTGGTTGATCCTGAGGGGTAATAAACAGCGTAGCCGGTTGCAGGTTCCCACCTGCAGCGAGTAATCTCGTCTGGTGCCTCTGATTGTAAATCCTAGTCGACTGGACCTGTAGCCAGTTCTCCAATTCTTCCAACTCGCGCTGGCGCGCGGCTATCCCTTGCTTTTCAGCTTCAACATCTCTTCTTGGCTGATCCAATGCACGACGAGCTACATCCAGGTCTCGGGCGCGCTCCGCCCCGTTTTCTGGGGTTATCACCGTTGCCAGCACCGTGGGATCTAAGATCAGGTTGTTGTTGAACAGAGCCGGTTTCCGCGGGTTCGAAGGTCCCGCTCCTGGCGTTCTGTTCGCCATAAACCCAAACATGTTTCTCTGCCGTTCGCTTTCCCCGGTACAGCTGGTGACGGAAGCCGACTCTCTGTCAACCCGGGCTATGACCGGGTTTCCATCAGCCGGAACTTGCTGCTGGGCCAGCGCTCGCGCCGCTCCGACCGCGACCGTCGTCACATCTCCCTGATTAAGATTAGTTGCAGGGGCTGTGTAGACCGCGACCTGGCGCGCGATGCCTGGGGAAGACTCGTATTCTTCCTCATCACAGCTATCCTCCTCGTATCGATCTTCCAGCAGGTGCAGGATGGACTCGGTATCATCTTCTCTCATGACCCGGCCACGCGGGGTCCATACCTGCTCCTCCGGCTGTTCCCTCTTCGTGGTGGGCTCTTCTTCCGGATCTGTCGTCCCGACCGATTCTTCTCTGTCCGATTGGACGCAGGTCGCTTCTCCTGACACAGAATCATACTCAATATCGTCAGGAATTGAACCGGACGTACGTACCATGCCGACGAAGACGTTGACCCGGCCGATCGTGATGACAGATCCGGCTTCTAGCAGATCTGACTCTGGTCCCCAACCAAAGTCATCTACCATCTTTTCTCCTTCGGGGTTGGTGTAGATCTCGCCGATGACGAGGTTCTTCATGCTTTCCCGAGCTTCTCCCGTGATGTAAACACCTTTGGACGTAGGCCCCACGGTGGGCGCCAACTGTCGTGGGATAATCACGGCAGACGTTACCAGGGGTAACTTATCTTGGGGCAATTCGACTCTGGTGTTTGGGAGAGGGTTTAGCTCAGGGGAAATCATGCTATCAATCGATCTGGTAGCTCTGGCAATCAAGTCTCCGAGTCTCCGATCTAAGGTTGCAATTGTCAACTCTCGTATTACACGATACTCGAATAACTGGTCAAGCTCCCTTTTCCTAACCCTAGCACCCGGCTTATATCTTACCCGGCTCCCTGGCTTCCCATACAAGGCACACCCGGAATCCTACCCGGAAACCGCACACGAACCCTAAGTTTCCTAACAATAACCCCAAAGGCCGGGTTACTAGGCCTACGTTCCTTCTTGGGCCTTCTGGAAACTCCTCTTCCTTGAGCCGGGTCTTGCGCGATTCCCTTTGGGCCGGGTTTCACCTTGATGTTAGCCTACCGGGTTATCATCCCTCCATCAATATGGGCCCTGTCTTGATCAACTAAGTTGTGAGAGTTGAGCCCATGCTTGACATGAAGATGTAGCATAATTGTAGGTGGAACGGGTCTTGCTGGTTGGGTTGAATAACTACGTGCACAGACTTGTTAATTCTTAATCTACGTAATTTTTTGTTGTTGATAACTTTACATCTATAACTCCAAATTCGACAAACTTGGACTTTTTGGAAAGCCCTGAACATGTAGACTGTTTTAGAATTGGACAAATTGAAAATTGACTACTTCAAATATGTTCAATTTTAAACATGCTTATTTATTGATTTTGACATAGTTTAAATTCTATAAATCTACAAATTGCAAATAAAATATTTTTGGAGACCTTATGATGTGTACTAACAGTCCCTTGCGCCCAAAATAATTTTTTGCTAAGTTAAAATGGTTTTGGTTGTTATATGCTCATGTGACTATTTTTTACTTTTATTTTCTGTAATTATTTTTCACTATGCTTTCTCTAGCAAAGTTGTGCTAAGGACTAACCTCACACGAGAGAGACCAAAATCAAAGCCCTTAGAATATTTCTAAGTTATTTTTCCTAGTAGACCCTCCTATTTGAAAACCACTAAGTCTGGATTAGTGAAAAGCCATGGAGAGGATGCTACAATTGTCAACTCGAAGATTTTCAACATGAAGCAAGAAGACAAATGAAGGACTTAGCCAATAAAACAGACTTCAGAAGCATCTCTAAAGAAGTAGAAGCACTTAGAAGAAAATGAAGAACACAAGAAGACCAGCCACATCTCTCTCTTTTTCTCTAAGTCTTTTCTCCCCTTTCTTTTCTGTTCTCTTAGACTTTGTGCTATGGCTAAGTTAGATGAAGACCAAACCTAGTTGTACCAAAACCAACAAGTGTTAGAAGATTCAACAAAGACACCACACCAAGTAGGAAATTACATAGGAGCCTGAAGATTTTCAAGACCAGTAATGTGAAGAGCTAGAATTTGTTTTCCAATACTTAGAATATGTTTTCAAGTTTTCCAAGACATACAATTAGTTTCTTAAGTGAGATGGCAGCTTTTGAAGAAGATTTCATCAAGAAGAACAACTTCAACAAATAGCCAACTCAAGAAGAATGTTCTCACGGAAGATGAAAAAGAAGAAGAGCAGATTTTACAAGTACCTTTAGGGAACTCTAGCAATCCCATCTATTTCTATTTCAATATTACTAAGTCCCCAGACTCAATAAGGAGGACTACAAGCAAGGCCATTGAAGACTTAACATTAGAAGAAACTCAAGGAGGCAAAAGAAGACTTGAAGAACCAAAACAAAATTAGATTAGACCCCAGACCAACCCTTAGTCACAAATGGCAAACTGTAACTTAGTTTATTTTGTGCTTTGAAACCAAATGTTTTCACATGTTTCCTTTTGCTTTGTTTGTCGATTTTTATGTTTTCTTCATTTGTTTGTTGGTTTGATTTGCATGCTTGATTATTCTGTTGTTGTGTTTTCAATGTTTAGATTGTACGGAGAGCAATGTTCTTTTGTGAAGAGAGGTGATTGTTATTCACCAAATTCAAAGGCAAGTAACACACCATCAAATCCCCCATATTTTTTTACTATGCATTACTAGTGTTTTTGAGTAGTATGCATGATAGGGAAATTTTACTAAGTTATTATTATGCTATGCAAAACGCCAAGTAGTGTGGAGCAATCCCTTAGACTTGTTATTCTGGAGACTTAGTAATTAGTAGATGCTTAGCCGTGCTACAAATTTGTTTTAATCCATGTTGTGGAAAAATTATGAGTATAAACTCCAATGAATCTCCTGGGTGGATTTGGTTGTTTGGTTGATGAGAGTTGAGTGTCTCCATGAGGGGAGTTCACTTGAGGAATGCCACCTAGGAAACAAAGAGATTCCTATGTCCCTCTAAATTTAGTAGCTTCCCGTGCAACCCTTTGACATATGGGCTCTATCTTGGTCAACTAAGTTGTGAGAGTTCAGCCCATGCTTGACATGAAGATGTAGAATAATTGTAGGTGGAACGGGTCTTGCTGGTTGGGTTAGATTCTTGCTTCTGAAAGTTCTTGTCACAATTCTCTCCTTTCCATGATGCACTCCGGGTGTATAGGATGTTTGGGCTAATTGAAGACAAAGGGTGAAAGTTCACAACCTCTGAAGAGTTAGAAACTATGATCATAGTCGTGTCCCGGTTGTCGTGGGATGATCACGGCAGATGTTACCAGGGGTAACTGATCTTGGGGCAAGTCGACACAGGCATTTGGGAGAGGGTTTAGCTCAGAGGAAAACATGATGGAATTTGATCTGGTAGCCGGCGATGAAGTCGCCGAGTCTCCGATATCACTTTATTAACTCGATCTCTGCGTGTACAATGGATACTCGATATTCGGCGATATGATTACTACTTGGATCTCTCCAAAACTAAGCATAGGGCCGGTTTATAAAGCACCCGTCCCCCTACCTGGCTTGCCCTCCAAGGCGCAGCTTGAGTCCTACCCGAACACCGCTTACAAACCCTAGCTTTCCTTACTACAACCCACAATCCGGGTTATGAGGCCTACAAACTTTGGGCCTTCCAGAAGTTTCTTTATCCTTAGCCGAATCCTGCGCAGCGTCCTTTGGGCCGGGTTATACCTTGGAGTTGGCCTACCGGGTTATTATCCCCCCATCAGTAGTCCCCAGAATAGCTTGGGCTTCAGAGATCCCTCCTTGAAGCGCTGGCTATTCCCTGCAAAAAATACCAACCGCGCGAATGCGTGGAGACCAAGTTGAAATGCTTTGCGAAATGTCTAGGCCCAACTCCCTGGTGGCCATGCAGTAACCCGGCTTTTCTCCAGATGCCTTGCTCAACTTCCCGGGTCTAAACCTTGATAGAAACAGCAAAACTTTACACCTTTCTCGATAATTTATCTTGATACCGCGGAGAGGATCTCCTTCTCTTTTTCGTTCGGAAACCCCGCTCTACACTTAAGGCGTATCTCGCAGATTTCGCATAGATAGCCGTTACCCCGTAATTTCCGGGTCCCGCCCGTTGGGCTGAGTTTTTCCATCCCGGCCGTTATAAATAAGCCCTTAGAGGTAACCCTAACTCCAACGGCTCACTTCCCCCCATTCCTCTTCCTTCCTTCTTTCAAGCTCGAGCTCACAGAGCATCACTACGGAAGCCTTGCGCGTATCCCCGGAGCCCATCCGTCGCCGGTTGCGCTCCGCCACGGCGCGTTCCGCCCCGCCGCCCAGATCCGCCGCCAGACCCCCAATCTGTCCGCCAGGAATCTCGAAGGGGCACCAAGCTTGCGCCATTTGCCTCCGCAAGGCCTCACTCCGATCTCCTCCGGTAAGTCTTTTACATCCTCTAATTTACCCTCGCAACTTCTTAACTCCCCCTTAGATTAGATCTGAATCGAGCCGCCCACGATTTCTCAGGTCACGCTGAATTAGGTCACTAGTATTCACTCTAGCCCACCCAATATATAAGATATGCCCTTCAACTCATTCTCCTACCACTTGTAACCATTAATTTTATCACAAACCTAGAAATGGAATCCCCAATCTGGGCCCGAGCCGCCAAAATCTTCCGCCTTTGTGTCTGTCACCCGGAAAATCCTCCTTCTCCGGCTCATTTGCTCACAATAGATGTACGGACAACCACTTATCATCCCCAAACGCTCATCCATGCATAAAATTCTACAACTTTTGTAATAATGTGCGATACCCGGACAATTCGTTCCTTGCTTAGCAAAACAATACCCGGATCATATTTAACTTCCAGGTTAACTTGACCCCACTTGTCAATACTCGGCCAACTGATAGTTTCTGAGTTTCGTTTCTCACATCCTTTCTTCTGACGCTTTTTCAGGTTAACCCCATGGCACCCAAGAAACAGGGAAAGCATCCGGTTAAAGCCATAACCACGAACTCCATATCCGCCAACTGGGCGCGGTCCTCCGTCACCAAGGCCAAACTGGAGGAACTGGTCGAGCTAGGGGTTCTTCCCTCTCAAGAAATTATCCACTGGAGGGTACCGGGTAACGAAACCCGGCCCACTCCAGCAGAAAATGAGGTAATTTGTTTTGTTGAACACGTGACCCGGGGCTTCCGACCCCCGGGTCACCCTTTCTTCCGCGACGTTTTAAGCCATTACGGCCTTCGCATTTTCGACATAGGACCCAACTCTGTACTAAACATCTCCCATTTTATCGTTCTCTCCGAGTCTTACTTGTGCACTCCGCCAAGTTTGGCTCTCTTTGTCGAACTTTTCCAGTGCAAACCGTGCCGCGAAAGCGGCGACGGTGCACTTCTTGCTTGCGGCGGGGTTTCTATCCAACGCCGCAAGAACTCTTTAATGCCTCCTCTCACCCTCAACTCCCACGTCAAGCACTGGCAGCTCTCATACTTTTACTGCCGGGACACCTCCCCACCCGGTGAAAAGAAATTGCCGGGTTACTCGGAGGGTCAGCTTGACATTTCTGAAACCTTCAATGGGTTTGCCCCTGACTCGGAAAGGGAAGAAATTCTACCTCTATTGGCCAAAATCTCCATCCTTTCTGCCCAAGGCCTCATCGGGCTTAACCTGGTGAAGACTTGGGTCGATTTCCGCATCCAACCCAACTCCATTCGTACAAAATTGATGTGCGAATACTCGGGGCAAGCCACGGACCCAATTCGATACTCCACCAGCAGTTTCGCTCCTAGTGACACCAACAAGACAATCAAGGGCTTTCTGACAGAAAAGCTCGAGGTAATCCGGAATATAGCCGGATTAGAGCCCTTCACTCTCGAGAACCCGGCCCCCGCGGTAAGGACCTGGTTTTCACGATTTCACCCTTATCTTCTTTACTTGATACAGCCATTAACCCTTGCTCTTATGCTTTTACTTCAGGCCGATGATGATTTCTGGAAGATGGACGCTCCTCCTAACTCCGGAAACCCGGAAGAGAAGGAGGATGCCGCTAACTCGGATGAAGGTACATGCCCAGTTCCTTTGAGTTCGTCGCATCCCACTTTTCATTTTCCTATTGTAACTGTGGTAACTTTCAGAACAAGAAGACCAAGACGAGGAAGAAGAAGCTGACGGCAAAGTGGAGTCCGCCAGCGATGAAGATGAACCAGAGCCGGCAATTAAGGCCGGATCTAAAAGAAAACCCCAAGGGGTCGCCTTCAAGGTTTTGCATCAATTTCTCGCATCTTATTCGCGTTCCTGTGATAATATTCCTGAGCTGACTATGGCATTACCCCCTTTGGACATACCTGAAGGAATCGCCTATGACCAAGCGCAGGGCGACTCGGAACCACCCGGGCAATGATGCCCTCAACCCGGGTATTTCATCGCTTCCAACTCGGCACACTGGTACTGACCGTACCCTTCTTTAAACATAAAGATCCCTCTAAAACACTCCTTGCAAGGTAACCTCACGCCTCGTTTGGTATTTTTCAGTCTCATCCGGTTCTAGCAGCGAATTCCCTGCAGACCTTATGGTGAATCCCGGGTAAAGTTCTTTTCCTAATTTTATACCACACTTTCGCCGTCTTTTTCACGGCTATGTGCTAACTGTGCCTTCATACTCTTCATAGGGCCACGGTCATTATTAGTGACCAAGAAGACATGGAAACCGAGGACCCGGGCAAAGAGAAGCCAACTAATGATGTGTTTGCCGCAGCTGGTGATGAACAAGCTTCACCGACAGACCCGGCTAGGCGAGAGGCTGGGTATCCAATAGCCTCGCATGCAAGCGAGAAAGAATATACTGCCACTTTGGGCGCGAGAGGAGGAGCAGACCCCGACATTCGGATGACCCGGGTGCCGTCTCCTGCTAAAAGGAAAACTTTTTCTCCAAGTTTCCGTGACCCCGAGACTTCTAACTCGGGTAACGATAATTTTGACCAGCTGATGAGCGCTCTCCTCACCATGAAAGCTTCAGAGAACAACATCCTAGAGCGTATGTCCGCAGCGCATCAGGTAATCGACACTTGATATCTCTTGGTATATGCCTAGTCCCCAAGTTCCGGGCATAACTTACCGAAGTTGTGCTCGGTACTTCACGCAATACCCTGTTTTCCATGATATCCGTCTGACACTTTCGTTCCTTACAGGCGGAGGTGACCCGGTCCGATGAGGTGTTACTCAAGACCGAACAGCTCATGCTTGCTGAGGTAAAACGTAGAGAAGCCCTTGAGGCTAACATGGAAACTTTGAAGAAAGACGTTTCCAAATACAAGAAGAAGTACAACACTGCCCAATCCGCACTGAAGAACTTATCGAGCCAAATTGCGGATACTTATCGCATCTTGCTAAGTGAGTTTTTGCCTTCGACCAATTTAATCGCCTCTACTTTATGATAATCGGGATGACTGATATACTTTCCTTTTGTTTCAACTGCAGGTGCGAACCTCGCTGCTCTGGAGGACGATGCCATTGCCAAGGTTAAAACATTGAAGACTGTGCTCCGGACCTTTTTTGCCGGCACAAAGCTTATATTGGACGCCGTGAAGTGGCCTTCCGAGGTATACCCAGGTGAGGAGAATCTTATGCAAGCCTGCTCGACGGTGCCTGGATGGATTGAGATATGGAAGCGCTCGTCCTGCCGGATCGGTATGACCCGGGCCTTTACGCTGGTGAAAGCTTACTTTCCTAAGCTTGACCCGGCAAAGGTAATATCCGGGTTTCCAGAATTAAAGGCTGATGGCTCCAAGTTTACACCCAAGGACTTCAAGGCCATACAATCCGCAGTACGACACTCGGCCACCGCTTTAGCCGACAAGATGGACCTGGACACACTCATGAGCTCATACGACGCTGAAGGAAAAAACATATTGGCAGAGGCACCCCCTCCCTTTGATATGTTGGAAAAATGGGCGACTGATCTGGCCAGGAGAAAAGAAGAAACTGCTAAGAGAGAGGCCGAGCTAGGATTACGGCCGTCTACCTCTACACCAGCTGTCCCTCCACCTATCCGTCCTGACGCGGGAAGTCCAGGTAATGCTGCTGGAAAGGCTAAGGGGCAGATCCAGGACCAAGACCCGGAAGACCGCTCTCAGGATGCCGAGTAGGGCATTACCTGGTACTTTTGTGTTTTAAGAACTAATATGATTTTGATGGTGCGCCTGTGCACCCTTGATATTGGTATCATCACTTGTAACGTACTTTTAGTTCGTGATATATTTGTGCCTCTCCCGGCTTTTGATAATCTTGACTTTATTCTTTGAACTTATTCTCGATACTCGACTACTTTTTGATTCCCTTTGCGAGACTCGGTTTTCCGAGCATCACGGGTTTTGATAAGTGGACTTTTCTTTAAGTCCCCAAGACTCGAAAGCTAGGGTCTCTCGAGCTTCAATAGCTAAACAGTTTGTTTCTGTTCCGAAGTCCCCAGTCCCCATGACCCAAAGTGCGAGCCAGGGGGGTGAGGCCTTTCTCAGAGAACAAATTGCTCTTTACCAAGCCGCAAACCAATAGCCGTTCGCGTAAATACTGAAGTCATGCTTGATACTCGTTGAGTTTCCGGCTATTAGCCTTGTACTCTGCATAGACTTGTGGTTTAGATGACCCTTTTGATTATCTTGTACTGTAAGCCGACTTTCGCGTGGATACCATGTTGTTACATCTATACGAAAAACAGGGCCAAGCAAATCCCATTGGGCTGCGTGGTTGATTGTAATCGTAAGCGAACAGATCATGCCACTTTAGTGCGAGTCACATCGAACTTAAGTAAGAATAACCAAGAAATTTGGCTCCTTCGTCCGGTTATAAGATTGCAACCGTACTCGTCTTGTAAGTAATCGGCCCTCATAACTCATAGGCATCAAGGCCGGGTATTTGGGTTCGTGACCACTATTTAAGCAGCTCAGCCCCCAAAGACCTACATATGTGCAATGTTTTTTAATGATACTGATGATAATAATGAGTACCACTTACTTGTAATCGAAGCAAATACCATGATAATACTTGAAAACCATCCCTTTTTATTGATACGATAAAGTTTGGGTCAGCAAGCCGCCTCATTAAAAACCTTCCAGTCCCCTTAGGTACCCTGGGTAGGAAAAGAGCGTGTCTGAAACCTGCTGCCCATTACACTGTTTATTTCTTGTCGACAATCGGTCCCAGGCTGGCGCGACCGATGCACATTCTCCACTTCTTGGACCCTTTCATGACGAGTACCGAGTTTGCTAGCCAATCCGGGTGTGTCGTTATCGCAGTGCTGCTAGCCGTAGACGCCGATGTGATTCCCTCTTCTGTGCCGGAAAATTTGGAGGGACCGTTCCTGATGAAGGCCACCATCTTAGCATCTTGCTCTGCCCTGGGTTTTGCTTTTTCTTCCTCAGAGCTCGGCCTTTTTGAAGTTGCCCTTTCCTCCAGGTCCGCTTGAGATCGGTAATGCCTGAGTTCCTCTTTCCTACAGGCTTGCTCAGCCATTGCTGCATCTCCTTCATCGCACTCAGCCGCTATATCTCGATTTCCATGTATGGTAATGGTCTTCTTAGGACCCGGAATTTTCAGCTGTAGATACACATAGCACGGCCTTGCCATGAATTTGGCATAAGCCGGTCTTCCAAACAATGCGTGGTAAGGACTGCGCAACTTAACCACCTCAAAAGTAAGCCACTCGACTCGATAATTGTCCTTTGATTCCCCAAAAGCTACCTCCAATGCAATTTTTCCTTCAGGGCATGCTGAATGACCCGGCAATATCCCGTGAAAAAATGTTGTACTTTTTTGTAGCTGAGATTCCTTTAGACCCATGCGCAGAAAAGTTTCCCAGTACAGGATATTGATGCTGCTTCCTCCATCCATCAAGACTTTTTTCAGCTCATACCCATTGACCTGTGGTGCCACTACCAATGCTAAGACTCCCGGGTGATCCACTCTATCCGGGTGATCCCTCCTGCTCCATGTTACCTCCTGTTCTGACCATCTTAAATACCTCGGAACGGCAGAAGAAACTGAGTTGACCGCCTGCTTTAGCATCTTTTTATCCTTGTTAGAGCCTCCCGTAGTATGCACATGATATTGACCCAATTGTTTGGGGTTAGCCTGGAAACCTCCCGCTCCCCCTTGATTGCTGCCCGGATTTCCTGCTGCCGGGTTACCGGCTGGGGGTGGACCGTTGCCCAAATTTCCACCTGGACCCGGTCCTCCTCCCCGACCCGCACCTCGCATGGCTCTGTTTACTTCCTCGTTCTTCCATCTCTGTAAATCGGCGCATTGCTCCAAGGAGTGGTTAGCCGGCTTGCCGTTCCTGCTGTGCTTCGGGCACGCCATTCTGAATATATCCCAACTGTTGCTTGGCCTCGGAGGTCCCTGATAATGTCCTCCATTGTGATTTCCGGTACTAAATTCCCTTCAGATCTGGGTCTCGAAGACCCGGCTTCAGTACTAGCTACAAACTCGGAACCTCCTTCAAATGGGCGCTTGTTCTGGCTATTTCCGTTATTACTCGGTGCCGATCCATTGCCGGTTCTTCCACTATTACTGGTATTCACCTTCGCTTTCTTGTCATCAATTTCCTCCTCTGTAGTGTCTGTTGCGGCGTGTTTGTTGCACGCATCCATTAATTCTCCCATCGTAACCTCCGACGCATTCCTACTGGACTTCATGCGAGTTAACATTTGTACTAAAGGAATATACTTGCATGTTTTTGCCATAGCTTGTAGCGCATCTTTGGGCTGAATATCTGTGGATGAGTGAAGTATCTCCATAACCCGGCGTACCCAACTGCGTGCTGATTCTCCCTTCTTCTGAACGCATCGCTCTAAATCATCAATAGTGAATAGCTTTCTGCACGTTCCATGAAAGTGCTTGACGAACGCGGTCTTCAGTTCTTCCCAGGACTTGATCGATTTTTCCGGCAGGTTGGTGAACCATAACTTTGCTGCTCCTTCCGACATCATCAAGTACATGAACTTGGCTTGAAGATTTTCGGACGCATTGCGGATTGACATTGCCATCTCATAACTGCTCAACCATGTTTCCGGATCCATGGTCGGTTCATAATTCACTACTTTTCCCGGCTCTTTGAATTTTTCCGGGTAAGGTTCAGCTCTGATGTCGTCCGAGAGACACTTGGGTCCTGCGAGGACGGTTGAGGCTGGCCTTACTCGGGAAACGTGCGATCCAGCCGGGGGTGCAGCGGGGCGCGGTGCTGCGGGCAATCCATGTGCAGCAGACCCGGCCCCGGCTCTCCGAGCCCTGGAGCTGTCCACAACGGCCTGTGCCACTGATGCTGCCGGGACGCGGGGAGGAGGCGGCATTTGCTGCTGCTCTTCCCTCCGCCGTGCCGAGTTTGTTTGAATATTCCCTTGTTGTTGACTGACGTATGGCGTCCCATGCATCCCGCTTCTGTGGTCCGGGTAATTGGCCTGCTGCGCCACTGCAGTGTGCAGTAGATCGATCGCCTGCCGGGTCTTTTCTGCATGGGGCGATTCTCCTACCGGGATCTGGTTCAATGCAAGCGTTGCTGCATACACGTTGTCCATGGGATTGTTGTAGTGGCCTGCTGGTGTGCGAAACCGTGACGGTGGCGGTGGTGGTAACTCGTTGCCGGTTGTGACTCTGGTTCGTGGTGGGGGTAACCCGGCCTGCACGTTTGCCGCGTGGCCTTCCGCTGTTGCCGGCTGAGGTGCAGTTCCCTGGTTTACCACTAGGATTGGTTGATCCTGAGGCGTAATAAACAAAGCCGCCGGGTTAATGACCCCACCCGTGGCTGGTAGTCTGGTTTGATGCCTTTGGTGTACTCTGGATGTTTCCTCTCGGAGCCGGGTTTCCAACGCATCCAGCTCGCGTTGACGTGTAGCCATCCCTTGTTTCTCCGCTTCCACTTGCCTTCTTTGCTGTTCCAACGCGCGGCGGGCCACGTCCAGGTCCCTGACACGTTCAGCTGCGTTTTCTGGAGTGATAACCGTAGCCAGGACCGTGGGGTCTAGGATCAGGTTGTTGTCGAACAAAGCCGGGTGGCGCGGGTTTGAAGGACCCGCCCCTGGTGTCCGGTTTCCCAGGAACCCGAACGTGTTTGCATGCAACTCCTCGTCCGCTGCACGGCTAGTTACTGATGCCGACTCTCCATCGACCCGGGCCAGGATCGGGTTTCCGTTAGCTGCGTCCTGCCGCTGCGCCAATGCCTGAGCCGCCCCGACCGGAGCCGTGGTCACGTTTCCTTGATTAAGGTTGGCTGCGGGAGCCGTGTAGACCGCCGCTCGGCGTATTACGCTTGTTGTGAGTTCATGCTGTTCTTCTCCGCTGTTATCTTCTCCGTACCGGTCTTCCAGCAGGTCCCGGATAGATTCAGTATCATCCTTTCCACCGTCCGGGTCACGCGGGGTCCATGCCGGCTCCTCCGGCTGTTCCCACTACGCGATGGATTCTTCTATCTGGTCTGTTGCTCCAACTGATTCTTCTCTATCTGATTGGGCGTAGGTAGCCTCCCCTGACACAGAATCAGATCCAACATTGTCAGGAGCCGAGCCAGAAGTACATACCATACCGATGAAGACGCTGATCTCGCCGATTGTCACGACAGATCCGGATTCGAGGTAATCCGATTCTGGCCCCCAGCTGGAATCGTCCACCATCTTCTCTCCTTCGTGGTCGTCGTAGATCTCTCCGACGACGAGGTTCCTCATGCTTTTCCGAGCTTCTCCCGTGATGTAAACACCTTTGGACGCAGGCCCCACGGTGGGCGCCAACTGTCATGGGATGATCACGGCAGATGTTACCAGGGGTAACTGATCTTGGGGCAAGTCGACACAGGCGTTTGGGAGAGGGTTTAGCTCAGAGGAAAACATGATGGAATTTGATCTGGTAGCCGCCGATGAAGTCGCCGAGTCTCCGATCTCACTTTATTAACTCGATCTCTGCGTGTACAATGGATACTCGATATTCGGCGATATGATTACTACTTGGATCTCTCCAAAACTAAGCATAGGGCCGGTTTATAAAGCACCCGTCCCCCTACCTGGCTTGCCCTCCAAGGCGCAGCTTGAGTCCTACCCGAACACCGCTTACAAACCCTAGCTTTCCTTACTACAACCCACAATCCGGGTTATGAGGCCTACAAACTTTGGGCCTTCCAGAAGTTTCTTTATCCTTAGCCGAATCCTGCGCAGCGTCCTTTGGGCCGGGTTATACCTTGGAGTTGGCCTACCGGGTTATTATTCCCCCATCACCGGTAATGGACGACTTCGAGCAGCTGGACAAGGATGGACAGAAGCATCTCAACACCGTTTTGAAGAAGTAAAAATTTGGGTAAGGAAATATTAGTTGTGGTGCTCATGGGTGTGTGGCATGGTGCCAATCTTTGAAAGAAAATTCTTTTTCAAAAGTGTTAGGGAAAAACTTGCTTTTTGCAAATAGCCTAAACTCCACCAAGCCAGATATGCATGTTGTTTAGACTTGCCAATTTATATCCACAATAGTGTCATTTGCCCATACATTCTTTGTACTGAATCTCCTTCAGGGGCTGCATATTCCAACGTGCAGGAAATTCCGAGGATGAAGTTTGATCAAGTGCTTGGACTCGCGTCTACACCCAACATGTAATGCCTGTGGCGCATGATTGAAGATGGAGGCTGATTGCTATCTTTATTTCTTTTGTTTAGAACTCTGAGTTTTGCTAGTCTTTCAAGACTATGCACTTTGTAATAAAGCTATACTTGGCTATTCTGGATCTTTTGTAATAATTTTGATACTTCTGCAATGATACTTTACATTTTGTTCTCTGGTGCTAGCATTGATCCAGGGACTAGCACTTAACACAGTAGTTCTTACATTATTAAATGTGAGGGCGCTACAGGCACACACCTTGCCTTTGCGAGCGCTAGTGTGCAACGGATGTGTGTAAGGAAATTTGATCAGCAAAAATTTGTTTTCGGGCCCAAAACACAAGTGTGACCTTGAACGTGAACCCCACCACCACCGTCCCCATCCCGTCATCACCCCCTATCCCCTCCACCGCATCTCGACCCCCTTTTGTGTCGCCACCGTCCCCTGCAGATCTCCTTTCGTGTCACGCTGCCGACCGCTGCCTCGACACCAGCTCCTTCTCCTCTCTCTTTTCCAGTGTGTTGAACTGCAGGCTGATTCCAGCAACCCCGGCTCGATATAGCAGACGTGGGCTCGATCCCCTTTTCGCTTCGGTGGTGGCTCGCCTACGTCCCCCCGGTCCACCAGCGCTGATGATGACGCGCCGCCTAGTGCTGGGCCTCACCAACGCTTCCTCCATCACGAGGCTTCGCCGAGGGAGTTCCGTTCGGCGGCGGGATACCGGCGAGGTGGCACTGTCCGCTGCTTGTTCACAGAATCAGGATGGGGTTCTACACATTTCGATCCCCTTTCATGTCGCCTCCATCAAGGTTGCCTGTCGCCGCCATCTTCATGTGTATGTTATTTATGATTTTGCATGCTCTCCGTCGTTAGTAAATGCTCTGGCCAAGTAGATACTAGTGAATCAAAGAGGGTGTATTTATGCTCGATAATGGGTTCATCCCTCCTTTGCATCTTTGCTCGAGTGATAACCGGAAATCCAAGAGGGAGTATTTACTTTGTTTACATTACACACTTTGCTTAATACGATTATCCATTGCTGCCAACATAATACCCAACGTTTCTTCGAATGATATTTAGAGAGTAGATTATGAGTCATAGGTGCAGTTGGATGACGGTCTATGTATTTTTTTGTAATGCCCGCATGAATCACATAGTAATCATCATGTCATGTATGTTTCAATATATATCAACTGCCCAGCAGTAATTTGTTCACCGCACATGTTATCTATCTTTTATGGAGAGACACCACTAGTGAACTGTGGACCCCGGTCCATTCTCTCATACTGATACTACAACAACCACTACTACAGAATAGGCTATCAGTGACAGGCTTAAAAGGCCAGTTAGTGACTGGCAAAGTGTCTGTCACTGATGACTAGTCACTGGTATTAGGTTAGTAGTGACAGGCAAGTGCCTGTCACTAGTATGTGTACCGGCGACAAGCATTTGAGCGTGCCCGTCACTAGCATGTGTACACTAGTGACAGTCGACCCAAATGCATGTCACTAGAAGTGATCAAAGGCTGCATCCCTGCGGGTTTTCTAGTGACAGGACAATCATTCTGCCTGTCACTGGTTTGAATTTCGGTAACAAAAAAAATTAAATACATGTACTACATCTTGAATTTGCTCACTAGTTGTCAACTTAACATAGCCGCTACCAAAACACTTCACGATATTTGGGCAATCCAAACTACGTACTAATTGATTCCTAAATCCTGAGTTTAAAGAATTGACAAAAGAAAAATCAAATGCGCAATAGTTTATAACAACCACTTTGTTAGTGGCATTACAAAATAATCTTCGGTTGCATTGGCGCCAGCACGTCCGAATGGTTAGCAGGTGCGAGTTCTCCAGCGTTGCGAGAAGCAAACATCAAAGTATTACCAGTTTGCTCCTAGACTTTAGTCCGGTCACCTAAAATAAGAAAATGGTACAAATATGAAGTATATGACTATACATGCAAGCTACTTCAAAGTTAGTTTTCCTAAAGAAGGTCTTTGATTTTCGAAGTATTAAGGGTAATAGACCCACATACCAGATCATTGAAATTAAAAGATAAGCCTGGATATGAAATCAAAACCAAAATAGTTATCATACAGATTCTCTGATTTTCGAAGTATATGTTGGAATATACATGCACTATGATACATTAAGTATATGTTGGAAGTATTACCAGCAGAGAGTGTATGATAGAACAATTGTTGTCCTTTCACATGCAAACATACATGTAAAAGTAGAATCAAATGCCAAAAATAAGTTGTAGCGTACCTTGAACTATAACAACATCAATTGTGCAGGTGGAACTTAATTTCTGAACCTTGTACTGCAGCAGTATTAAGCTTGGAAAGTCAATCGATTGGCAAAGAGCCGATATGATGATTGTATGCAAGCCCAGATTTCAAGCAATTAGCACGTGAGTATTCAATCATAAATTAGAAATCAAGTGGTATGCATGAGTTGAAATGATACCCTATACAAAGATAGAACAATTCTAGTTTGATCACAAATATTTTTAGATTATGGTATTCCATTAGGAAATTCTAGTTTTATTTAAGGCGATGCTCATCAAATCTCGGTTCCAACAGGGCATCTGAATCCATGTATCGAACAAATTTACCACAAAACGAATGAGATACATATACAAAAAGAGAGTGAGATGTAGAAAATCATGCCTCCAACACTTTCTAAGTGGTTTTCTCAGCAGATATGCTTTGCAATTGAACTCATAATAACCTCTTGAACACTATTATATGGTGTATACACTGTGAATTCTACTATAGGAATCTACACAAAAAATCTAGAGAGTTTTTAACAACAAAATCTACATGTGCAATTGTAAGTCCAAATTACACTGCCCCGTCAAAAATACTATGACGGTCTGTTCTGTTTCTGAATACTTCACTACACATTACAGATGCCATGGTCCTTGAGAAAATAAAGAAAACTACAAACAGATACTTCTCTAAACATTACAGATGCAATTCATGGTCGCAGACAAATGAAAGAAAACTACAAATAGATTTCACTACAGGTAGTTGAAGGTCTACCGATTGACATAAACATATTTACGTTCACTGCAGCATAATTTATGATTGCGAAACTGAACTTCTTTTAGCTACTTATATGAACTAAAATAGGAAAATGGAAGTGCCAGAGCTCACGCAAATGGTCACGTCTAATTAGATTATTTCTCCTCGAGTTGAACCTGAACCAAGAGGGAGCGGAAGGGGCAAGTTGTACCTGAACAAGAATGTTGGATTGGTGGCCAAGTCTTTGTGTTCACTTTGGGCCGACAGGATATGAACCCTGCCACCATTCACCAACACAAATGTTACCGCCGTCCTTTCCGTGACAGGAGCCACAAAACAAGGCTATGCTCTAGACAGTGGGTAGGACCTTGCTAGGGCTCTTCCCTGTTGTAAGAAAAAAAAAAGTAGTAACCTTGTAAGAAACTTGAAATATGGTGCTAATAGAAATTACCAAGACAAAGTTATCGGTGAACTCTTTGTTTGTGGCACTTCAGAAATAAATGGAAAGCAAGCTATTGGTATTGTTAACAGCCTAAGGAACATAGCTAAATGCGAAAATAAATACCTGGCATGACATGTTCTGGTATTACATGTTTTTGGAGTTTCAAACCGAATCCTGCTTGTGAATGTCTTGGCTAAAGTACTCTTGGTAGTCCTTAGGATGCTTGATGTCTTTGTTATTATGGCTTTACTAGTAACCTCGTCCTGAGCTGACTATTGTCAATGGATAACTCTTTCACACTCGAAAGTAGTTGTATATTCTTTGATGCTCCGTGTAGAGCTAAAATAATTACGCTCAAGAGATGGCTTGCTAAATGTGACAGTCCACTGACTTCACAAAGAGTTTCTCCTCATATTCTGCCACATGCGGAAACAACGCCATCATCAAGATATGTCATCTTCTTAACTTTGTCATTCATACATTCATCGATAGAAAGTATACTGGGAGTAGGACTAGATTTCAGTTGGACTTGAAACACATAAGGCTAAAGTTGAAGATGCTTGAGCAGTTTTGCAGCCTGTACGGATCATTTAGTGGATATCTTATTTACATTGCCAGAGAACAAATTTGTAGACAATAAATAATAGGTTAGCAAAGACTAAGAGGGTATCGAGTATTTAGACTTGGTCTGTGCTCCAGACTTTTCCAGAGCATGCTCTTAATAAGTCCCCGGCTGCATCTAGAAATTAAAACTTTCAGAAGCATGCTCCATTTGGGTAAGATAACATGCAAAATGAAGAGAGAAACATAATTAACTAGCTAATGAAAAAAATAAACTGTTGTTCTCACCTAATTGACATTTCCACAGACAACATAAGGTCAGTATGTGCGGCAGTAAGCTAGAGCCCTTCAGATCTAGTTCTATCACAACCCAAACATCAAATTAGAAGGAAGACAATGTGGAAGAAATCACAAGAAATAAGGAGACGAGAACCTTGGCGGCACCGGCAGTAGGACGAGATGTAGTGGATGCAGATGATGGCCGTTTTGGCCATGAAATTCGTGGCATGAGGCGAGGGCTTGGTAGCAGTGGGATAGAGTGGTGGCCGGCGAACATCACGGCAGCTGCACCACGGTGGGGACGCCGTCAGCAGGGAGTCGAGGTCGTCAACGACGCCACCCATGGCGGAGGCATGTGTCCGCGGACGAGCAGCATCAAGCCGGGGGCGGCAGGAATCCAGATATGTCTCTGGTACGGGCGCGCTCGAGGGCGTCCTCCATGCCGGCGATGGTTGCCGGTCACAGATCTTGGAGGCGGTCTCTGAACACGTATTGACGACGCGCAAGGCGGACGGGGGTGCAGGAGGAAGCCCTCCATGGCGCCGCGCTTCAGTGATATCGTTCGGAAGCGATGCGGCTCAGGCGAGGTGGGGATTGTAGATGCAGTTGAGACGAGGGGACGTGGAATGGGAGGACACGGGCACTGCTGGTCCGGCGGGTAGTATCGCCCGGTGGTGTAGAAGAAGAGGCGGTGCCGGAGGGGACTCGCCGGAATCCAGGGCGTTTTGTGTTTGTTGCGACGTCGTGGTTCTCGAGCGGCGGCGAATCAGTCGCCGGCATGGCTGAGCCTGGAGGCGCTCGATCGGCTGCTCCGGAGGAGAAAGGTTGCGACTTGGGGGAGGTGCGGTCGGGGTTGGGAGAGGAGAAGGCGGCGGTGGAGGGGGCAGCCGGTGAGGTAGAGAGGCGGCGTGGCGATTCAGATCGGGGAGAAGGAAATTGTCGAGAGGTGAGTGGGGAACGAGGAGCTGTAGGTGGTTTTGTTTTTTTCTTTTTCTTTTTGAGAACCGTCGATGGTATCGCTCCAAATTTTGGGCCCAAAACCGTAATTTTGTGGCGGGCTAGCTACACGAGTTTTCGCGACTCTCTCTTCGTGAACATACGGTGTGATACAATCATTAGATGTTTTTTGTACCGATGGTCGATACCGGCGATCAGCGTGCGTTGGCATCCTCACATCTTATTGGTGCAGCACGGATCAGACAAATTTTGCTCTTCGCACTGATTTCCGTCTTGTGATTTGGGCTAAAAAAAACTCCTGCTCAGTCAAAATCAAGTTTCCACGGTGGCCACTCTAGTCGTATTCCGTTTGGCACACACATGTATATGGACCAGGCAAATGGATGCACATGTGCTACTACCACGGGTCTTGTTTTCATGTTCCTCACGCCGACACGAACTCTCCTCACGTGGTCACTCGTGACCGTCGAAAACATACCAGGCCATCAGGATTTCACCGTATCGGGAAACCCTATCCCGACGCCATATCATTCCCGATCCCAGTGTGTGCTGCCATCCCGCCCCTCAATTCCCTTGCGTCTTTCTCCTACCCCGCAAGCTAGCAAGCCAAGCACCGACTTGTAGTGTTACCGGATACGCTCCATGAAAAAAATACCATATATTTAACCGCAAGCTAGCAAGCTAAACTATTTCCACTGTTTTCACACTTCTACTACTGTTTTCATATTGTTTTCCTATTGTTTTGCACACCATATATTTAACCTCTTTGTTATGAGCAAAACCAGTGAGATTGACAACCTCACTGCTTTGTTGGGATAAAGTGAATCGATCGTGTTGTGTAGGTTCCACATTGTTGCTCAACCTGTAGTGCGCCCTATCACCTCAACTGCATCAACCTTCGGAAGTTGCTTTTTCCTCCTACTTGTCGATTCAACCTTGGTTTCTTTCTAAGGGAAAACTGTTGCTGTGATCATCATACCTTTCTCCTGGGGTCTCCCAACGAGTGCAAGATCTGCACCATCAAGCTATTTTTCTGGTGCCGTTGCCGGGGAGGAAGATAATTTGTGGAAGGGGAGTCTCTCACTTCCAATCACTTTACTTTGGTATAGTTTTGCTTAGTTTATTTTATTTTATCTTGTTTGCTTCTCTTTGTGAAAAACTAAAATAAAATAGTTCTTATTCTAGTTGTTATTTTTATCCTGTTTTAATCTATCTTTATCATGCTTGCTATGAATGTTTGATGTCTTTGAAACTAGATCTTATTGGCAAGATGGGTTCAGAGAAGAAGAACAAAAAAATTATAAGGAACACTGCTTTTCAGAAAAAGTGATACACTTATGGGAGCAAATTAATAAATTGCATAACTATGCTAAAAACTTGTGATCTACTTATAATGTTATTTATTGCTTTGATAAATCTTGTTGCTGTAGGAGGTATGAACACCTCCCATTTCAATGTGAGTATAATGATGATGTTACCATATCTTCCTATGTTAAGGGAAATTATGACTTTGATGATGTGGAACAAATTTAGGAATTTCTTGCTTGGAAGGGTGCATTCAAAAATGCTTATTTGCTTGAAAATATTAATGATGCACCTTATAAATATAAGATTTACGATATACTTGGATATTGCTTTGATAATTACAAGGATTGTAATTACTACATAATTCAATATCTTAAAAGATGCTCTCCACCAAAGGAAGTAACTAATGCCTTGCAGGAACCTATAGAAGAAGAAATTGTTGAATCTGGAAGCTCATTGGATGAAAAAGAGGAGGAGAGCAATGATCAAGAGGTGGAAGAATTGAGCTAACCATGTCTACCTCCCTATGAGAGTAACTCTTTAACTCATAGTTGTGATGATCCTATTGATTCTTTGAAATATCTCTTTTTGATGAAATTGATACTTGTTATACTTGTGCCTTGATACTACTATGAATTAAACTTGTGAGAAATATACTACTACTGTTATTTATGATAATCCATGCTACTTTGATAAATCCTATGACAATCCCCTATTTATTCCAACTATTGATATGCACGATAATGAGTAAGTTTGTTTAGAAAATGTATAAGATAATGCTCTAGATGATGGTCCTATGTTACTTGATGTTGTAAATTATAATTCTACTGAAAATATGATTGCTATAATGTGTCCCTGATGGCATGTAAAATGCATAGATGATTTTTGCATATTTTCACATGGTTTTCTATTACATATTGCATCATATAAGGGTATAATTCAATGTTTTATAGTATTTTGGGGTTAAATTACAAAGTCCCCCAACTTTTATGGAATTAACCCTGTCTGTCAGAAATCCCGTTTTCTATATTTTTGACGTTTCAGGGGGCAAACTTCCGCGAAATCACCTGAAAATCTGCGGGGTCATTTTCTTGGAAGGAGAAGACTTGCGGGCGAAGGATCCACGAGAATTGGGCAAGGAGGCCCAAAAGAGGACCCTCCACGCGGCCAGATTCCCTGGCCGCGTGAGAGGCCCCCTTTTGGCCCCTGTGGCCCCAATTACTTCCATCTTCGACTTACCGACTCCGTCTTGACCTAAAACCGACTATAAAAAGGCCCCCCCGTACCCTTACGGAGAGGAGCGCCGCAGAAACACCGAAACACCGAAACAGAGACCAGAAGTTCCAGATTGGAGGGGGAAAACTCCGGCGGGGCGCCGCCGGTGTGATCTCCTACCCCTCCAACGTCATCTCCATCGACATCTCCATGAAGAGGGAGTAGTCCACCCCAGGGCTATGGGTTTGTGGAAGTAGCACTTGTATCTCTCTCTCTATGTGCTTCACTAATTAGATCCGTATGAGCTGCCTCACATGATTACGGGCACCGTTGTAATTCCTATGTGGTGGATATTTTCTATGAGTTATTGAATATGAGATTGCAATTGTTTCTCTTGAGTTATTTGAGTAGATGTATCTTATGTACCCCGTCCTTATTTGCTAGCTTTGATCAGTCTAGTTCTTGAGAGCGTCTGTGGGGTGATGGGTGCATTAGTTGGAGTAACGGGGGGTGGCTAGTGCTGTGAAAGTGACAGAAGTTCAGCGATCCACTTAGGTTTTCTTAAACCTTTCTTAGCTACCTCACTAGGGATAAAAAGGAGTACCTTGTTACCGGGGATTTGAAGTGACACTAATCAATCTCCATGACTAGATCTAGCAAGTTCTTACTTCAACTTCATGTCACATTGCTTAAAGCTATACTCTGGTTTTTCCTTAATTATCGAGGTGTTATGATTTATTTCGCATCTTGGTGGAGTATAAGAGGGATCAATATGACCGCAAAGATCTCCATGCTAGGACGTGATGCCTATATGAAAGTACTCAATGTCAAACATGTTATTGTAATCTCACATGTAATTCTTTATGTCCACCGTCTATCACTTTATTTGAGAGAATGCAAGTGTGAAACCATGAACCCCGGTCCTATTTTAAATATAAGAAAACACTCTAGTTACTTTGCTGCAATTTACTTTACTTGCACTTTACTTTACTTGCATCTCCAATTCGAATTTACATTATCTCCATCACCACTTGCATCACAAAAATACAAAAACAATCATTGCATATTTATTTTCTCATTTGCATTTAGTAGTAGATTTAATTATTGCACATTTACTTTTAGTTTTGCATTGCAATTTAGAAGTCTCACACCTTGTGCTTGACAACCACTTGGTGAGGTTGAGGGCACAAAATTCTCTACTTGTTTGCAGGATCCTGGAGGAAGCTTGGAAGACAACTGCTGAAATACTGGATCCCCAAGAGTTCGATATAAACCCTCGAGTCACCCTCGTGGGGAAGAAGGCTTGCCACTAGCTACACACTCTACACTTGGAGTCTCAACCTAGCCATCAAGCGTTTTTCTGGCGCCGTTGCCGGGGAGCCATAGGTGAAGGAGTTGTCCAAGGGAGCTCACAAGAAGTCTTCATCACCAACAAGGTGTGCAAACACCTAAGCTTGGGGATGTTGCCCCTACGTGAGTACCGTCCTTTCTATCTCCACCTTCTTTCAAGTAGATTGTTTTGTTTCTTGTCTTGTTTTTGTTTTTGTTCTTGTTTTTGTTTTGTCTTGCATATTTATTTTAGTTTGCATTTTAGTTTTGCATTTAGTTATCTAGATTATTTTAGTATTTCCAATTTGCTTAGTTACTTTACTTTTGTTTTGCATAAAAAATTAAAAACTACATAAAAACTGTTAAAATGGGTGATAGAACTAAATTAAGTGACTACACAAATACACCCAATGACCAATTCATTGCTAGGCCAATTACTACACCTGAAATACAAGCTGAAAGCTATGAAGTAAGTCCTAGTTTATTGAATTTAATTACTAGAGAGCAATTTGGTGGTAGTGCTATGGAGGATGCCTCTATGCATCTTCATGATTTCATGGAAATATGTGATATGCAAAAATTTAAAAATGTGGAAAGTAGTGTTTTAAAACTGCAATTATTTCCTTTTTCACTTAGAGGAATGGCTAAAGAATGGTTACTTTCACTACCTACAGCTAGTATAAAGTCTTGGGATGATTTAAAAGAAGCTTTCATTCAGAAATATTATCCTCCCGTTAAAATTTTGCAAAATAGGAATAATATCCTCTCATTTAGGCAAAATGATAATGAACATGTAGCCATGGCATGTGATAGAATAATATTAATGCTTAGAACATGCCCATCACATGGAGTAAATGAATGGACCATACTACACTCTTTTTATAATGGTCTAAACTACATGTCTAGAAATATACTTGATTCTGCTGCTGGAGGTGCCTTTATGAGTAAAACTGTAGGAGAGGCTAAGAGCATATTAGAAAGCATATTGCAAAATTATAGTCAATGGAATACTGAAAGAGCACCCAATCCCACTAAGAAAATAAACTCAATTGAAGAAACCAATGATTTGTCTTCTAAAATGGACACTATTCTTGCCTTTATTAATAAACAAAATATGGAGAATGTGCCTTTGCAGGAGGTAGTTGATAGTAATTCTGAAAGTGTGGATGTTAATTTTGTTAGGAATTATGGTAGCAATGGTTTTGGTAATGCTTACAATTCATATAGTAAACCTCCTTATGTGCCAAATAAACCTTTTGTTCCATATCCTAATGCTAATGAAAATAAGTGGAAGCCTTCTAGTGAAAATTTCTGAATCTAATAAATTGCTTATGGAACAAGTTGCTAGTCACAATGCTATGATACATGAGTTAAATAAGTCTATTGCATCCATTAGTAGTGATATTAAAGGATTGCAACTTCAATCTTCGAATTTAGATAAAGCATTGTCAAAATTAGCTGATAATCAAGCAACTCTATTAAGCATGTCAGCAGGAAAGCCACAAGCACAACCTAGTGTAGGAATGAATTCTATTACTATTGCTGCTCCTATTATTTAAAATATTGATCATATTGCTGAGAATACAAGTGAGCATGTCCCTACTAGCTGAGAAGAAACTTTGAATGAAATAGTGAAGTACCCTGAATATTTACTTCCATATATGTCTTATCTTGCTAGCAAAGATGAAATTAGTCCTCATGAATCAAGCATGCTAGCTAAATTAGAGAGTAAAGTAGAGTAAATTATGATGCTTACTGAAATTAAGGATCCATTGCTTGATTTAGAAAAAGTAGCTTGCAAGAACTTATTGCTACTCTACAAAATTTGCTAGTGATCCCACTATAAATGTTAATCAACCTGGCTTTGGATCTTATATTGCTAATCATGTCTTGCAAGAAAAAATTGCTAGGTACAAGAATGAGGCCATGATACCTCCAAAGCTTGGGGATGCATGGATCCCCAAGGTGCTAGTTTCAATTGGAAAAGAAAATCACCATGCTATGTTAGATCTAGGTTCTAGTGTATCGGTACTCTCTAACGAATTATATGAATTGCTAGAACTAGAAAATTTAGAAAAGTGCTCAAGTGAATTTGTCCTTGCTGATAACTCTACTAAACATGCTATAGGACAAGTAAAAGATGTTATGGTTGAATTGCACATGACTTTCGTACCCGTTGATTTCATTATTATGGATATGGGAGATAAATCCCCTAGTCCTATTATTTTGGGTAGACCTTCTCTTCGTACTACAGGTGCAATCATAGACTCCAAGGAAGGGAATGTCAAGTTTCAGTTCCCTCACAAGAAAAGCATGGAGCACTTCCCAAGGAAGAGGGGCTCGCTGAAGAACAAGCTCCCTCATGAGCTTTATCCCTCTTGATTATCAAGTAAGTAAAGCCTAGCTATATGGCTATAAAGAAAGCGATTTACGGGAGGCAACCCGGTTGTTTTTGTTTGGATTTTCCTAGTGTCCTCTTGCTGTCTCAAGAGATTAGTTTTTTTTGTTTTAATTCTGGAGTTTTCAGTAAAGAGTCAAGTCAAACCTATTTGGACTTATAAGTTGCTATCCTAGTGCATGAAATTTCTGTTTCAGCATGAGTCTGCTCACCGTATGATTTTACGGTTTTTATTGGTATGTCGGATTGAGCTAATTTTTAGTATGTTCTGCAACTTTTCGTCCTCTGTAAGCACAAAAATTGGCTTAATTTTTTGACGAGTCTAGCTTAGGGAAAAACGTTCGTTTTGCTGCTGTTGCTTTTCTGGACAGATTCTGCCTTCTTTTGTTTTATGCACTCTTTGGGCTTGGGAATCGAATTTCCATGATTCTTTCAAGCAAGAGAGTGAACATACAACATAATGAACCTTATTGTCTATCTACTGGAGCATTTTATTTGGAATTTTGCACAGCAAGCATGTGATTTGTTTGTCCTTGCTAATCTCACCCCACAGAAAAAGAATGGGAGAAACATGTTCTGTGAAGTTTTTTTCACAGGGAATAGAGGAGCTGCGCCTCAAGACATCCAAGAATGGTGAAAGCCATAAGCTTGGGGATGTGATGAACACCCCACTGGAGCTACACTCTTTTGGTTAGCACATGTCTACTTTCTGTTTTTTTAAGCAAAGCATTTATCATAGAGACTTGAAGCGTCTAGTTTTTGTTTTTATTTTTGTTTTGATAAGACCACAACCATCATTTTATATGAGATTGAGCTACTGGAGTTTGGGGTTGGAATGTATTGGATGCTAGTATTATGACGTGGAATAGGGATGCCATGGTTGATTTGAAGAGCTGCATATGTTTGCATGATTTATAGGCTTTTTATGTGTAGAAATTTGCAATAATGTTGTCTTGAGCTATCTCTTATTCATGTCCTTGATGTTAATTGCTGGTTTATTTAGGTTGTCATGAAACGAGTAGTTCTATGGACATATGCATGCATAGTAGCTGGTCAACTATCTCCCTCTTGCTAGCCCAAAAATTTAAAAATTCCAACAAGTAAAAACTTGTTTCCAACACTCCTTAGCCAAGTATTTCCAGTGAGTCCACCATATCTTCCCATTAGCTTCATTGCTATTACGAGTATGTTCACCATGTTATTGTGTTATTTATGTTCTAAATTAAGATATTCACTTTATTAATTGTCATGGGTTGAACTTGGGATAGGACTCTCACGAACTTTTGAAGGCACACTTTACTTTTTATGCATCTAATAAACATGACCCAATAATGGGAGCCACAAGTTTTGCGTTTGACAAGTGTGTGGTTGGGAGCTAGCTATAAACGTGTATCACCGGAAAGCTTTCAACATTGCATAAAAAATTTACATTTGGTTGATATCATGTACTTCTGTTTCTGGACTCCTGCCATGCCGAAATGAAATAGAGGAACAGTAAGTTTTGATGAGTAAGTATCTATATGACTAGAGAAACGCATTGGGCCGCTAACCCAAGCCATGCTTTATCATGGTGGAAATTTACTTACAGCTTGAGTGACTCTACAACACATCCTATAATAAAATAAGAAGCTATGCATAATAGTGAATGAAAATAAAAAGGATGATGAGTCTACTCCGTTTGTTCATCTTGTCATTGTAACATGGGCTTGTTTCCATGTCATGGGGCAAGAGGTACCTCTTTGCGGTTCTCTATGATGTCATTAATACTTATTATGATTGTACAAAGCTTATTAGGAATCTTAAGTTGAGTAATCATGGAGTAGGTTTTCACACTCACGGTGCATGAGGCTTTCAACCACCTTGTCATTCTCATTACTTCAATAATCATAATTTTAAGATGCTAGTGATAAAGGGGCAATGAGAGTCCTAGATCAATGGATACCACATTTCAATTAGTAATTTTAGTTGAATAATTTAGAGGCTAAATAAGACTTGATCATGTTTTACCTCCACTCAATTTTCTCCAAAGTGTCCACTATATTTGCTATTCTCCATTATGCTATTCTTTGACCATTATAGGATTTTATTTTTCATTTTGTGTATGCATTTGGTCCATAGTGCTTTTATTTCATTATACACTTTGTGAACTTTCATGAAGCATCTTTGCTTGCATATTTGATATTTCTTACAACATGAATTGTATATTGCTACTCATTTCTAGTATTAATAATTTGATTATATGTAGCATGAATAATCCTCCTTGATATCCCATGATTGTTTCAATATGAAAAACCCATCTTAGTTTTATAACCTTCATACTCGAGGACGAGCATGGGTTAAGCTTGGGGATGTTGATGCATGTAAAATGCATAGATGAATTTTGCATATTTTCACATGGTTTTCTATTGCATATTGCATCATATAAGGGTTTAATTCAATGTTTTATAGTATTTTGGGGTTAAATTACAAAGTCCCCCAACTTTTATGGAATTAACCCTGCCTGTCAGAAACCCCGATTTCTATATTTTTGACGTTTCAGGGGGCAAACTTCCGCGAAATCACCTGAAAATCTGCGGGGGTCATTTTCTTGGAAGGAGAAGACTTGCGGGCGAAGGATCCACGAGAATCGGGCAAGGAGGCCCAAAAGAGGACCCTCCACGCGGCCAGATTCCTTGTCCGCGTGAGAGGCCCCATTTTGGCCCCTATGGCCCCAATTCCTTCCATCTTCGACTTACCGACTCCGTCTTGACCTAAAACCGACTATAAAAAGGCCCCCCATACCCTTACGGAGAGGAGCGCCGCCGAAACACCGAAACAGAGACCAGAAGTTCCAGATTGGAGGGGGAAAACTCCGGCGGGGCGCCGCCGGTGTGATCTCCTACCTCTCCAACGTCATCTCCATCGACATCTCCATGAAGAGGGAGTATTCCACCCCAGGGCTATGGGTTTGTGGAAGTAGCACTTGTATCTCTCTCTCTATGTGCTTCATTAATTAGATCCGTATGAGCTGCCTCACATGATTAAGGGCACCGTTGTAATTCCTATGTGGTGGATCTTTACTATGAGTTATTGAATATGAGATTGCAATTGTTTCTCTTGAGTTATTTGAGTAGATGTATCTTATGTACCCCGTCCTTATTTGCTAGCTTTGATCAATCTAGTTCTTGAGAGCGTGTGTGGGGTGATGGGTGCCTTAGTTGGAGTAACGAGGGGTGGCTAGTGCTGTGAAAGTGACAGAAGTTCAGCGATCCACTTAGGTTTTGTTAAACCTTTCTTAGTTACCTCACTAGGGATAAAAAGGAGTACCTTGTTACCGGGGATTTGAAGTGACACTAATCAATCTCCATGACTAGATCTAGCAAGTTCTTACTTCAACTTCATGTCACATTGCTTAAAGCTATACTCTCGTTTTTCCTTAATTATCGAGGTGTTATGATTTATTTCGCATCTTGGTGGAGTATAAGAGGGATCAATATGACCATAGAGATCTCTCTGCTAGGACGTGATGCCCATATGAAAGTACTCAATGTTAAACATGTTATTGTAATCTCACATGTAATTCTTTATGTCCACCGTCTACCACTTTATTTGAGAGAATGCAAGTGTGAAACCATGAACCCCGGTCCTATTTTAAATATAAGAAAACACTCTAGTTACTTTGATGCAATTTACTTTACTTGAACTTCACTTTACTTGCATCTCCAATTCGAATTTACATTATCTCCATCACCACTTGCATCACAAAAATATAAAAACAATCCATTGCATATTTATTTTCTCATTTGAATTTAGTACTAGATTTAATTATTGCACATTTACTTTCAGTTTTGCATTGCAATTTAGAAGTCTCACACCTTGTGCTTGACAACCACTTGATGAGGTTGAGGGCACAAAATTCTCTACTTGTTTGCAGGATCCTGGAGGAAGCTTGGAAGACAACTGCTGAAATACTGGCTCCCCAAGAGTTCGATATAAACCCTCGAGTCACCCTGGTGGGGAAGAAGGCTTGCCACTAGCTACACACTCTGCACTTGGAGTCTCAACCTAGCCATCAGTCCCATACCTTTGAAGAGTGAGCAATGATCTCGTTTTGATATTGGTAAAAGTGGAAAAAAAGAGGAGCTGATTTTAAATTTTGATCCCACTGTTTTGGAGCTTGATATGAATTGTGTGCTTTTAGATGATGACAAACATGCTCTGTGTGATAATTATGTTGTTGAGTTTGTTCATGATGCTACTAAACATTATTATGAGAGAGGAAAATATGGTTGTAGAAATTTTCATGTTACTAAAACACATATCTCTTTGTTGGAAGTTTTGAAATTGCTCTTGTTCTACCTTTCCATGATTTCTAGTTTGAGCTTCTTTAATTTATTTCTTAACAAGATTCCTATGCATAGGAAGTGAGTTAGACTTAATTTTTTTATACTTTATTCTTCATGCTCTGTTTTGCTTCAATTTAAATTTCTCATGTCAGCATCTCCTTCACTTGAAAACACTTGAGTCCACTTTTTTAGGCCTAGCTAAAAGGCGTCAAAGAAAAGCACTTCTTCGGAGATAACCCATGGTTTTATTTTTTGATTTCTTTTTCTCTGTTTTCTTTGAGTCAAGGGGTTGAATACTTATGTATCAACTCCTTTGTATCTTTATTATCATGTATAGTTGTGCCAACACTACAACAAATATGTTGATACATGACCCTTTTATAATGACCGTGGATGAACGGGTCATAGATCCATGACCGTTTTAATCTGTTGGTCATGACATATTTGGCAAAAAAGTCATGATTGATTTTAACATGATGGTCATAGCACATGATACCTAGTGTATGACTTTTTTTTGCATAACTAAGACCAATTGAATTGGTCATGAGTTTGTTGACTGTGATTTTCGCCAACATGTCATATCCACGTGTCAATTTTCACCTATGTGTCATATTCACGTGTCAATGTTCAATTGGTCATGAGTTTATTGACTGTGATTTTACCCAAAATCTCATATCCACGTGTCAATTTTTGCCTACGTGTGTCATGTTCATGTGTCATACACATTTGTTAATTTCAATCTCGTATGTCCTTATCTGTCACGTCCACTATCCAATGACACATGTAGGCCCAGCCAAATTGATACGAGGGACCCACTACCCTGACCAACGGGACCAACAAGTGACCTGAAGCCATCCCGCTGAATTGATAGGGAAAATAAATAAAATAGGGGTCAACCCAGGGATCGAACCCTGGTCTCCCATGAGGTGAACGATCTCCCTAACCACCAAGGCTAAGATCGCTTCGTGAGAACTAGTGAGCACAACAAAATTTATTAACATCTCCGGTCGGTCTGGGTTGGATTGCTGGGCCAAAGACCACTTCTAGCAATGCGAATGGGCCGTTCAGCTTGGGTTGGATAGGATAGGCTAGGCCCGGGCTGGTTCTGTTATTTTTTTCCTTTATCTGTTTTCTTTTATAATTCTTGATTTTCTACTCCAATTTTATCTAAATAAATTTTGGTTTTCTCCCCTGTCAGTATATGCTATTAGAGGCTTTTGTAGTCAACATCAATAAGTTTCTGCATTGAATTATACAGGTGTTTGGATAATTTAAAATAAAAAAATTGTATACCGATTTTGAAAAACGGTCAAAACGGGGGACATGACCGCTGGTAACTAGGTGTTGAATCTTGCAAAACTCTTGTTGTATCTCTGATGAAACAGGTACTTTTGTACCTAAACATGATTTTTACAAAAAAAATGACCAAACTGCAAGACACCTGTAGTTCAAATTTGACCCGGTTTCACCTCAATCGACGATAAATTTGTCTTTTTCAAAAGAGGCGTATGAAAATGTTTTTAGCGGAAAAAATTTGATTATTCGTAGATAAAATATGACATAATAGCTTTATAATTTCCCATTGTACAATTTTGTGTCATATTTTGTGTATGTGCTTCACAAAAAAAACCATTTTTGTGTCATATTTTGTGTATGTTTTTATTCAAACAAAAATAAAACTTTCTTCTTCAACATTGTTAGTTGTTCCAATATGCATCGTTGTGTGGAATATGGGCACATTTAAACAATCAATGCCATGAATGTGGCCATAACATCCGTCATTTGGACCGAAAGCCATGAATCTTCTGAGATGATAGCTCATTTCTGTGACTACTTTTTCGCCATAATTGCCGTATTCCAATTTATTATTTTTCATGGATACTAGGACATATATAATAACACCACGCGATGGTCTTGCATCATTTTGAGTTTTTTTTTGCATTTTCTGGAATTTTCTATGCTGGGTTTAGGAAAATGTCAAGACAGCGGGCATTACCTTTCGTAGCTAGGGGATGAATATTGTGAAAATCTTGGTGTATCTCTGAATAAATGGGTATTTTGGTACCTAAAAATGTTCTTTTTATAAAAAATCATGAGCAAACTATGAGGCACTTGTAGTTCCAATTTGGCCCGGTTTCAGCTGAATCGGAAGAAATTTGTCTTAATCAAAAGAGGTGTATTTTGAGCTATTGAGAGGTAGGAACTTTGTTATTTGTAGATCAAATATGACATAATAGCTTTATAATTTTATTTTGTACAACTTTCTAACATATTTTTGGTATGTGCTTCCAAAAATAACCCATTTTGGACACTCCGAAAATGGAAAATGATATTTTTATTCAAAGAAAAATAAAACTTTCTTCGTCAACATTATTCCTTGTTCTAAGATGCATGTTTGTGTAGAATATGGTCAAGTTTGAATAAACTATGCCATGGATGTGGTCCATATATATTTTTTTAATTTCTAGCGGTGGTTTGAAAATCCGGACGAAATCGCCGCGTTGACTGTTCGTGCCTTGGGGCGGAATCCTGGAGTGCTCTTTGTAAACTCACCTTTCAAAGCATATAGAGGTATATCTTTTGTGTTGTTGACAACTTAAATTAAACACACTTAAGTTTTGAATTTTCTGCTTTTGACATAGTGAAAACAAATAGTTTTTTGCTACATATGAGTGAAACTAATCTATTGTTACTATCAAACCACCCACTAGAGACGTGTACAGTGGGGCCAAAAAATAGTAGGTCCTAACCGCAGTCAATCTACGGTGAGGTGCGAAAGTGATGAGTATGAAGGAATTTTTTTGGAAACAAGCGCCGGACACCCTGCCTCTCTTATCCCCGAACCGGGTCCAAACTCCAAACCCTAAATTCCCTCCCTCTCGCCGCCACTCCATCCTCTCTCTCCCACCTGAGATCCGCAGCCCACCCTCTCCTCTCTCCCACACGGCCTCATCCCCCGCGCGCACATCCTATCTCACACACCACCACCATCGCCGGCAATGGCGCCTCGCCACCTAGCGCTCCTCGACACAACAGACTCCTTCCCCCTCATCTCTCCCTTTTCCCCATTGCCGCTGCAACCACCACCTTCGCCCTCGTGCTGCCCAAAACCCCGCCTGAATCAATCCTCTCCCGAACCCTAGCCGCCAGCCCCGTCTCCGCCTCCCTCTCTGCTTCACCGTCCACCCGCACCCCATTGCCTCCCGATCTAGATCCGCCGCCTCCTCCACGTCCCCTCCTACCTAGCCAGATCCCACGCGAGCCATTAACCTCCATCCACCGATGGTGACAGGGGAATCACGAGCTGGGGGTTCCATGGAGGAGGCCACGCCGAGCGCCGCCGCCCCGCAGACCGGCTTCAGATCAGGCGGCACGGCCGCATGGGGCCGTCTAAAGCACCGCCTCCACTTTTCCATGCCTCTCTCTCTTTCCCATCTCGCAATCTATTTTCCTATCTTAGTATTTCTCTCTACCGGCAGATTCCATGCCCCTCTCCATCTGATCGCGCGGACATCTCTCCTCTGTGGTTCAAGCACCGGCCGCCACCGTCTATCTCGGTCCGGGATCTCTCCCGTCGCGCCACCAAGCCACCACCACTGGCTGCTCTGTCCCCTGCCCCATGATTTCTTGCTCCTCTCCGTCAGCGAACTAGGGACGGCGTCGGCATCTTACCGACCTCTCGTCCTACACCTGCACCAACGCTGATTTGCGCCACCGCCGGGACACCGAAGACGACAACGTGTCCGGCCGCCTGCTACTTTGTCCTCTCTTCTCCAACTTGTGTTACTTCTCTCATCCCCATGAACGATCTGAAGCTCCTTTACATGAGGATTTTTTTCTCCACCTCTACACCAAACCCAACGCTACTTATGAGTTGACTCCAATCGATCCCTTTCTCTCTCTCTCTTTATTTCTGAAATTCATGCGATCTAGCTGTGTTGCGACTTGATTTGTTATAAAAATATGTGCTAGTTTGGTAGTTGTTCTGATCTGTGAGAACTGGAATGTTGCGTGTAACCTGTAACTGGTGTTTGTGCCTGTCAAATTGCAACTTGTGTGCTGAACTTAGTGCATTAAAGTGTTTAGGTTTAGTACTTGTCGTGTATGTGTTTATCAAGTAATTCTGGTTGACATATGGTTTTCAGATGATGACAGTGCATGCAATACGGCACTGCTGAGAGTTCAGTGCTGAGAGAGAAAGGGGGCTGAAAGTTCTAGCTACAACAGAAAATACACTATCAACCACATCTACCGTGTTTCTAGCTTGCCTTCATAGTGAAGTTGCACAAGTACTGCATATAGAAAAATGATAGGCACATGTTCAGAAGTAGGTACTACCACTGCTCTTTGCTACTGCCGTAGGATGTCTACAGTGAGTACTCGTCCTCCGGTTCTCACGGACAACTCCTTTAGTTTCTAGAGTATTGCACTATTATTAGGAATTCTTAGGCTGTAAGCCCTAGCTTAATAAGCACTACTTATTGAATAAACTATACTCGCAGTTGATCATCTGTTGTTTATGCAGTTCTCATTGACAGTTTTATTGGTTTTGAAACCATGTATACTATGTTGTTCATGTCTTATACTTCCCTAGTGTGTTGCTCATAATTATGGGTTGTTGTCCAAATTCTGTAGAGGCTAGATCCTGTAAATGCAAACCACTATTCTATATTGGTGTACACTGCGTTTGAAATTACGGTATGTATATGTCCCCAGTTCTAATCAGTTTCTTCTTTGTGGTTCACTTGCAGGGCCTACTGGACACTGATATGCATGGCAAGCCTAACTTTTCAAGGACTTATAACTAGGAGAACTTCTGACACGTTTTCTTAAGGCTGCACTTGTCTATCTACCCTTTGTATTACACAATGTCTTTGAACTGTTTGTGGAGATGCATGTTTCGTTATTCAACTGACTTATAAGTGTATAACTATGGCATGATGGTTGCTATATTGGCATGAGGTTGCTGTAATCTATTAATTGGGTTTTAAATTAGTTCATCTTACCTATCTGCTATAATGTGCTTGTGCGCTTACAACTTGTGTTGTATTACTATGCCATGCATCGTCCATATGAAGATTTTGAGCCTCTGCTTCCGGTCAATAAGGATTGATGTTGCCATTGTTCAGGATTCATCTGCTCTGAATTCTAATATAGCGGTACTGTGAGAAGATTAACATATTACATTTGCGTCTGTTCTTATTTGAGAGTGATGATCTTACCGGAATAGGATGTTCTTTAGGATTCATCTGCTCTAAATTCTAATATATCGGTACTGTCAGAAGATTAACATTACTGTCTTTTCGTAGTGATGAGTGAATATTGCCTCTTAAACTAAATCTTCTTATAAATGAGCTTAGGCATGGCTCTTTTTCTAGGGGTACATTTTAACTTTATTTCTGATAAACCTTGGGCCCATGCTACCATTTATTTGGATGTTTATATCACAGGTAGTACACTCCAGACCACCTGAAGTTCTTTACATTATCAAATTATAATGTGCTACTAATTAAAGTTTCCTTCAATTTTGTTGTTTCAGATGAAGTTGATGATTCAGCATATGCATTTCATGGCCATACAGGCAAGATCTCGTTGAACATATTAACTTTATACGTCTCGTAAGTATGATTGATTGCTTGCCAATTGTCATTTGCTACAGTCTCAGAGTATCTTAACATTGAAAATAATTAGTGTAATAGCTGGTTTTGATATCTTGGGTACAGATGAGGTCTTTGCTGCTGCGTGCAGTCCTGTAGATGCACCGCTTGTTATTTCTGGAGGTAAAGATGATAGAGGGTTTCTTTGGAGGATTGGGTCGCAGAGGATGTTCAGGAGCTGTCTGGTATGGTTGACTCATCTTCTATAGTCTAACTAGAATTACCAGATACAAGTGATAATGTCAAGTTTAGCACGAGTCATCTTTGTATGCCCATATTGAGATGGATTGTTGGATGCACATGGAATAATTTCTAGCAGCATCTAATTGTGCCAATTCTTAGTATATCTTCGTCCTCCTAAACTTGCTTGCTTTCTACTCATGTTCTAGTGCGTCAGTTCAATGCTTATACTGTCAATAGGAGTACAAATTTCGGAACAAACAAAGCACCTCTTCTTCTATGTTGACCTCAAATTGGTGTGCTAACTTTATATGCATGCAACGATTGGGAGATAACTTGATATGCTTCTTTATTGTTGCAACTATGGTGCTGTAACTTGTATTGTTTTAAGCTCACTTGATATGCTACTGCACATGATCAGGACTGGGGAGGCCGCGACGGCCTGAGGCGAGTAGATGCGTTGGAGACGACCTGGAATTTTGTCGAGAGGAGCGGGAGCTTTGGCGCATAGGAGCTGGGGCTCTCGCGAGGAGCTGGGGCTTCGACGAACTTGTGCGCTGAGGATCTATGCCAATATGGAGCACCAGTGTGTTGTATCAGTAGACTAACAATGTAATAAGTGATACTTACTGTTTATGATGAAGTACCATCTACTGTATGAGATGATCTCGATTGAGAGTTGAATGAAGTTGTATGTGCTTATGTCACATGTTGTTTCCTATGCGCACGTTGATTTGATAATTGCTGAATATCTTGAAAAGTTCCTACTCCAAAAGTTGGCCCAGATCTATTGGACTATTAAAAATCTAGGGCCCAAAATGTACTAGCCTGAGAATGCCATGGCCCAAAAAAAACTATCAAATCATGAAAAAACAAAGGCCTAGGATAGGAAAAGGCTTAGAAATATTCGGCTTGGTCCATTTAGGCAGGAAAAATATGGCAGGAAAAAATCGCAAAAAGGCTTAATTGTTGGGCCAAATAAGGCAGGAAAAAAAATGGAAAAAGGCTTAATTGTTGAGCCAAATAAGTCAGGAAAAATCGCAAAAAGATTTAATTGTTGGGCCTGGCCCGTATGGAAGATCAGAATGGACTGGGCTGAATCTCTTCCATGACCCACTCAGTTGGTCATAATTTTGCCACGTAGGATATAAACTTGGCTATGGCAGGACATCACATGACCAAATCAATTGGTCATATTGTTATGACCCCTCTGATTCGGTCATAGAGGCTATGACAGTTCCATTAAATTAGTCATTGAAGATCAAATAAGACGCTCGGTATGTGACTTTCCTTTTTTTGGTCAAAAAGGGGTCATGAATGAAACTCCATGACCTTGTAGTGACAAAAATTGAGATTCATGTATCAACATATTTTTTTAGTGCAAGGAAAGCTTCTTGCGAAAGTTGGAGTTGGTTTTGGATTTCTGCGTAGAAAACAGATTTCCACTGCCCACCATAAAAAATCGTATAAATTCCAGAAAGATCAGAATGACCTAAAACATTTTGTGCTTGTTCCTACTATAATTACGAAACTTTTTTGTACTTTACATTTTTCTATTTGAGCAACTTAAGTGCCCCTAAAATATTCTTCATTACAGATTGTTCTTGTTTTGGCAGATTCTGCCATTTTTCTCGCATTTGCTCTTTTACAATGTCAAGTGGATTTCTTTGCTTCACGAAACATCACGGGCTGTTTCCAATGTTTAAAAGTATCAATAGAACTTGTTCCCATGCAGAATCCATGATTTTTTTATTGTTGCACTAACCCTCTAATGCGAATTACTTTTTGAGTGTGGTGTGAAGGAAGTTTTCAAGGGTCTAGATAAGAGAGTGATATTATGTGATAAGGAAGAGTGCATGGTCAAAGCTTGGGATGCCCCTGTGTCCCAGCAAATTCTAAGAATACTCAAGCATCTAAGCTTGGGGATGCCCAAGGGAGTATTTATGTGCGATAGTGGGTTCATGCCTCCTTTGCATCTGTGCTCGAGTGATAGAAACGTGACAGATAGAGGATGTCTTGTTGCCATTAGGAAGAAAACAACGATGTTTACTTTGTTTATATTAGACACTTTTCTTACGGCCATTATCCGTTTCTTGCAAGTTAATACCCAAAATCTGTTCGAATGATATTCGGAGGGTGGATTATTAGTCATAGATGCAGCTGGATGACGGTCTATGTATTTTATTGTAATGTCCGCATGAATCACATAGTAATCATCATGTCATGCATGTTTCAATATCAATCAATTGCCCAGCTGTAATTTATTCACCACACATGTTATCTATGTTTTATGGAGAGACACCATGTAATATCCGGGGTTTTTCCCCAAATTAGAAATTTATTGTTTTCTTTTTCGCATCATGTCATCATGCATAGCATTGCATTTTTTCTAACCATAAAAATTATTTTTTTCCTAAACCTTATTTGTCTTTTTTTCCACTCAAGAAATGTAATAAGAAAAGGTTTTAAGATAAAAGAAATAAAATGAACAAAAAAAAAGATTTTAGAGCCGGCCAAGCCAAGCCAGGCCTAAGTCAGCCCGTTTTGCCACCAAACCAGCCCATCTCATGTTCTTCTACGTACGGACGGGCAAGGAGAGCGTGAGCCCTCCTCCTGTCCCTTTCCTCTCCCCACCGACGCAACCTCCACGCCATGGTCCCCTCCCCCTCCTCCTTATCTACCCCTCCCCTCCAGCTTCCCCTAGAACCCTAACCCTCCTCCATCTTTCTCCATCCACCGCCGCCACCTCTCTCCCTCCTGTTTTCTTTTGCCTTCTCTGAATTTTTCTGAATCCGGGAGAGAGAGAGAGCTGGTAGCAGGTCGTCGTCGCCCCGCCATCATGGTCCTCGTCGAGCAATGCTATCTACCGGAACGGAACCGCCTCGCCGTCCTCTTCCTCTACGCTGAAGATCGGGAGACGGAGCTGCCCGGGACGTCGCCGATGAGGGCGTCTTCATCCTCTGTTCACGAGTACGTCAACGCCAAAGCCGAGTTTTTCTTCCTCGACGTCGGCCGTCTCCTCTGTCCTCGCGTCTAAAGACCACGCCGGAAGCCCCTTGGTGAGCCTCTTGTCCGCCTGGACCTTCTCCCTTTCCCTCCTTGTGCTCTGGATGCCTCGCCGTCGAGCGGGATCGTCGACCGTTCGCCTGTGCCATGTTTTCTGTTGCGTAGCTCGCCTCGAAGCTGCAGCTCCCTCTGCTCGTTTTCCCTCACTCCCTACACGTTTCCTAAACCTCAGGCACACACAACAGCTACTTGAACCTCACCTACACGACAGCGCCGCCGTTCCTTGGTCGTGGCCGGCCTCGTCCGTCCGTCGTCGTTCGATCTGTAACCAGGACATGTCGTTCTTCAGTTTCATCAGGAAACATCCGGCTGGTATACTTTATTTTTGTTCAGATCTGAATCCATACACAAGAATGCACCCACTTTTTTGTTTTTGCCACCGTGGCTCCCACCTCGCCCCGTCAGCGCCGCGTGGATCTGGGGCCCGCTTGTCATTCTCTCCGGCTAGCTACTCCGACGGTGAAACCCTCCCAGATCGAGATCTGGTTCTGCTTCTTTGCACCCAGACCCTTAGCCTTCCCAGTTTTGCACCGGAGCCCTCCATTCTCCTGTTTCCATCACAAGCACGTCCCTGAACTTTTCAGAAATCACCCTATAATTCAAATGCTTATAACTCTTGTTTTATTAATCCAAACAATGCAAACTTTATGTCTATTTCGATCAGAAAAATGAAGAAATATTAATATGCCATTTATGATCTTGTGTGCATATCTCATCTTGCATTTATTAGTGTTATGTTTGTGCACCTAAATAATAAACATGGAATGTGTTGGGGTATTTGATTCAATTTGTGCCTTATTCCATCTAATCTTGTGCAGCTCCCCTATGAATTTTTCTCCATGTTAAACAACATATGATTTGATGGCTAGCTAAAATAACTTGAAACTTTTCCATTTAAATTGTTTTAGTTGCATACTCGCATGTCATGCATCCATACCTTGATCATGCTGGATCTTTTACCGTAGTAGTAAGTGTTGCATCCGTTCTTTCTTCTAGTGTTTTGCTTCTTCACGGATAGGACATTGAGATGATGTGAGCAACGAAAAGTTCTGCTACAGCTACAAGATGGATTACAGGCTAGCTTTACTCACTTGCTACCTATGGCTGCCGTTCCTCACTTGTTACGGATGCTTTCCGTTGTCTTTATTCTAGCCTTATGATTCGATGCTTATGTCTCGATCCTATCATATGTTTATCTTGCAGCCATGATATAGCCTCATCCCTCACCTCCTATGATATGTTTGTTTTCTTGTTGGCCTTGCGAGTCGTAGTGCATGCTTAGGTTCTTTGGCGAGTTTGAACCACATCGTGCGAGAAATGGGAACCCTGCAACCTATTAGCCCCGCTGCACTCTTGTCCAGGATGCCACAACTTAGTTCGGGCTTTCCATTTGGAGTGCGCACATCACAAATTCTGCAGGTGATATGGAGACGATGTTGAGGATGATGATGGTATGTTACCGATGTGCGTACAATTATATAGGTCTTGCGGTACGTGCGAACAGGGCAGTTCCGGTTTGGTTTGACCCGTCTTGCACGTAGTCGCAAATGGCTAGGTCCGCGTTGAAGCATCGATCGGACTCTCGATGCGGTTCTAACCTAGCTAGGTGGCTCCCTGGACTCATTTGTGGTGAGGTGAAGTGTTGTGCAGACAGTCTCGCGACAGTTTGGTGCGTGTGGCTACAGTAGTGCATCCCTGCAGGGTTAAATCTTTTCAAGAAGGCGTATCGTCCGCGCTTATGTGACGATCTTGGAGAAAGTGCTGGCTTACAAGAGTCAGATGAGTTACACCTAATGATATTTTTTAACCTGTGTGATAACGAGATTACTATTTCAACATGTGTGAGTTTTTCCTCAGGTTACCTCCTGCATTGGTTGAGTGGGGTAAATCCTGGATGGGTATTGTTCTTGGTGAGTAGTTGTAGTTGGTTTTGTCGCGCTCTCCCATCCCTTTCTAATAGATGAGAGTTGTAGCGTGTCTCTATAGACTGCTTAGTTCCGCCCGCTGCCGCTTTATTACAACAACCTCTTCTTTTGTACCCAAAGTATTTGTGTCTTGTGATGACTGGTTGCATTGGTATCTTGTGAGTATTGCTTGCCGCTTGTTGGTACATTCAAAGTACTGACCCCATGATTCGGGGCTGTATTCACAATGCAGTCGACAGGTTTGAAGTTGGACGACATTAGCTTGGGAATCCTCCGGCTTGGCCTGAGCAGGGATTGGACGCCATTGGTTATATTAGGGACTCTTAGTCCAATTTGTATCTTATCGCTGTTATTTGGATCTTTGTATTGTATCAGCTTTATTCTTGGCTCGTTGGAGTCGTGTTGTATATCTATCTTCTATTGTTGTTGTGGATTATTCGTGAAAGGTTATAATGGTATCAAAAAGGACATTCGGGATCAGATATTATGTGGATTCTGGCGGGAACGTTGAAATCCCCATAGTACCCAATCCAGGGGCGTCACACACCACTAGTGAACTGTGTATCCCGGTCCATTCTGTCAAACTTATAATACAACGACTGTTTCCACTGTTTTCACACTTCTACAACAGTTTTCATATTGTTTTCTTACTCCAATACTACATATCCAGATGCGCACAGTCTGTTGCTCTGTGTCTCTCCGGCCGGGGAAATCGATCACTAGCCAGCTAAAGTGATCCAGTAAATCAGTAGCAGCAGCGACTGGCATGTGATACTTGGTTGCATGTGAATTAATGGGAATATCTTTGGATGAGAACCACGCCACTTTGTCCATTGGCAACGCATGTACTGTCGTATCGACCATATGTGACAGCAATGCAATCGGTAGTTATAATTAGCTAGCTGGCCACAGATGGCCTTTTAGAAATAGGATTAGAAGTGTTACTTTATAATCCTGTTTTGGCCTTTTGGGAGATGAAGTCAATGCATATTATCTTTTATGTTTATGTAAAAAACGCAAAAAATGCAATAAAATGTGTATTGATAGATGCAGACGCCAGACGCCCATGCTCAAGCCTTCTTTAAAAAACGGCTACTCCTAGATAGCTAGTACTTTGTTTACCACAAAAGTGCCATATGTTCGGAAAAGTGCATTATTTTATACTAATACTCTCTCCGTGTCTTTTTACTCCGCTATTAGGATTGTGAATAGTCAAACGCTCTAAAGTTTAACCAAGTTTATAAAATAAAATATTAATTTTTAAAATATGAAATGAGTATAATATGGAAATATATTCCATGATGAATCATATGATATTGACTCGGTATTGTTAATGTTGATAGTTTTTTCTATAAAGTTAGTCAAACTTTTGGAAGTTTGACTTTCCACACCATACATTTAACCTCTTTGTTATTAGCAAAACCAGTCAGATTAACATCCTTGCTTCGTTGTGGCAAAGTGAATTGATTGTGTTGTGTAGGTTCCACGTTGCTGCTCAACCGGTAGTGCGCCCGACCACCTCAACCACATCAACCTTCGGAAGTTGCTTTTGCCTCCTATTGGTCAATTCAACCTTGGTTACTTTCCGCGGGAAAACTGCTCATGTGCTAATACTACCTTCCTATTGGGGTCTCCCAACGAGTGCAAGATATGCACCATCACGCCACCGTGGAGGAGGAGGAAGGGAGGGTTGCTAGGGTGAGGCTAGATTATGTCATAACGTCGGTGGAGGCGACCAAGATGGCGGCGGCGGCGGTTTGGGGTGGTGGGCAGCGGAAGGGTTTAGGGTTTTAGGATATAAACGTCTGATACCATGTGAGACGATAAGAGTTGGGAGAATACCACACACGGCTCAAAGGACACGCGGGGCTCCTGTTTATATAGAGGCACAAGGCTAAGGTTTACATACAAGTCCTAGTTAGGTTAAACTAACTCTAACAGATTTGACCGACCCTTTGACCAATAATTAATCTATCAATATGTAATTTATGTGACATATAAGTGATATCATTGTATTCCTACTGAAAATTAGTTTCTTATGATTATGATTTCTATGATAGAAATTTCATATTAAAGTAGTAAATCTTGGTCAAATTGTGGGTCAACGGGAACAATATAGACTTATATTTTGGAATGGAGGTAGTATGGAAAAGATGGGGCGGTGTTGGGAGGAAATGTACCAGATGGCCGAGGTGCAGCTCTCGCTCATGTACGACGTCCTCTACTTCAAGGCCCCAACGATCCACCCTTGGTATGGGCTCTTGTCGTGGTGTGGAGAAGACAGAAGTCATAGGGTGGCTTAAGTTTGGAGCCGATGGACGCTGTAGGTATTCGGGGAGGGATCGCACGTCACGTTGACGCGCTCAGAAACACTGCAAACACCAAGATCTACCCAGGTTCGGGGCCCTCGTGTGGAGGTAACACCCCTACTCCTGCCTACCTCTCTGTATATAGCTTGTACCGAGTAGCCACAGTACAACTCCGGCCTTCTGCCGAGTAGCCAACCTCTAGTTCTCTCTCTGTCTAATGCTAAGTCTTGCAATAAATGCTCTTAGGGCCAACGTCCCTCGCGCAGGAGAGGGCTGGCCACCTTATATACTGGTGGCCAGTCAAGTAAACAATGATTAAAGGTACACGAAGTGACAACTCTACTGTCATAACGGCGCACGCCTCCGTGTTCCCGCTGACGTCGTGGCGAGAAGTCGCCGCGCCGTCCGGCTGACAGACTTTGTCCACCCTGTCAGTCTCACAGAGTAGGCCCCTGACACGTCCTGTCCCCCCTGTCAGTGACAGGACATGACAAGCGCCCACCCTCACTATACCCACGCCTTGGCACAGATAATCATGTTCCTAGTAAGTTGAACCGCACGCCTGTACGGCTGCGGGATACGCGGGATCTCGTCAGAATGGCTCCACTGGCTTTGTGCCCGAATAGGGTAGCTTCTTATCTACTCGGGCCACCTGAGTTCTACTCGGTCAATTCCGAACTTCACTTGTTTCTTCTCCTTGACCTTCAATACTTATCACCAAGTAGCGTCTACCGGATACCAGATACCCGGGTAGCCGCCTACCCCGCAACAGTACCTTGAACATTGGTTTACCACCAGTCTTTCCCCTACTCGGGGCTAGCCCCCCCGACATTAGTCCCCAAAGCTGGTAGAGTCCAGCGAACTTGTTCATTGGGCCCTGCCAGGTTAAACCAAGTTGCCTCTGTGAAGAAGTGTGGCCGATTTGCTCCTCAACTTGGTCACTCACAATCTTTACTCGAACTTCTCTGATTACGTTCTGGGGAGAAATCTTCTCTGTGCCGAGTAGATCAGGAGATGCGGAGTTCTGCCGAGAACTTACACTTAGCGAAATTTTCAACTCGCTCCCGCTCGATCCAGAGCGAATCAATCTTCTCATGTCTAGGGAGGGCACGTATCACGCACCCGCGCTCCCGTTGCCTCGGTTCTAGCTTTACAACGTGCCACGCGCCCCTCACTGTGCCTGGGGCCCACGGCCCGTTGTGTCACCTCGCGCGTGTACTCGAGAGCCCACGACCCACGTCGTGGGATTAATTGCGTCCGTTACGCGCGCATATCGCGCTGTGTGCGTTTCTAACGGGCAGTTAATCCCCACACCGCACGATCTCAGCCACGATCGATCCCAATTCAGTAACTGCAGCCGCGGCGGGATAAATACCCCCGCGCCGCCCTCGTCATCTCTTTCCTCGCACTTCCCCAACTCTCGCTTCCTCTTCGCCTCCGCCTCCACCGTAGAGCACAGCGCCGTCGCGAGCTTGCTAACATAGAGTGAGAGAGAGAACTTTTGGGCGCCACCATCTTCGCCGTCGTCCTCATCCTCGACGCGCCCACTTCTCCGCCAGCAGAGAAGACATGGAGCTTGATAATCTCGCCGGAGACCAGCATGAGGAGGAGGTGGCTCTGGAGCGCGCCGGATGGGAGGGGTCCGATATCACGGCCACGGACTGCCAAGGAGAAGAAGGAACTCGAGAGGGAGATCTCATCTCTGAAAGAGAGAAATCAAGCTCTTGAGAACATGCTCATTGATTCCTGCCGTGTGCAAGACTTGCAAATCCGACTTGCGGATGGCTGGAATTACCCTTCACTTTACTCGGGTTTTTTGCCTTTTTGCCTTCCTCTTACTTGATTTTTCTTCTTCTTCTTCTTCCCGGTTCCTCTTTCTGATTCAAACTAGCGTGCCCTGACCGAGATACCTTCCCGGATCTCCATGAAGCCGTTGAGTCTGCTTTGGAAAAAGCAAGAAGGGCCACGGCAGTATCCGGTCTTGACAGTGACCAGTCCGCCAGTATTGACGATCACATTCTGAATATCAAGACCTGGGCTGCAGGTCTCAAAGGTCTGGGTACCTCCATGGTCTCTACTGCGATGAAACTTCACAAGCTGTTCTGCCAGAGCGCCAAGTTCCGGATACCATTATCGACATGGCAGCCAACTTGGATCACGTCAAGGAAGAGTTGAAGAAGTGGCGCGCCTCCGCAGCTCATGCTCTCGTGGTATGAAAATCTTGATCTTGACATGATCAGCAAACTCCGGAACGACTCGAAGTGGACGAAGCGGCCAGAGTGTGTCCTGCGCCGAAAAGAAGTGGCGTACGAACTCGCCTCCTATGCTGAGACCAACCAGTATATCGATGGCCCCACTGAGCCGGATACTGATGTTGAAGAAGAGGAGGAGGAGGAGGAAGCCGAGTTCGATGAAGATGCCGGCGAGGGCCGCAACATGGACGATGAAGAGGCCGAGCACGAGGAGGCTGAGCACGAAGAGGCCGAACATTAGGAGACCGAGAAGCGCAGCACCGCGGAGGAGTCCGGGATGCAAGCTGACCCGGAAATCTTAAAGCCAGCTACTGGCTTGGACGAGACCCATGTCGAGCCGCAACCCGCCGCTCAGGAGGAGGTTGTCACCACCGAGATGGTGATTGACGACCCCGCTCCCGAATTGGCCGTGACCGGTGCCTCCACCGAGAACATCATTTCCGAGCTCTACCCTCTTCCCAGCGAATCAGCTACTCAGGCCTCCAATTCTGCATCTGAGCCGATCTCCGCAACTCCAACTTCATCTACAGCAGAGCCTGCGTCCACGACTGCTGCCACCGAGCCCGTGGCGCCTACCAGTACCGACTCGGACACTATTACCTCCACTGTAGTTTAAATTCCTGCAACATTTATCCTCAAACACTTATCAGATCCCCGGGATGCCGGGTGCAGATGTAATAAATACTTTTAAGGTTCCTATTGATGCTCAGTTTTAACTTATTTCTTTTAGCAAGACTGGCTCAATTCCGGATTGCGTTAAAATGCAAGTCCCCGAGTTGCTTTTTTTCATTCACTTGGTTCTTTTGTCTCTGCTTTTACCTGCCACTTGTGGCTTTTTTTGTTGTCGAGTCACAAGATTTCAAAAACCAAGTTTCAGATACTTAACCACTTAGAAAACTGCATGTTAACACTGCCCACCACTTAGATGAAAAGAAAACAGAGAAGTAAAAACACCCTACTCGGTTGTCGCACTCTTCTTTGCTTAGTAATTTTTTCATGTGTTCATGGACCTTTAGCTTGTTCTCTTGCTTGCCCTGAAGTCGGGTTGCGGACATCAGCAGAGTCGAAGAGTTGGCTCTTGGGTTTAAACACACTACTTAACGTACGCATGAAATTTTGAGTAGAAGAACCGAGTAGGCAAAGGAAATAAAGTAAATGACACAAAGCAATTTTGGCATAGGCATTCCCCGAGTTTGAATTCGGAGTGCAGACTTGAATTTAACTCGGTTAATAAGATACATACAATGTTTGCTCATAAATGAAAACGGCGGAGTAGAGCTACATTCTAGGGACGTTTGGATTCGTCTCCGGATTTATCCGCCCTGTTCTTCTGTGGTGCCTGTGCATCGATGAGATAATAGGCATCGTTGTGCAGCGCCTTGCTCACAATGAAAGGCCCTTCCCACGGAGGGGATAGCTTGTGCATCCCGGCTGCGCGCTGCACGAGCCTAAGGACCATTTCTCCTTCTCGGAAAACCCTTGGGCTCACTTTCCGGCAATGATACCTCCTCAGATTCTGTTGATATATAGTTGAGCGAGACAGAGTTAACTCTCTTGCTTCCTCAAGCAGGTCCACATCGTCTTCTCGGGCTTCTCTTGCCTCCGCCTCACTATAGAGGGTTACTCTGGGTGAGTCATGCTCAAGGTCAGTGGGCAACACGACCTCAGCTCCATATACCAGGAAGAATGGTGTGTATCCGGTTGATCGGTTAGGGGTAGTCGTTGGACTCCACAACACCACCGGCAACTCGTCCAGCCAACAACCAGGGGTTCGCTGTAATGGCTCAATCATCCTTGGCTTTATTTCGGATAGGACCATGCCATTTTCTCTTTCAACTTTCCCATTGGAAGCCGGATGGGCGACTGACGCAACATCCAGTTGGATCCGCTTTTCTTTGCAGAACCTGGCAAAGGCTCCCTCACCAAAATTTGTTGTCCGTGATGATTCCATGTGGGTAGCCATATCTCAGGATGATATCTTTCAGGAAGCTCACAGTTGTGTATCCATCACACTTCCGGATAGGATTCACCTCAATCCACTTGGTGAATTTGTCCACCATGACCAAAATGTGAGTCATGTTGCCCCTAGCTGGCTTGAAAGGGCCTACCATATCCAAGCACCATACTGCAAAGGGCCAGGTGATAGGGATGGTCTTCAACTCGGAAGCTAGCATGTGGATCTTGCTTGCATATCTCTGGCAGCCATTGCACTTTCTCACTATATCCTGTGCTTCCTGCAAGGCAGTGAGGCAAAAGAATCAATGCCGGAATGCCTTCTTGACCAGGGCCCGAGGTGAGGCATGATGCCCGCATTCTCCTTGATGTATCTCCCTTAGGATCTCTTCTCCGTCTTCAGGTTCAACACAACGTTGCAGCACGCCAGTAAGGCTTCTCTTGTGCAGCTCTTTGTTGATGATAGTGTAGCCCTTAGATCTTCTCTGTATCTGCCTGGTTATGACCTCGTCACTCAGCAATGTGCCATCCGCTAGAAAGGATAATATGGGCAAAGCCCAACTCGGTGTCTCCCGAATAGGAAACACTGGTTCGTCCACTTCCATTGGATCGGCTGCCATGACTTGCTCCGAGTTGGAGACGAGTCCCCGAGTCCCCGAGTACCGAGAAATAATCGCCTCGATGAATGCGGAAGTCCCCGGGTTGGATGGAGCAGTCCCCGGGTTCTTTTTTGCGCCCTCCCAATCAATTTTCATAGGAATAGCCTCAGAGTAAAGCAGACCTGGAATGTATATTGACTCCGAGTTGGGAGATGGCTTGATTGACGGCTTCCAGGCGGGATGAACTGCCGAGAAGATCCCAACTTGGACAGAGTTTCTGTTGCATCATTTTCAGCTCGGTGGATGTGATGGAACTCACACCCGTCAAAGAATCCAGTCATGCTCTACACCAGAAAACGATAGGATGCCATGTTGGCATCCAAGGCATCCCAAGTCCCTGAGACTTGTTGAACTACTAGGCCCGAGTCACCATAGCAAACAATACGCCGAACTCCGATCTCCTTGGATACCCTCAGGCCGTGTACCCGTGCTTCATACTCGACAACATTATTGGATGCCGAGAAGTGGATCTGCAGCACATATCTGAGTTGATCTTGCTTGGATGAGGTGAGCACTACACCAGCACCAAGCCCTTCTTTTACTTTGGAGCCATCGTAATGCATCTTCCAGAAATTGGTTTTTCAGCAAGGGAGGCTCATATTGCATCTCGACCCAATCTACCAAGAAATCTGCCAGGGTTTGTGACTTGATAGCTTCTCTTCTTGCATACAAATGGGTGTACGCAGCTAGCTCAATCGCCCACTTGGCAACTTGGCCACTTGCATCCTTGTTTCCCATGATCTCCGAGATGGGAGCGGTGCTCACCACCGTGATGGGATGCTCTTGGAAATAATGCTTGAGCTTCTTGGCACCCAGGTAAACGCCATATGTCATCTTCTGGTAGTGAGGGTAATTCTTCTTGGAGCTGGATAGCACCTCACTTAGATAATACACCGGCCTCTGCACGGTCTTCCCTTCCTATTCTCGCTCCACTACCACCACCACACTAACTACTCGGTTGGTGGCTGCAATGTACAACAACATTGGCTCCTTGGGCAAAGGGCTTGCCAAGATGGGAGCGCTACCCAGCATGGTCTTGAGTTTCTTGAAAGCCACATCAGCTTGTGGTGTCCATACAAACTTGTCAATTTTCTTCATGAGCTGATAAAAAGGCAGCGCCTTCTCGCCCATTCTTCCCAGGAAGCGGCTAAGAGAAGCCAGGCATCCGGTAAATTTCTGCACATCCTTCAGTGATCTCGGCAAAGACATGCTCTCTATAGCTTTTATCTTTGAAGGATTGGCCTCAATGCCCTGACTGGATACCAAGAAGCCGAGTAGCTTGCCAGCCGGGACGCCAAATGTGCACTTGGTTGGATTTAATTTCATCTGGTATTTGCGCAAGTTGGCAAATGTTTCCTCAAGATCTCCCAGCAGAGTATGTGTTTCTTTCGTTTTGATGACAATGTCATCTACGTACACCTGCACATTCTTGCCTATCTGGTCATCCAAACACATTTGCATGCACCTCTAATAAGTAGCCCCAGCATTTCTCAACCCAAAACACATGACAACATAGCAATAAGCCCCATACGGGGTAATGAATGCAGTCTTTATTTGATCAGCCTGGTTCAGAGGAATCTGGTGAAAACCAGAGTAGGCATCAATGAAAGACAAAAGTTCGCACCCGGCAGTGGAATAGATCACCTGATCTATGCGGGGTAGCGGGAACAGGTCCTTGGGGCAGGCCTTGTTCAAGTCGGTGTAGTCCACGCACATGCGCCAGGCTATGGCGGCCTTGGGATCCTTCTTCTTCTCCACCATGACCGGATTGGCCAACCAATCCGAATGCAGCACCTCCATGATAAATCCACTTGTCAGCAGCTTTGTGATCTCGTCACCAATAGCTTTCCTTCTCTCAGCTGCAAAGCGGCGCATTGCCTGCTTAACCGGCTTGGCGTCAGGGCGCACATGCAACGAGTGCTCAACCAACTACCTTGGGACAACCGACAGGTCCTGATTGGACCATGCAAAGACATCCCGATTCTCACGGAGGAAGTGGATGAGCTCGCTTTCCTATTTCTCCTCCAACCCGGCACCAATGATGGCCACACGCTCTGGGAACTCCGGGTCAATCTGCACTTTCTTCATCTCCTGGGAGGCCTGGAAGGTAGCCCCATACTGAGAACTCGGCATGCCTGGCATACCGACTTGAGCTACTTGGGCCATGGCCACAACCTCATGTATCTTCTTCTTTTTGGCAACAATGACCATTGAATCGGCAAGCCGAGATCCAGCAGATGCACACTCCAAAGAGCGCTTGTAGTCACCCGAGATGGTGATGATGCCGTTGGGACCAGGGATCTTCATCTTCAGGTAGGCCGCATGAGTAGAGGCCATGAACTTGGTCAGAGCGGGCCTGCCGAGTAGAGCATGATAAGGGCTCTAAAGATCAACCACCTCAAACTGCAGGCACTCGGTACAGCAGTTCTCCCTGGTGATGAAAAGCACATCCATCCAGATGCGGCCGATTGGAGCCCAAGATACTCCCGACACAATGCCATGGAATGTAGTCCGACTGGGTAGCAGCATGTTCTCGGCAAGGCTGAGGTTCTCCATGGTATCTCGGTACATGATGTTGATGCTGCTCCCGTTGTCGACCAGCACCTTGCTGAACTTCACGTTCTTCTTGGTCCCCAAGAAAGTGGGGTCCACTACCAGAGCATATGTACCCGGGTTGGGCATAATCTTGGGATGATCTGCTCTGGACTAGACTATCTCCTGGTCGCACCACTCCATGTAGCGAGGCACAGATGGCATCACGGCATTTACCTCCATCGCGCGCCTGCGCTGAAACTACTTGTCATCCGGCTCAGTGGTGAACACCATATAGCTTTCGTGGTGCTCCTGGTACTGGTTCCGGTCCCCAGCACCACCATCATTGTTGTTGTTCTGGTTGGCATTGTTGTTGTTGCGGTTGTTGTTGCGGGTGTAGTAGTTTTTGTGGCGATTGTTGTTGTTGAAGTTGCGGTTCCAGTTTTTGTTGTTCCGGTTGGCTCCCTGAGCTACCTAATTCACATTTCCCTCCTCTGGTTCTCGGCTGGCCTGGGAGCAGCTGCCCGGATAGGCTGCACATTAGAGCCTGGGAGCAGAAGAGGAGGTGGAGGAGGCAGCTGACCGAGAGTGATGGAGGGATGATAACCCGGTAGGCCAACGCCAAGGTGTAACTCGGCCCAAAGGATGCTGCGCGAGATCCGGCTAAGGATAAAGGAGCTTCTAGAAGGCCCAAGATCGTAGGCCTGGTAACCCGGATTGTGGGTTACGGTAAGGAAGTTTAGGGTTTTGTAGGCACTGTCCGGGTAGGATTCAGATTACGCCTTGGAGAGCAGGCAAAGGGGTCCGGATATTATATAAGCCGGCCCCTAGGTTTAGTTTAGAGAGATCCAAGAGTTCGAGCAATATCGCTAGGTATCGAGTATCCAGTGTAACACGAGAGTTGAGTTAATACATCTAGATCGGAGACTCGGCGACTTGATTGCTGGCTACCAGATCGCATATCATCATGTTTTCCTCTGAGCTAAACCCTCTCCCAAACATCAGAGTCGATTTGCCCCAAGACAAGTTACCTCAGGTAACGTTTGCCGTGATTATCCCACGACAGTTGGCGCCCACCGTGGGGCCTACGTCCAAGGGTGTTTACATCACGGGAGAAGCTCGGAAGAACATGGAGAACCTTGTTATCGGCGAGATCTACACCGACCGCGAAGGAGAGAAGATGGTGGACGATTCCGGCTGGGGGCCAGAATCGGATCTGCTCGAATCCGGATCTGGCGTGACAATCGGCCAGATCAACGTCTTCGTCGGCATCGTACGTACGTCTAGTTCAATCCCTGACGATTTCGGGTTTGATTCTGTGTCAGGGGAGGCCACCTACGCTCAATCAGATGGAGAAGAATCGGTCGGGACAGTAGATCCGACAGAAGAGCCCCCCACGAAGAGGGAACAGCCGGAGGAGCCGGCCCGGACCCCGCATGGCCGGGTCGTGGGAGAGGACGATACCGAGTCCATCCTGCATCTGCTGGAGAACCGGTACGAGGAAAATAGCAGCGAAGAGGAAGTGTACGAATCCGCGCCAAGCATTGTGCGCCAGGTTGCGGTCTACACGGCTCCTGCGACCAATCTTAACCAGGGGAACGTCACCGCGGCCACAGTCGGAGTAGCCCAAACATTGGCCCAGCAGCAAGATCCGGTTGACGGAAACCCGGTCCTCACCCGGGTTGACGGAGAAGCAGCATCAGTTACCAGTCACGCGGCGGACAGTGAGTTGCAGGCAAACATGTTTGGATATCTGGCAAACCGAACGCCAGGGGCGGGCCCTTCAAACCCGCAACACCCGGCCTTATTCAACAATAACCTGATTCTGGACCCAACCGTTCTAGCCACCGTCATAACCCCGGAAAACGCGGCAGAACGTGTGAGGGACCTGGATGTAGCCCGTCGTGCGTTGGAACAACAGAGAAGGCAAGTAGAAGCAGAAAGGCAAGGGATGGCCACCCGCCAACGAGAGCTGGATGCATTGGAAACCCGGCTCCGAGAAGAGACAACCAAGGCGCGTCAAAGGCATCAAACCATGTTACCAGCGACGGGTGGAGTTATAAATCTGACCAACCTATTTATCACACCTCAGGATCAACCAATTCCAGCAGCAAACCTAGGAACCGTACAACAACCTGCTACTGGAGGAGTGCAGCCGGCAAACATACAAGCCGGGTTACCCACATTACAGACTGGAGTCGCTGCCGGCAATACATTACCACTACCACCACAATCACGATTTCGCACGCCAGCAGGTCATTACAACAATCCCATGGATAATGTGTATGCTGCAACGTTAGCATTGAATCAGATCCCCGTAAGAGAGTCACCCCATGCGGAGCAGACCCGACGGGCGATCGAGTTATTGCATACGGCAGTAGCACAACAAGTTAATTACCCGGATCACAGAAGTGGGATGCATGGGACACCATATGTCAGCCAACAACGAGCCAATACCGGCAATATTCAGACATGTTCAGCACGGCGGAGGGCAGAGCAGCAGCAAACGCCGGCTCCTCCCCGCGTTCAAGCAGTACCAGCAGCATCGGCAGCACAAGCTATTGTGGATAGCTCCAGAGCCAGGAGAGCCGCGGCCGGATCTGCAGTGCATGGGCCACCAGCCATACCGCGTCTAACCGCACCCCCCGCAGGATCACACGTCTCCCGAGTGAGGCCAGTTCCGACTAATCTCGCTGGGCCCAAATGCATGTCGGACAACATCAGAGCTGAGCCTTACCCGGATAAATTCAAGGAACCGGGTAAAGTAGTGAATTATGAGCCAACTATGGATCCGGAAACATGGTTGAGCAGCTATGAGATGGCAATGTCGATTCGCAACGCAACTGAAAATCTTCAAGCCAAGTTCATGTACTTAATGATGTCAGAAGGAGCAGCAAAATTATGGTTCAATAATCTACCAGAGGGATCTGTCAAGTCATGGGAGGAATTGAAAACCGCGTTTATCAAACATTTTCATGGTACGTGCAGAAAGCTATTTACTATTGATGACCTAGAGCGATGTGTCCAAAAGAAGGGAGAATCGGCGCGCAGCTGGGTGCGCCGGGTTATGGAGATACTTCACTCATCTACGGATATTCAGCCCAAAGATGCATTACAAGCTATGGCAAAGACGTGCAAGTACATACCTTTAGTGCAAAAGTTAACTCGCATGAAATCTAGTCGGAACGCTTCGGAAGTCACGATGGGAGAGCTAATGGATGCATGCAACAAGCACGCCGCAACGGATACTACAGAAGAGGATGTTGATGACAAGAAAGGAAAGGCAAACACAAACAATGGAAGAACCGGCAATGGATCAACGCCGGGTAACAATGGGAACAATCAGAACAAGCGCCCGTTCGATGGGGGCTCCGAGTTTGTCGCTAACACAGAAGCCGGGTCTTCGAGACCTAGGGCAGAAGGAAATTTCAATACTGGAAATCACAACGGAGGAAACTATCAAGGGCCACCAAGGCCGGTCAACAATTGGGATATCTTCAGAATGGCGTGCCCAAAACACAGCAGGAACGGTAGGCCAGCTAACCACTCGTTAGAGCAGTGCGCGGATCTACAAAGATGGAAGAACGAGGAAGTAAACAGAGCCATGCGAGGTGCGGGTCGGGGAGGAGGACCGGGTCCGGGTGGAAACCCGGGCAACGGCCCACCCCCAGCCGGAAACCCGACAGGTGGAAATCCGGGTAACAACCAAGGGGGAGCAGGAGGTTTCCAAGCTAATCCCAAGCAATTGGGACAATATCATGTGCATACTACAGGAATTTCCAACAAGGATAAAAAGATACTGAAACAAGCGGTAAAATCGGTTTCCTCAGCCGTTCCGAGATACTTGAGGTGGTCAGAGCAAGACGTGACATGGAGCAGAAGAGATCATCCGGAAAGAATAGAACACCCGGGAGTCTTAGCATTGGTGGTCGCGCCACAAGTTAATGGGTATGAGTTGAAAAAGGTCTTAATGGACGGTGGAAGTAGCATCAACATCTTATATTGGGAAACCTTTCTACGCATGGGTCTCAAGGAGTCCCAGCTACAGAAGAGTTCAACAGTTTTTCACGGGATAGTGCCGGGTCACTCAGCGTGCCCCGAGGGAAAAATCGCATTGGAGGTAGCTTTTGGAGAGTCGAAGGACAACTTCCGGGTTGAATGGATCACCTTTGAAGTGGTCAAGTTGCGCAGCCCTTATCACGCGCTATTCGGAAGGCCGGCTTACGCTAAGTTCATGGCCAGACCATGCTATGTGTATCTGCAGCTAAAAATCCCGGGTCCCAAGCAGACCATCACCATACATGGAAGCCGGGACATAGCGGCTGAGTGCGATGAAGGAGATGCGGCAATGGCCGAACAAGCTTGTAGAAAAGAGGAACTCAAGTATTACCGGTCTCAGGTAGACCCGGATGACAGAACAGCACTGAAAAGGCCGAATACCGAGGATGAAAGAGCAAAATTAAAGGCAACGCAAGACGCAAAGATGGTGGCTTTTATCAAGGGTGAATCCTCCAAACAATCTGCTACAGAAGAAATTGCACGGCTGCTTACAGCCAGCTGTATCACGGAAATCCCTCACCCGGGTCGGTTAGCAAACCCGACACTCATAATGAAAAAGACCAATGGGTGGAGAATGTGTATCAATTACGTCAGTCCCGGTGAGATTCTCAAGAAAAATTGAAACGGTGTAATAGGCAGCAGGTTTCAGACGCACTCTTTTCCTATCCAGGGTACCTAAGGGGACTGGAGGGTTTTTAATGAGGCGGCTTGCTGACCAAACTCTTATCATATCAATAAAGAGATGGTTATAAAGTATATTATTTTCTTTTCATATGTTTCCTTCCTCCTGTGTCATGTTCTTCACTGATTCTCCCAGGTAAGTATTATTTACTGTTCTTAGTACATCAGTCTCTTTAGTATGGTGCATATATTTAGGTCTTGGGGGCTGATTGCTTGAATAGCACAGTTACGAACTCAATGACCCGGCCATGATTCCTATGAGTTATAAGGGTCGATTACTCGCAAACGAGTACGGCTGCAATCTTATAACCGGACAAAGGAGCCAAATTTTCTTGACTTTTCTTACTTAAGCTCGATGTGACTCGCACTAAAGTGGCATGCTTTGCTCGCTTACGATTACAATCAGCCATGAAGCCCAATGGGACTTGCCTGACCCTATTTTCGTATAGATGTAACAACATGATATCCACGCGAAAGCCGGCTTACAGTACAAGATAGTCAAAAGGGTCATCTAAACCACAAGTTATGCAGAGTACAGGGCCAATAGCCGGAAACTCAAAGTTTATTAATCATAACTTCAATACCTATGTGAAACGGCTCTAGGTTTTGCGCTTAGCAGAAAACAACTTGTTCCCTTTGAAAGACCACATATCCCAGACTCGGAATTTCGGGCCTTGGGGACTGGGTATTTTGAAAAGGAGAAAGTTGCTTGGCTAGTAAGCTCAAAAACCCAAACATCCGAGTCTTGGGAACTTGGGGACTTGGAGAAAAGTCCACCTGACAAAACCCACGACGCTCGGAAACCGAGTCTCACAAAAGGAACCAGAAAGTAAGTCGGAATATCAAGAGCAAATAAGCTCAAAGGCAGATAAATATCAAAATCATCCAAAAGCCAGAAGAGGCACGAGATATATCAAGGCATTAAAGTACGTTACAACTCCCGATACTAGTATCAAAGGTGCACAGGCGCACCGTCAAAAATAATTGTTCAAAGGGCCCAATGGCCGACTGACGCCTAAGATATGATAGCGGATAGTAAATATCACTCAGCATCCTCGGCTGAGGCGTTCATCTTCTCCTTGCCCTTGCCAGCCGGGTCTTGTCCCTTGACCTGCTCTTCAGCACTCTTGGTAACAACAGCACCCGGATCAGCGGCAGTACCGGCTCGTGCAGGAGGAGGAACGGTTGGTGTGGAGGTAGTAGGCGCAGAATCGGCCTCAGCCTTATTCTTCGCCGCCTCTTCTCTCAATTGGGCAGCCTCCGCCTTCCATCGGGCCAGCATGTCATACGGCTTGGGAAGATCCGACTTAATCACTTTATCATCAGCGTCATACGAAGGGGTAATGGAGCTGACATCCAAGCCATCAGCAATCACACTGGCCGGGTAACGAACTTCCTTCTGGATGGCCTTGAAATCCTTCACTGAAAACTTGGACCCATCACGGTTGAATTCCGGAAACCCGCTCATAAGCTTGGCCGGCTCAAGCCTAGGAAAATAAGCTTTAGCCAGGGCAAGCCCCCGGGTTACCCCAACCCGGCAGGACGAGCGCTTCCAATGCCAAATCCACTCGGGAATAGTGGAACAGGCGTCCAACATTCTCTTCAGGTCGACGTGCCCAACACCCGGCCACCGTAGTTCTTGAAGAATCCACTTGGTTCCGGCACAGAGTTGCCGGATAGTGTTTTTAATGGTTATCAGCTTGACAATATCATCTTCGTCCGGGATCACTTCATCCGGACCTGCAGAAAATATGAAAACAAAGCAAGTAAGGAAATCCGGCTACTTATCAGAAGGACAATCCGGGTTATAGTTATTAAAGTTAGGAATCGTACCAGTCAATGCACGATATGTATCGGCAATTTGAACAGAAACGTTCGTTAGCTTATCTTCTGCGGCATGAGCCCTCCTCCTATATTTCCTTGTGATCTTCCCGCTCCTCCTGGCCTCAGCTTTGGCCGCCTCACGCAGAGCCATCTCCTTCTCAATGAGCTTGGTGGCCTTTGCCAATTTCTTCTCAGATTGGGTCACGAAAGCCTGAGTGGAGACACCAGGAAAGATTAGTCGGATATAATACGAAGTTCCAAGCAAATTATCAATAAATTCACTCGGAACTTGGGGACTGGATAAGGACACAAGCAATATTATTCGGGTTTACCTCGTGTTTAGCTATTAAAGCTTCCAAGATATTTTCTTCATCGGCCCTCAAGGTGTGCAGGGCATCAAGCATCTGAGAGAACGTCATGCCTTCGGGTCGGACACCAGAAGAGCCGGCAGCTTGATCGCTTGGCTGGTGAACTTTCCCCGACTTTGGGGTCGAGACCCGGACCGTCTGGGTGTCCGGGTTTGGGGAACCCATCCTCGTCTCCAGGATCTCAATCTCCTCGTCCACAGCTTCCTCGGACGACTCTGGAGACCCGGCTTCCTGGTGAGCCGGGTCACCCAAGGGGTCTTGTTTCTGGTCGTTTTCAACATCACCGCCAGGCGCGGCGTCCATATTTTCGGTCGGCTCCTCAGCTTCCCGGTTGTCTGTCTCCGTGTTCTCCGGGTCACTAATTGTGACTTGGGCACTAAGGAAGAGAGAGAAATAGTTAGCAACAGTGGATGAAAATCGCCAAGTGCGCGAGGATATCATACAGCGGAGACTTCCCGGTGTTCACAGTGTAATCTGGCGGGAGTTCACTGCTGGAAGCAGATGAAACTGTCACAGGAGCTGATAGCGGAACCCGGAACTGCCTGGCCAGAGGATGGTTGGGGGAGGGGTGACGCCGAGGAGAATTGGAAGGGCGAGTGGGAGGAGTACCGACACGGCGAATTGGTGAAGTGGAGATGCCCGGGTTGAGGGGATCGTCGCCCGGTGAACTCCGGGTCACCCTACGCTTGGTCGGGAGAGAGTCCTTCAAGTGCGATGAGTTGGATAGTTGTTGGTTAAGTTTGTGCATGTTATCAAAAGAGTAGGGTTCGGAGGACATGGTGGAATAAGGAACCTTGGATACCACCCCTCTGGCTTTCCTTTTGGCCCCGACTGTTATTTCTTGATCGGACTCGGTGGCCTCCGGGTCTTCCTCGTCCTTGTCATCCTCGTCTTCCAACCCTGTAAGCCGAGTATGTATCGAAGGAAAAAGTTAGACGAGTGAGGAAAATGATGCAAGTAAAGCTGATACATGACCCGGATAAATACCTCCGTCATTGTCAGCCGCCTCTTCATCTTCTTCCGGGCCTCCAGAAGAACGGGAGGTCTCGATGCGCCAGAAAGCGTCGTCAGCCTGAGATAAAAACATGAAAGTGAGAACTGACAGCTGTATCAGGTCAAATTGCGGGAATAAGTTTACAAGTATCGGGTCTTACTGCTGGAGCCGGATTTTCCCGGGTGAACGGCGGTAACCCGGCGATATTCTTGATCACTTCCAGCTTTTCGGTCAGGAAGCCCTTAATGGTTTTATTGGTATCGCCGGCTGGATAATTCTTAGTGGAGTATCGAAGCGCGTCTGTGGTGTGCCCCGAATAATCGCACATCAGCTTGGTGCGGATGGAGTTGGGTTGGATCCGGAAGTCCACCCATGTCTTGACCAAATTGAGCCCAAGGAGACCTTGGGCGGAGAGGACGGCTATCTTAGCTAGCAAACGTTGGATTACCTCCCTGTCCGAGTCAGGGGCGAAGGCGCTGAAGTTTTCGGAGATATCGAGGAGACCCTCCGAATAACCCGGCAGTTTCCTCTCGCCGGGTGGGGAGGTGTCTCGGCAGTAAAAGTAAGAAAGTTGCCAATGTTTGACATGAGAATTGAGAGTAAGGGTTGGCATTGGTGAATTCTTGCGGCGTTGGATAGAGACCCCGCCGCAAGCAAGAAGTGCGCCGTCACCGCTTTCGCGGCACGGTTTGCACTGAAAGAGTTCGATAAAGAGAGCCAAACTTGGCAGAACGCACAAGTATGACTCGGAAAGAACGATAAAATGGGTTATGTTTAACATAGAGTTAGGCCCTATGTCAAATACCCGGAGGCCGTAATGGCTCAGGACCTCACGGAAGAAAGGGTGACCCGAAGGACGGAACCCCCGGGTCACGTGCTCTACGAAACAAATTACCTCGTCGTCGGCGGGCGTGGGCCGGGTCTCATCACCCGGCACCCTCCAGTGGATGTCTTTCTGAGAGGGGAGGACCCCCGACTCAGCCAGCTCTTCTAGCTTGGCCTTTGTGACCGTGGATCGCGCCCAGTTGGCGGATATTGATTGGGTGGTCCTTGCCTTGGCCGGCTGCTTCCCTTGCTTCTTGGGAGCCATGGAATCAAACTGCAAAAGCACGGGACAAAAAGGTACAAGAAATAATACTCGGAAATCACGAGTTACCCGAGTATATGCAAGCGATATCAATAAGATATGGAAGCTAAGAATTATCCGGGTATCATCGTACAGAGCGAAAGTTATAGATTATCCGAGTATCGAGCATCAGTATAGAAACTATGGGGGTACTTACGTGCTGAAAAGTGTTTGAAGAAGAAGGATGATTGCCCATGTATCTACTGCAAGCAAAAGAACCGGAAGAAGTGGATTTTCCGGGTGTCAATGACAGGCGCGCAAAATTTGGGCGAAATGGATCTAGATTGAAAAATTTGCGGATGATTTTGTGGAGAAATTAATGATTAATGATGATAGGGGAGTGACATGTGACCGTCTATCAAGCTATTGGACGAACTGGCGTGGGGCTATGTGATCTAAGCCGGCGCGGCAAGAAAAATGGCGCGCGGTTGACCTAGATCCAATCTAGAACAAATCGAGAAATTGTAAAGATAGATCAATGGGAGTAAGAGGCTTACCGGAGCGGATTGAAGCGAAGCTCGACGGCGGCACATGGCGCAGTCCTGATGCCCCTTTGCGATTCCCGGCGAGCAGGTCGGGGGCGCGGCGGCGGAGCTTGGCGGCGGCGCTGGGCGAGCTGCGGCGGAACGTAGCCGGCGGCGGATTGGTTCCGGCGGTGCGCGCGTGGTCTCCGTGGTGGTGCTCCGTAAGCTCGAGCGCGGAAATGGAGGAAAGGAAAAGGAAGGAGAAATGGACCGTTGGGGTTAGGTTAACCCCTAGGTGCCTATTTATAAGGTGCGGGTGGATAAACCTAGGCCAACGGGCGAGAGCCGGAAATTTCGGGATAAAGGATATCCGCCGGATTTTCCGGGATATGCGTTAAAGTGCTAGACGGGATATCCGGACAAGATATGAAGGAAATCTTCCCGTAATACTTGGATCGGTTAATTAAGTGGAGTAAGCCGGATCTTCGGCATCAGTATCAGGGAACTGACCCGGAGAAATAAGCGATGGACTTGGAGAAAGCCGAGTTTTTATATGGCCACCATGGAGTTAGGCCTAGCTGTTTATCAAAGCAATCTAACCCGGCCTCTATGGACTTGAATGTTGATATTTTTGCAGGGAATAGCATGCGCTTCAAGGAGGATCCCGTGAAGCCCAAGCTATTCTGGGGACTACTGATGGAGGGATGAAAACCCGGTAGGCCAATGCCAAGGTGTAACTCGGCCCAAAGGATGCTGCGCGAGATCCGGCTAAGGATAAAGGAGCTTCTAGAAGGCCCAAGATCGTAGGCCTGGTAACCCGGATTGTGGGTTACGGTAAGGAAGTTTAGGTTTTTGTAGGCAGTGTCCGGGTAGGATTCAGAGTACGCCTTGGAGAGCAGGCAAAGGGGTCCGGATATTATATAAGCCGGCCCCTAGGTTTAGTTTAGTGAGATCCAAGAGTTCGAGCAATATCGCTAGGTATCGAGTATCCAGTGTAACACGAGAGTTGAGTTAATACATCTAGATCGGAGACTCGGCGACTTGATTGCCGGCTACCAGATCGCATATCATCATGTATTCCTCTGAGCTAAACCCTCTCCCAAACACCAGAGTCGATTTGCCCCAAGACAAGTTACCTCAGGTAACGTCTGCCGTGATTATCCCACGACAAAGAGCCTCGCTCTTGATCCTGTCCCACCAGCTGCACTACCGGGTAGTGTGATTGGCTGGCCTACTGAGATGCCGAGTATGGAAGCTACATGGTCCATCCTTCATGTTCTCAAAAATGAACCTGTCAGGATCTCCGGATCCCTGGGAGGTACTGGGCTGCTCAGGAGCATTGTAGTGCTTCTTGAAGTTCTGGTCCTGATTCTGGTTTTGCCCGTATTGGGCTCCAGCAGTTTTTTGCCTTTGGCTGCTCCCGGCAGCACCCTGATCCTGAGTAATAGCAGCTACATGGTCAGACCCGTAGCGGATATCCGGACGGTCTTCTCTTCTCTTGTTGCAGAAATCCTGGCGGTCATGGCGCCGAGAACCATCATGGTGCTTCCTCTTGGGCTCGAAGGAATCAAGAAGAGGCTGAGTAGGATCACCGAGTGCATACATATCAGCAATCTTGATTGTCTCAGCAAGGGTACTCGGCATCTCCCTCTGCAGTTTCTGCCACAGCATGCTGCCATGACGGAAACCCTGCGCAAACCACGCAATGGCCTCCGACTAGTTCACACCCTCACAGGTGTTCCTCATAGTACTCCACCAAGTAAGGTACTCCCGGTCAGTTTCCTCTTCTCTTTGCTTGCACGCCGAGAGCTGCTGCGACCTGTTTGGACTCTTGTAGGTGCTGGTGAAGTTGCTGATGAAGGCTTCCGAGAAGTCAAGTCAACAGTTGATGCTATCTCTGGGCAAATTGTTGATCCAGATCCGGGCATCTGGGGCACATACTGAACAATCCATCTCCTGTTTTCACCTGCAACGTACACGGCAGTCACATAGTCATTCAGCCAGTCTTCCGGCTTGGTGCTTCCGTCATAGGTGTTGGTCCCTCTAACCAGCTGGAACTTGGACACGGGTGGCTCCCCCATGATCCTGGGACCAAAACAATCTGGCCCTGGCGGGCCCTTCGCTTCTATCTCCTTGGACCGGTAGAGCCGGTCCAGCTTGTATCTTGCATCACTTGGTTCCAGCATTCTTCCTCCCAACCGGGTGGCGAGATCTCTTGGGTCAGCGTACCCGGCGCGCTCCATGGCCGAGTACCCGTCTAAGTAACGGTCTTGAGGCACAACTCCGGGTTGAGCAACCAGGTTGGCCACAGCAGCAACCACATTTGGCTGAGCAACATGTTGGACAGGGTTAGCACATGCTGCCGAGATGGGCCTTCTCGATTACCTCCTTGCCCGTCTTGGTGAACTCTTGCGGCCGGATGGCCAGTACCTGCAGCGTTGTGTTTTTGGCCGGGCTGCCGCACTACAGCGTGCTGTTTTCCGGCGACAGCCGGGTCGTACACCTGCATCTGTTTGTGCCTCCCAGAGTTTACAATCTGTGCCCTCTCTCCCCCCGGGTTGGCTTGCCGAAATGCGTCATTCTGCCTGCCAGCTTCCAGAACGAGCTCATTGAGCCGCTCCTGCTGCCTCACACGGGCCTCGCCAGTGAGATTCGGCAACTCTGCAGCTCTAAGTGTCTTTGCAGGGGAACTATATTTCGGCCTACCAGCTGTGTTTTGACTGGCAGACTTGCTAGCAGCTCTACCATCTCTAGCTAGCTCAGCGCCTAAGTTACGCCGAATAGTCCCTATCTTGCTAGGATTTCTAGAAATAGGAGTAAAGCCATGCGCCCTATTGTACTCATTCTGATCCAAGTTAAGCTCAAGCCTAACCTTCTCCAGCTCTTGGGCCTCTGGCAGCAAAGCGAGTCGCTGCTGCTCGAGCTGCGCCCTCACCACCGCCATATCAGCGTCCGTAGCGATAGGCATGCCAAGATGCTCGACACCAGCGCGAGCAGCCGGTATCATTGTCAATGTAGAAGGATCCATGTAGCCCGGAACGTTCCGGGGCATCTCGTAGGGCTTGTGGCCCCTGGCAGCAACCCGCTCCTCGATGACCTCAGCCGCAGTGGCCGCGCCCTTCCCGGAGTCGATGACTGGGCCCATCATCATCACCTCCATGCTGCCCGCAGAGCAGCCAGCCGGCTTCCCGCGGACGACGCGAGAACCACGGGGGGATTATAAGCGACGAGCACCACCTCGGGGTACTCGCGGATGACGGTGGTGGCGACGTACACCAGATGCGCGCCGAAAGACAGCACGGAACCGCCTGCAGGCAAGGTCCTGCCGCCGAAATCGCCGGTGTTGTCGCTGACGAAGTCGAAGGAGCCGAATTTGTGGACAAGGCCACAAACCACACGCTCCCCCGACGGAGTAACCGGTCCCATACGAATATGCACTTCAGCCAGCGCCGCTGCTGGCCCCACGGTGGGCGCCAATTGTGTGGTGTGGAGAAGACAGATGCCATAGGGTGGCTTAAGTTTGGGGCCGATGGACACTGTAGGTATTCGGGGAGGGATCGCACGTCACGTAGACGCGCTCTGAAAAACTGCAAACACCAAGATCTACCCATGTTCGGGGCCCTCGTGCGGAGGTAACACCCCTACTCCTGCCTACCTCTCTGTACCGAGTCGCCACAGTACAACTCCGGCCTTCTGCCGAGTAGCCAACCTCTAGTTCTCTCTCTGTCTAATGCTAAGTCTTGGAATAAATGCTCTCAGGGCCAACGTCCCTCGCGTAGGAGGGGGCTGGCCACCTTATATACTGGTGGCCAGTCGAGTAAACAATGATTAAAGGTACACGAAGTGACAACTCTACTGTCACAACGGCGCACGCCTCCGTGTTCCCGCTGACGCCATGGTGAGAAATCGCCGTGCTGTCCGGATGACAGGCCTTGTCCATCCCGTCAGTATCACATAGTAGGCCCCTGACACGTCCCGTTCCCCCTGTCAGTGAAAGGACATGACAGACGTCCACCCTCACTATACCCACGCCTTGGTGCAGATAATCATGTTCCTAGTAAGTTGAACCGCATGCCTGTACGGCTGCATGATACGCGGGATCTCGTCAGAACAGCTCCATTGACTTTGTGCCTGAATAGGGTAGCTTCTCATCTACTCGGGCCACCTGAGTTCTACTCGGTCAATTCCGAACTTCACCTGTATCTTCTCCTTGGCCTTCAATACTTATCACCGAGTAGCGTCTACCGGATACCAGATACCCGGGTAGCCGCCTACCCGGCAAACAGTACCTTGAACATTGGTTTACCACCAGTCTTTCCCCTACTCGGGGGTAGCCCCCCGACAGCTCTGCATCCAATGCATCTCGTCAATGGCCACTGTCGCTGCTACAAGGGAGTAGATGCCGCCACCACTAATGATTTAATGGCTGGCTCTGTCTTCCTGGAGATCACATCATTGCTGAGAGCCATCTTCTCTAGCTGGTAAGAAGCGCAAATAATCAAGTTGTCAACTGTTATCTTTTTTTTAGAAATGGGAGCCTCGCCCCAGCCTCTGCATCTAGACGATGCGCACAGCCGGACTTTATTAAAAACAAGAAAGCATTCCGATTCGTACTTATTACAGTTCACGGGTCACTCAAAGTGGCTACAAAAATCAACCAATCGGAAAGAACAAGATGATGCATCTAATCGTCTAGCATGAAGCCACCCAGCCTGGCTGTAAATAGCCCGAATGACCGCCATCAACCGGGCACAGCCTGAAACCATAAGTCCTCGCTGGTCGAGAGGGAGGAGAAATGACCACATCTGAACAAAATAAACCGCCTTGTTTACAAAAGCTGCAAAAAGTGAACATATTTATGTTTGTTAAAAACCACATAATTTTGACATGTCCAAATGGTCCATAGGAAAGAGGCGACACCAATTCGAATTCTTGCCTTCGTTTTCCTATCAATGCCATTTAACCAACTACCAAACATATTCGTAATGCTAGTGGGAGGATAAATGTTAAACGTAAAATGAAGAAGACGCCAAATATCACGAGAAAAACTACAAGAATTAAAGAGGTGCTCAATCGTTTCATCATTGTCACACAAAATGCAAGTTTTAGATCCGGTCCATCTTCTTTTTACCAAATTATCTTTTGTTAAGATCACTTTTCTATTCAGAAACCATAAAAATAGTTTAATCTTTAGTGGTATATCTTTAATTTCCACAAGTACTTATGTAAAAATACCGTGGAAACAAGAAGAAAATCATTGTAGAACGGTTTAACCGAAAACCTCCCATCAATCGAAAGAAGCCATAGAAAAGAATCATCCTCATTTGTTAGAGATACGCCCATTAACCTCTCAACCAAATGCAGCCATAATTCCCGTCTAACCCCCAAAATCTGTCTCCAAAACGAAATATTGACAAGATTCTGAGATAACACGTTTGTTACCAAACCATCTTTATGATTTACAATATTATAAAGGGCAGGAGATATTGTTGTGATAACGGCTCATCACCTAACCAAGTATCCTCCCAAAACCTAACGCTCTAACCGTTCCCCAAGACAAACCCACCACGTGAGAAGAATTCTTGTTTAACCCTCATAATACCTTTCTAGAAAGGGGAGTCAGATTGTTCAGCCTGAACCTTGAGACAACGTATTGTCTCCTAAATATTTATTAGACAACAATTCATGCCACACACCTTCACCCTCTAACATCTTGAAAAGCCATTTACTTAGCAAGCAATTTTTTTTTTTCCAGCACCTCAATTCCCAAACCCCCTTGGTCTTTGGGACGACACACAATATTCCACTTCGATAAACGATATTTCCTCTTCTTCACATCACTCTGCCAAAAGAATCTAGAGCGATAAAAATTCAATCTCTTCCAAACCCCCACCGGAATTTCGAAGAAAGATAATAAAAACATAGGTAAGCTTGTGAGCACGGAGTTAATCAGTATAAGGCGATCCCCATATGAGAGTAACTTCCCAGCCCAAGAGCTTAACTTATTTTCAAATCTATCTTCGACAGGTTTCCACTCCTTATTTCCACTTCTTTTCAAATCTATCTTCGACAGACGATAATGGATTGGGATGCCCAATTACTTAAACGGCATCTGTCCCACCTCGGAGCCAAAGATTAAACGATATTCATCTTGGGCCTCAATTGCTTTGCCAAAACAATAAATTTCACTTTTATGAAAATTAATTTCTACTCCTGAGAGCTGCTCAAACATCTAAAGAATGAGTCTCATATTAATAGCCTTCTCGAGTTCATGCTCTAGGAATAGGATTGTATTATCAGCATACTGAAGAATTGATACACCACCTTCGACAAGATGTGGTATCAGCTCTCCAACTTGGCCGTCTTGTTTAGCACGCTCGATTAAGATTGCCAGCATATCCGCCACGAGGTTAAAAAGGATAGGAGATAACGGATCCCCCTGCCTTAGACCTTTGAGAGTTTGGAAATAATGACCGATATCATCATTCACCTTTATCCCAACGCTACCCCCCTCAACGAAAGTAGCAATCCACTAGACCATAAAGGAGAAAAACCTTTCATCCTAAGAACTTGTTGCAAAAAAGACCAATTGACCTTGTCAACTGTTATCTATCGTACCAAGCTTGGAATAGTTATGTTATTGCCTTTGGCTTTGCTTCGGCTTGTGGTTATCTTGCCACGCTCTTTCTTGAAATGTGCAATGCGGAGAGTAGGGCCGCCAAAAAGTTATTGGTCGGGCTCCATCGGGCAGCACAACTTTGTCCACATGTTCGCCCAAAGTCGGGATAGCCGGAGCAGCAAAGTTGCAATATGGATGGGACGTGAGGACTGGTGGAACATGCTGGTCTACACGTCCTACATCCCTGTCCCAGCAGATTTCAGCCAGATGCTTCAGAGTTCAGAGACAAGTGACGGAGCTACAAACTTCCCGGTTCGGTGACCATCACATATTTAACTCACGGGGTCAGTATGTGCCGAAGAAGATTGTAATATCGCAAGGCGAGGAACTCTCTAGCTGGAGCCTTGACATCCCACTAGAAGAGAGCATCCTGGGAAGCGCTCAACACTCATACAAATGTTCTGTCATTACAATATGATGAAGATTGGACATTCAACAGAGCATCTATGCATCCCACTAGAAGAGAGCATCCTGGTGTGGCACACATCGCCACTAATGTCTACCTTTGTTGGTATGATGAGAAACACTCGGTCCGGCCAGATCATGCTAAGGCGGTTGAGGTGCTCTCAAATTACATGATTTTCCTTCTCACTGCACGTCCCTCTACATGATGCCCGACAATGCTAGTCGCGGGAGGTATTTGGAATTGTGCAACACGGTTATAAATGATGTCAAATCTGACGATCTGTGGGGGGACCCCAGACTAGCAGTCCGAGACCTCCAGTATGCATACATTCACGATCCCATGATCAGTTAGTCGTGAACAACATACTCGAGTTGGCATTACAGATACAACGACCACTACACGAATATACCACTTACACAACCGGTCACATGACTCAGTTGAAAACAACTGCCACGTAGGGAAGGAACACACACTATAAACAGCGGAAGTCTACAACACACACTCATGGTAAATCCAAGTCATGCCTTCACTACCTACAGGCCACTGACTCGGAGACGTTCCTAGCTCGCACAGCCGTCAACAACACCATCTTCTTCAGGTTCTCCGGGTTTTCTGCTGAAAGTCTGGCTAAGACAATAACCAGGGACGAAACCATTGTGAGTACATTGGAATGTACTCGCAAGACACCCCAAATGAAAGCTAAACATGCAAGTATGCATATATATATATAGGTGATAGGAAGGCTGTAAGTAAGGTTCAACTAGCCTTGATGAATTTAAGACTCATCATAGTTCCACAAGTTTTAGTTTTTCTTTGTTGAAGAAGATACTTCAAAAGATATTTAATTTGTCTTGTAGATATTGCATATCCACAAAGTTTTGATAAAGCATTCTAAATAAAAGAAAGCTTCTCTTTGCAAAACTTCTTAGAGAATCACCTCTTCAAAACCATCAATTTTCCCGTACCTCAAAGGTACAATCATTCCCTTTCAAACCTCCCAAGTACAAGTTCCAAACCACGTTTCCAGCCTTTCAAAAACATTGACACAATGTTAGCTACATGGCCATTCAACTGTCCTTATCCGAGGACCCGGCTATTCTGAATAGTTTTACTCTGTAGAGGTGTACACAATCCACAAGATCCAGTACATCCGCCGTGAACAACCACGGACTATCCAAGACAGTATGCAAACATCTGATAACTGGTCCTAACTATCCACTATGCAAGCGCTAGTAATTGGCTACCTCTTCAACTGGGTTTGTTATCTCCGGCACCGAGTGAGTCAGCCGTATCGATCCGGTTTCCCCTGACAACACACCGCCATGGCAGGAGACCCAACCGTTGCACCCGGTGGCGAACTTAATCCCCACACTCTGAATGTCACATTCTTTCATTTCTGGCGACAATTCGGTTCTGGGGACTCTGACCCCTATAGAACTTTGAGGTAGACATGGACTAACACCGACAAGCTTTTAGCTAGACCCATTTCCCATATTGGGGTAATGTGGCAGCACGGCTTGGTTGTCCGGCGAAGAATAGGTTATGTGTCATTTTTGGAAAACAAGTCGAAAACATTTCCTTCTTCACATACCTCCCTCGGTCAAGGTCTCACCTTTCCACGGGGTTTTTCCAAAGCTTTAGTTTTCCAAAAACATCAAGTTAAAGGGTCCACTAAGGGACTTAAGTTGATTAAGTGATGATACTAAAATATCTAAAGGGCTTGGTAACACCAAGATTATATAGTGGATATAGCATATTAGATATATAAAATAGATAGTGGTATAGTCCACTTGAGGAAATAGTTTTTGAATCAAATTTTGTAAAACTTCAGAAGTAAAGCATGCATGATATATAATGATAAGTAAAACAACAGCAAGCATTTAGAGTGTCTTGCCTTGGCACTGGTCTTGGTCTTGCTCTTGAAATAAACAAGAGTTGCAATAATAACCGCTTCGGGAAATAATATCGTCTTCGTTATCTAATGTCGTAAACTCAAAAAGGAAAATACCCAATCAGAACCAAACAAAGACAACAAATTGACAAAAAGTAAACATACAACAAGCATTTCACCAAACAAGTACACTCACAAACAAATATTACTAGGGTGCACACCAACAAGCTATACAGGCATAGACAATGTACAAGAATAATACTAGAATTGAAGATATGGGTCCTCAACCAAAATGGCATGAGTCGAGTGGGTGTGCCACTCTCATATCATGCTCAAATAAGGTTAAATGACTCTCTTGTCATTCATGAGGATGAACAAAATAACAAGAAAACAACCTAGGAATACATACACATGCATAGGAAAATAATAACAAGCAATACTACAAGCTAATAGTAACACATGCTTTTCTAAATATGGAGAAATAATATAACAGGTAGCTAAACAATCCAATAGCAGAGAGAAAACAATACCAAAAATATCATGGCATCAATCAATAAATGAAAATAATCATGGAGCAAAATGACCACTAAAACTAGAGATGCAAAAGGGGCTATTTAGACATGCATACATGCATAACCATAAGAGATCATTAAACAAGATTTATTCTAAATTGAGAGATATAGAAGATAACATCCAAATAAAAGATAAAACAACACCTAGACATGCTGGTACTATCGAAATAACAACCTAAACAATTTATCAAAAACTAAGCATGCAAATAACTACTAAGGCAGAAATCACCTAAAACTAGCATGGCATGGCAAAATGATCAAGACCTTATTCAATCACGCAAGCAAGTATAACTTGCAAAAATAACAGTATCTATGCTATGGAAAACAATACTAAAGCATTAACTCAAGTCATCATACCAATATGAAGAATAACAAGGTTTAACCTATTATTACTAGGAAAAACAACCCTATGAGATTTTACACCCACAAACCCTAGCATGCTAGTGAAACACTAAAGACACATCTTAAACATGAATTAATACCCTACACATGCTAGGAATCAATTTTATATCAAAAACAATATAACACACAATTTAATAAAGGCATAGGAATAACATGCAGAAAAGGGCTAAACACTAAATATTGCACCAAGCCTACTCTGTAAGTCCTAAAATCATGAGAATCTAGTATAAGGTGTTCCTAGTCATTAGCAAACCAACACAATTGGATTCACATAAAAAGCATCACCAATAAAAGTAAATAAATCACAGAAGTGCTCTCTGGCCTAAAACTAACATGCATGTCATTTTCAATCAACAACTCAAGTCAACACAAGGTCAACAGCCACAGATAGACATATTCAAGGGATACTCAGAACAATTGAGTTTGCATGTTTTGGATACATAAAACTCAAGTTATTAAAGAAATGGTGTTAATGAGTGCCTCTGCCATTTATTTTATTTCTCCTAAAATACAGCACAAAACCCATATCTACAAGTTGGAGATGGTTAGAAATTAGTAGATCTATATCTGTGATTATTAGTTTGGCATGATTTCGGTTATTTACATTTTTTTCGATTTAAAGTAAACAGACAGAAACAGATCTGCTGGAAAAGAAATTCAACATGCAGAAAAAAACAGCAATGGGCTAGATCTGCGAGGAGGATGGGACGCGCGAGGTAGGCCTGGCCTGCTGGCCAGCGCGCGTTGCCGAAGCGGTACGCGGCCGTCAGATCGCGGATCGACGGTAGAGATCAAGAGCTCCCGGGCTCAAAAACATCCATTGGATACATATCCGATGGATGAGATTCGACCGCGGCGTTTCGCGCCGTCGGCGACCAAGGGACGTGACGGAGTCCGCCTCCGACGGTGGCAGGAGGCTGCGAGCTCGCCGCCAGTGGCGCTAAGGCACGCCAGCAAGCGTAGCTTGCACCAGGAGGCTCGCGGCGACGTCGCGCGTCCGTTGCCTCCATCTGCGCTTGACGGAAACGACGGGAGCAAGATGGCCGCTGGGAATCCGAGGCGGCAAACTGAGGTCGAGGTTGGCGGCGACCCTGCAAGGAACCAACAGAGAGAATGAGAGGGGCAAGAGCCTCAGGGGATCTCATAGAAGGTGAGAGAGGTGACGACACGACCGTGTAGGGTTTGAATCGATGTCTTGACGAGACAGCCATCCGCGGTGAGGTCGAGCTCGATCCCGACGATTGGGAGGGGAACAGATGGGGCTTCCGGCATTGGTGTTCGATTGAAGAGGATTTGGGCTTGTGGTACAAGTTGGATAGCAAGGAGGTGGCTCGAGGTGGTCTGCTTTTCGGAGTTCGGCGCCCGGCGCCCATGGTGGCCATGGGCGCACTTGCTCAAGCTTAACGAGGCGCGGATAGCGGGTCAGGAGATTCAATGAGGTGAGGAGGTCCTCCAGGCGAGAGGTATTGGAGGGAGGAGGTTCGAGGTGAGCGGGAGCCGAGTGCCAATGCTAGCACCCGCATGTGTTCGACAGCAGCTCGAGGGAGAAGGAGGGTGGTCTGGGGGAAGTGAGGGGCACAGATGGGTTCGCGGAGATCACTGGAGGCTAGTAGACAATGCCGCGATGATCGGCATGCCGCCCACGTGTTGGAACGCGAGGGACGTGTCAAACGGGTTCTGGGCGCCATGGCCAGCTCGTGGGTAAGGAAGAAGGAGACAAGGGGAAGGGGTATGCTCTCGCCAGGCAGTCACTAGGGTCTAGAGGAGTCTGCTGGCGCAAGGGTTCTCCCTATGGTGCACTGTGGTGGTGGATGCGAAAATGGGGTGGTGATCACTCCCTTGTCCATTTGTTGGTGGCTGTGATATGAAGAGAAAGGAGTAGGTAAACCATGTCTAGAGTGTTGAGGGACTAAAATCCACAGTCCAGGTGCAGGAGAGAGGAAGGGAGAGAGAGAAGGATGACCAGAACAAGCATGATCTCAAAATTGTCCAGGAATAATAGAAGTGGTTTTTGCTTGTTTTCTCCAAATTTTTTAATATAACAGATATGAAATATCATTTCCATTGGATAGAGTGTGAAAAATTGAGTCTAGGGAGGGTGGTCTCAAGGTTTTCTAAAAACATTCTTTCACAAAATTTTGGAAATTAACAAATGGCAGAAACAGTTTTTAAATGTTTTCTCCAAAGTTTTCAACACAAGTATCAAATGTTTTTCTATAAATTAGCCCCACATGACCATGGGCATGTTGGGTAATTTTTCCAAGATTTTAGGAACTACTTTTCTTCACAAAATATTTTAAAGTCCATTTATGGACTTTCGGAAAATGGAAAATAATAAATAGTAAAATGCTTTTAAACAAATATTTTTGAGCTGGGATGAGAGAGTATATAATATAGATCTCAAAAGTGATTTTTAACACGCAACTCTTCTGAAAATATTTGAGGTACCAAGTGGAATAGTGTGAAAATAGATGTTTATTTAATAGGCTAAAAACCATGAGAGAAGAATAATTAAATGGCCATTGGAAAAATAAATGGACCATATGGAGGTGATGTATAGGTAATGGAGATGAAAAGGGTAATTTCATTGGGCCTGAAAACAATAAGGGGTGATTTGGAGTAACATGGACAAAGTGCTTCATGATAAAGGAGATATGATCATTATTTTCGGGATGCCTTCAAAAGGACTTCGAAAGAAGGTACCAAAGTGTGTAAATATCCAAAATAACAACTTGGATGGATACTATAGATATTAATCATGATATCCAAGGTGGATTGATGAGTAGATCAAGATTTGAGATAAAGGCAGGTATCCAAGGTTGAAAGTTTTTTAAGAAAACAATAGATGATATGGACATGAGATGGAATATGGTATTGATGCTTGATCTTGTTATTACTAGGTTTTGTTTACTTAAGACAACACACATTGATCAACAAACAGAAATAATTACTTCAAAGCAAACACAAGATAAAATCACACAACAAGCAGATAAAGAAACAAGACACACCAGATCACTCAAGCAACTGGGTTCTTCCAGTTAATTTCCAGGTTTTTTTCTCAATTGTTAATTTTAGGTAGTGATCAAGAAATACCATGACAAGAGGGTTTTGTAAAGAGGTTCAGCTCAAGAGTTGTTATTTCCAAAAGAATATAATTGAGGTAAAACACAGGGGTAACATAGTCCCCTGTTATTGTTTTTGAAAAAGAAAGAAGTGAGAAGGAGTTTTTGAAATACTTGCAAAAACATCTTGGTTGAAAGCAGGTTGGAGATCATTAGCTCCAAAATACTTTTCATATAGTTTTGGAAATTATCTTTTTTTTATCAAAACTTGGCCTTTGTGTTTCTTCTAAAATCAAAACATTTTCAAAAAGGTTTTTGTCAAAAGAGGGTGATGGATGAAGATGATAAGCTTTCTTGTCATGACTTGATCACAAGGGTTGTGTTTGAAGAAAGTTATGATCATTGGTTTTAATGTCAGGGGTTAACAAACACAAACACAACCCACAAGCAAATAGAAAGGAAACACAAGCATTAGTCAAACATAGTAAAAAGTTTTTGTTGGCCCTGATTTTTGGGTTATTGAAAACAATCTTTTTTCTGTCTTCCAACAATTGGGCTGTTACAACTCATCCCCCCTTAAAATGCATCTCGTCCCCGAGATTCATAAGTGGGTACTTAAGAGTGTAACTAAAAATAAGAGTCTCGGGATTCTTCAATTTTTTTTGTAAATGAAGATCCTTTGATGAGGTGTTCTTTTGAGAACTCGAGGTGTTGATGTTGTCAGAAGGTCGCTTGTCGAGGGGATGGATAGGTCCACTTGACACTTCATGTCCTTGATGTTGATGTTGGTGGAACGACACAAGCTAATGAAGGGTCTTGATTTTGCTGCTTAGTAGATCTATATCTGTGATTTTTAGTTTGGCAAGATTTGGTTATTTACATTTTTTATTTCGATTTAAAGTAAACAGACTGAAACTCATCTGCTGGAAAAGAAAAAACGGCAATGGGGCAGATCTGCGAGGAGGATCGGACGCGCGAGGCAGGCCGGCCCGCTGGCCAGAGCGCGCTGCCGAAGCGGTACGCGGCCGTCAAATCGCGGATCGACGGTAGAGATCAAGAGCCCCCGGGCTCAAAAACATCCGTTGGATAAAGATCCGACGGATGAGATTCGACCGCAACGTTTCGCGCCGCCAGCGACCAAGGGAGGCTACGAGCTCGCCGCCGGTGGCGCGAAGGCACACCAGCAAGTGTAGCTTGCACCAGGAGGCTCGCGGCGACGTCGCGCGTCCGTTGCCTCCATCTGCGCTTGACAGAAACGACGGGAGCAAGATGGCCGCTGGGAATCCGCGGCGGTGAACCGAGGTCGAGGTTGGCGGCGACCCTGCAAGGAACCATCAGAGAGAATGAGAGGGGCAAGAGCCTCAGGGGATCTCAGGGAAGGTGAGAGAGGTGACGACACGACCGTGGAGGGTTCGAATCGATGTCTTGACGAGACGGCCATCCGCGGTGAGGTCGAGCTTGATACCGACGATTGGGAGGGGAACAGATGGGGCTTCCGGCATTGGTGTTCGATTGAAGAGGATTTGGGCTTGTGGTACATGTTGGATAGCAAGGAGGTGGCTCGAGGTGGTCTGCTTTTCAGAGTTCGGCGCCTGGCGCCCATGGTGGCCACGGGTGCACTTCCTCAAGCTTAACGAGGCGCGGATAGCAGGTCAGGGAGATTCAATGAGGTGAGGAGGTCCTCCAGGCGAGAGGTATTGGAGGGAGGAGGTTCGAGGTGAGCGGGAGCCGAGTGCCAACTGCTGGGACCCGCATGTGTTCGACAACAACTCTAGGGAGAAAGAGGGTGGTCTGGGGAAGTGAGGGGCACAGATGGGTTTGTGGAGATCACTGGATGCTAGTAGATAATGCCGCGATGATTGGCATGCCTCCCACGCGTTGGAACGCGAGGGACATGTCAAACGGGTTCTGGGCGCCATGGCCAGCTCGTGGGTAAAGAAGAAGGAGACAAGGGGAAGGGGTATGCTCTCTCCAGGCAGTCACTAAGGTCTATAGGAGTCTACTGGCGCAAGGGTTCACCTTGTGGTGCACAATGGTGGTGGATGCGAAAATGGGGTGGTGATCACTCCCTTGATCATTTGTTGGTGGCTGTGATATGAAGAGAATTGAGTAGGTAGACCATGTCTAGAGTGTTGAGGGACTAAAATCCACTGAACAGGTGCAGGAGAGAGGAAGGGGAGAGAGAGAAGGATGACCAGAACAAGCCTGATCTCAACAGTGTCCAGGAATAACAGAAGTGGTTTTTTCTTGTTTTCTCCAAAATTTTGAATAGAACATATATGAAATATCATGTCCATTGGATAGAGGGTGAAAACTTGAGTCGAGGGATGGTGGTCTCAAGGTTTTCCAAAACATTTCTTTCACAAAATTTTGGAAATTCAAAAATGGCAGAAACAGTTTTTAAATGTTTTCTCCAAAGTTTTCAACACAACTATCAAATGTTTTTCTATAAATCAGTCCCACATGACCATGGGCATGTTGGGTAATTTTCCAAGATTTTAGGAAATACTTTTCTTCAGAAAATATTTTGAAGTCCATTTCTGGCATTTTGGAAAATGGAAAATAATAAATAGTAAAATGCTTTTAAAACAAATATTTTTGAGCTGGGATGAGAGAGTATATAATATAGGTCTCAAAAGTGATTTTTAACAAGCAACTCTTTTGAAAATATTTGAGGTATCGAGTGGAATAGTGTGAAAACAGATGTTTATTTAATAGGCTAAAAACCATGAGAGAAGAATAATTAAATGGCCATTGGAAAAATAAATGGACCATATGGAGGTGATGTATAGGTCATGGATATGACAAGGGTAGGTTCATTGGGCCTGAAAACAATAAGGAGTGATTTGGAGTAACATGGACAAAGTGCTTCATGATAAAGGAGATATGATCATTATTTTGGGGATGCCTTCAAAAGGACTTTGAAAGAAGGTACCAAAGTGTGTCAATATCCAAAATAACAACTTGGATGGATACTATAGATATTAAGCATGATATCCAAGGTGCATTGATGAGTAGATCAAGATTTGACATAAAGGTATGTATCCAAGGTTGAATGTTTTTTAAGAAAACAGTAGATGATATGGACATGAGATGGAATATGGTATTGATGCTTGATCTTTTTATTACTAGGTTTTATTTACTTATGACAATACACGTTCATCAACAAACATAAATAAGTACTTCAAACAAACACAAGATAAAATCACACAACAAGCAGATAAAGTAACAAGACACGCCAAATCACTCAAGCAATTGAGTTCTTCCATTTAATTTCCAGGTGTTTTTCTCAAGTGTTAATTTTAGGTAGTGATCAAGACATACCATGACAAGAGGATTTTGTAAAGAGGTTCAGCTCAAGAGTTGTTATTTCCAAAAGAATATAATTGAGGTAATACATAGGGGTAACATAGTCCCTTCTTATTATTTTTGAAAAAGAAAGAACTGAGAAGGAGTTTTTGAAATACTTGCAAAAACATTTTGGTTGAAAGAAGGTTGGAGATGATTAGCTCCAAAATACATTTCATATAGTTTTGGAAATTATCTTTTGTTTTCGTAAAACTTGGCCTTTGGGTTTCTTCTAAAATCAAAACATTTTCAAAAAGGTTTTTGTCAAAAGAGGGTGATGGATGAAGATGATAAGCTTTCTTGTCATGACTTGATCACAAGGGTTGTGTTTGAAGAAAGTTATGATCATTGGTTTTAATGGCAGGGGTTAACAAACACAAACACAAACACAAACCACAAGCAAATAGAAAGGAAACACAAGCATTAGTCAAACATATTAAATAGTTTTTGTTGGCCCTGATTTTTGGGTTATTGAAAACAAGTTTTTTTCCTTTCTTCCAAAAATTGTGTTGTTACAATCTGGCCCAGTTAGTGCGGAATCAAGGGGAAGTGCTCAACACTCATACAAATGTTCTGTCATTACAATATGATGAAGATTGCATTGTGCTCAATTGTTTTTTTAATGGTGTCACGCTCAATTATAAATGATGACTATGACCTGTCGACTCCCTGCAACACCCCATTTTTTCTAGTCTAATCGCTTCAACCTCCAAGGTATTATCGTATACTTATGGTTTTTTTAGCGAATGCAATGACGTATTATTTTATACTTTATAGCTTTATCAAATTTATATGTCTCCGCCTTCGTGACAAGCAACTCCTATTATTACTACGAAATAATTAATTAATTCTTAAGTGAAGCCAATGAAATTAGCAATTAATAGCAATTGTTTGATTTCTTAATTCGCAAGTCATGGATTCGATAAGTTTTATCCAATCAAGTTTATCAAGACACCTCTTAGAATTCGATATGTCTAGAAATGGGTGACGACTTCCTTTCGAAATTGAGTAGTTGTATACATTGGACAGAAAATAGCTGCAAAGATCATCTGTGAGTAGATTATATATTCATCTTTTGCAACACATATATTATCATAATTCGATTCCATTAATATACTTGTAAGACATGATTTATTTTCAAGATGTATCACTTTTATGGTCAGTGTCTTCTTCGCCCCCCCTCCACCCACCCCATGTTTAAATCCTGGATCCGCCCATGTACAAAGACATTAGTAGTTCGAGATGGAGAAGCTAATACAGATGTTGATGCACCCATGAACAATCCAGATAGTGAGTGTATCCGAGTTGGTACTGAGAAAAACATATCACCTAATTTAGACCATTTAAAGCCTTTAGTTATCCAAAATACTTTCTGAGGAAACTTATTATCAATATGAAGCAGAGAAATGAACCGAATCTCAATTTGGCACATGTGAACATATGCTCTTGTCAGCAGCGAAAAAGAAATTTTGAAATGTCGAACAATCTGGAACAAAAACTTGACATCTACATCTCGACATTCTATGTGCCCATGCAAAGTTTGACGAAAAACTAATATTTGTTATGGTGTGTGTAAACAAGACAACAAAATATCTCATGAAAAGCTTTTTTATACCTTTTATTTGTCTTTTCTACTCAAGAAACAAACAATGTCAGTTTCATATGAAATGGCTGCTGAGCACATAGAACATCGATTGTGTACATTCGATTTTTTTGTCTAATTGTTTGGAATTTTACATGTGTTTAAAAATGTATTTTAAAATTTGGGAGCATATGCTTCCGGATGCCAAAGCGCCCCACCCAATTTTGTTAAAAAAACATAGATAAAAAGGAGAAAAAAATGCGCTCATATAATGATAAAACAAACCAAGTACTACGCCGGTCTAAACATAAACCCGATCGTAAGCAATTTTAGCTCTTCATTATTCATAGGCCATTAACCATATCTAAAATTAGACGTTAGGATAAGGGCTCAACCATGTTAAAATTGGAATTAAATCAAGGCGTTTTGATAAGAATTAGTGACATGCATTAATATCTTAAAAATAAGCATATCGCCATTAATACACTTTTTCTACAAATATAGATCATTGATGTATGAGAACCTACACACATCAGTTTCACTTAGGAGAAAGATCACACATTACCCCGTCGCTCGCTATGGCATGTTGCATGAAGAAAACCGACAAAGGACCGTTGGGGGCAAACAAGGCATTGATATTCTTTTGGCTGCTGACATTGCTTGTCTTGTCATCTGGTAGAAATATCCCCATCTCCCGAGACTGATACAAGTCAACTTAGTTTATCGTTTAGTTTTTGTGGGTACAAGTGCTAACTTAGTTTGCTTGCTAATTTGTATTGTATTGTTATCGGATGTGTGCAGAAGAGATGGGATCGTATGCTTGTGACAAAGATTGGAGTCAGACATGGGGCCACCAATCCTGTATCTCTCGCGGAACCTGCAACAAGCCCTGCAGAGCCGAGCGCTATGACCGCGGCATCTGCAAAAAACTCACTGAATGCATGTGCTACAGAAACTGCACCATTAGTGAATCCATATAGCCACATATGTTCCATTTTCATGTATGCTCGATTGAACCCATTGCTATGAGTTCATGCATTGTGAATGAAATAAATTAACTTAATCATCTATGTCCATCTATTCATCGCATAAAGGAGCTATTTATCGCATAAAAGAGGAATAGATCTTGATGGAGAAATGTTCATTTGTTACAATTTTTTCCCCGGTGTTTCGAGTGGTAGAACCCATTGAAAGTTTGAAACTGGGCAAATGTGTCTAGGTTTTATATTATACTAGGAATTAGGCCCGTGCGTTGCAATTGGTAAGAAACTTCTGCATCGCGGAGATGCAGAAGGATTCCTCAAGTTTTTTCTTACCACCAACATGTAAACATAATTCACGAGCATAGAAATAAATAGGCAGTAAATATAATAAGCTTACTTGGGATGATTTTAAATGTCAGCCCTTTTTGTTCAAATTTGTCGCGGGACCATGAGGCCATCAAACTTTCGAACAGAAGCATTCTTCATTAAAGTACAAGTACTATTCTAAACATTACTCTCTGACTCGTCATAGGTTCTAGGATTCCTTCTGCAAGAAAATTTCTTTTTCCAGTATAATGAGCTATGCTATATGTGAAACTAAGAAAAGAAATACAATCTAAAAAATACTTACGCACTCATGCAATTTGGTGCAAACTGAGCAACAGCCAACTTTTATATCCTTCTACAGCATTTAATTTCTCTTTCTAATATAATTTATGAAACTTAAGCAGGCAAGCAATATGGTTCAGCCTATAGCAATACTGTAATTTTAGGTCTGTCCAAAGAGGGAGTACTTGTAGCAATAGTCTTATTGTGTATTTGTCCAAGAAACTATTTTTGTGTTGCGGTTTGGAATGTAAAAGGTAAACTTTTTGGTCCTAGCAAATTTATGAAACTTACCTGCAGAAATTATCTAGATTCCATGCTCACCGAAAACTGAATGTGAAATCTTTAAATCTAATATGTGTTGTGTCAAGAATTTTCAACACTGATTAGTAATCATGGTGATTCCATGCATAGATGTTTGGATTCCACGTAAAAAATACTTCCCGAACACTGTACATATAGATGATTGAGCAGTCGAACACGACCGCAATCCCTAGGGCCGTGTAAAGCTCTATTCCATACGGAACCGATGTGCTTTGAGTGATCGGCGAGGATGCACAACTTGTCACACTAGTGGCAAGAGTGGACGACTTTTTTTGCCGCCGTCTGCAGGCAAAGGGCTCCGCATGTCCATCAGCCTTGACGGTTGAGATCACGTGCTCGCCCGGCTATATTAAGATGGTTGAGAGCAGGGCAGAGGATCGACTTATCTCAGACCACCTCGTGCACCTCCAGCACCCCGTGCAGCCGCACGTCCGAAGCAGATGGACATGACGCGACCTCATCTGCTCACTGAGCTGCGGCTCTACTATTTCCGCCACGCGCGGTGTCAGACCAGCTCAGGTCACCTGACCCCTATCCTCGTCTGATGTGGCATTCCAGCCTTGACCCTCATCAATCCGACAAAGATGAGGCCTGGACACCTCTCCTCAGTTCTCTCGAGATGAGGCCGACAAGGCAGCTACCAGGATAAATTGATCTACTCGACCTCCGTTTCCCGCCGACTCTCGCCGCTCCCGCCAGTTAGCAGGATGCCATAGACGTCGAATCCCATGCTTTACCCCCCAACCTGGCCTTCAAGGCTCCAATCGGCATGCTCCAAGGAGGGCGGTGAGGTTCTGGTTTGTCGATGTCCATGGTGCTGCAGCGTCAGATGCCACCGCCGCCGAGCCATGCGTAGGTCTCTAAAACTAAGGGCCGGATACTTCTACTTTCGAAAACACTTGTTTTAAGGGGGACCTAAGGTTGGCAAACGTAGGTCCACTGCTGCTCCGCTCGCTCACTACGTCTTTTAGCCCAATTTTCGCGTCATATGACATGCAACCATTATATACTAAGTGTTCTTTTCCATTTTGGACAACGTTGCGTACGTCTTTAAAATTTGTTACAATTACGCGCGTATTTTGTTGTGAAACCACAAATGAGATCTTGCAATGTTTTCTGGATGATTTTCTAGAAAATGTTTATATGCTTATTAGAATTCATTTGGAATGACATGTTTATGGGCTCATTTACATGTTGTAAACATGTAATTTTATTGTTCCTATCGATTTTACCTTTTTGTTGAAATAAGTGATGATTTCTTTTACAACTGAAACAGTGACAAAATATTTCGTTGTTTACCAACTTTTTAATTGATGCAAAAAAAAATTGTTGCAATAGATTGTGATTTTTATTGAATTGTTTAAACTTTTTTGTTGCAACACAATAACATATTGTTTAACTATTATTTGTAACATTACTTATTTTTCAAAAAAGATTTGGAAAAATTTGTTGCAATAATTTTTTTGTACACGAGGTGATAATTTTTGTTGCGACATACGTGAATTTGTTGCAATGGCAGTTTTGCTGTAATTATCGAGATGACCGGGGGCAACACAATATACATTTTCGTTTTAAGTGGGGCTGCTGTGAGTGCGGGTTCTATATCCGAAAAGCAGGGACTAAAATGTAAAACTGTGTTGTGCTCTTTCAAGCCATCGAATGAAAATCGGAGGGTTCGCGAGAGGACCTATGTTTTGCAAATGTGGGCCGACCTACGCAGAGCGATCGCCTTCTCCTTTCCTGAATCTGGAGCTAATGTTGAAGGCTTACGAAAAGGCGAATGCTAGGCGCAGGTCCCACTAACTTTTCCAAATCTAGGTCCCTTCATGAGCCGTTCGATCGTCATCCAACGCACAAAAATCAGCACATCGCACTTTTGCACTTTAGCCCCTCTGTTTTTCGGATATAGAACCCGCCCTCAAGAGAAGCCCCACTTAAGCGAAGGGGTATATTATGTTGCCCCCGATCATCTCCGTAATTACAGCAAAACTGCCATTGCAACAAATTTGCTGGTATCGCAACAAAATTATCGCCCCGTGTACAAAAATAAAGTATTGCAACAAAATGTTCCAAAAGAAAATCGAAAATATAAGTAATGTTACAAAAGAATAGTTAAACAATGTGTTTATTTCGTTGCAACAAAAAAGTTCAAGCAATTCAACAAAAATAACAACCTATTGCAACAAAAAAAAATTGGGTCAATTAAAAGTTGGTAACCAACAAAATAATTTGTTACCGTTCCAGTTGCAAAAAAAATTATACCCTAGTTCAACAAAAAATCAAAACGATAGCCCCAATAAAATCACATGTTTACAACATGTGAAGGAGCGCATAAAAAACATATCATTCCAAATGAATTCTGAACAAATATACACATTTCTTACAAAATCATCCAAAAAAAATTCAACATATCGCTTGTGATTTCTCAACAAAATGCGTGCAAATTTGTTACAAAATTTAAAGACGTATGCAACATCCACAAAAAATGACGAAGACACTTAGCGCATGTAACTACGTGTAGTGAGATGTTGAAAGTATATTTTAAGGCGAAAAATTGGGCTAAAAAATCAAATTGCTGCTAATTGGGCCTAGTCAGGTCGGCCAAAGTGTGTTGTCCATGCACAAACACACCCAGCGAACCAGGGTACCTACGTTTGGTCACATTAGGTCCCCTAGAATAAGCATTTCCCTTACGGAAAAAAATTGGCCGTATGGCATCAATACTTGGAGTTGTATTTGGATTCTGAAGTCGTGTGAGGTGAGGACACACGTGAGAAGGAAAGACGGGAGGAAGACGGACCTCATCGATCGTACCTCAAAGAAATTCTAATGAAAGGAGCCACTACGGGAAAACCATACGCCGACAGCCGGGTTATATGCCGAAGGCAGGGTTATACGCCGACGGTCGGATTATACGCCGACGGAAAAATATCGAGGCCGTCGGCGTATAAGGCGAAACGTTAAACGGGGGATCCGTCACCGTCGGCGTAGGGTCCCCGTCAGCATATGGTACTCTTCCCCGAGGGGGGCCACCGGCGTAGGCACCCCATCGACGTATGGGTGCCTTACCCCGAGTGGGACCGTCGGTGTATCCATTGTCTTTGGCGTATAAGAAACCATGTGGGGCGATTTCAATGGAATTCTACTTTTTCAGTAATTGAAATGTTTTACATATTAGATTTATTTATTTTCATAAATATTTTTAATCTAGGTATTAAAATAAATGGGAACGGTTACCAGATTAGAATTTTGATATCCCACCACCCGCATAAAATAACAGTGTGAATCCGGTATCTGACCCTACCACATAAATATGAAATAAATAAAAAACATACATATATAATATACATATAAATATGAATATGTAATATATAGCTCTTTTTTTACAGACACCGAGATTCCGGATCCCTCTTTTTAGAAAACATTATTAACGTGCGCCTAAGTCGTGTACTGGCCCCCCTAGAACGACATCGAAAGGGGATGAACATTAGAAGCTCAACTTATTTTATGCATAATTAGGTCATAAAAATTTGTGAAGACAAGTTTTTACCATGTATTCTATAAGATTCCCTCAGTTATACCCGCTGCAAGAGATCCGCAGTTTTCGATCCCCACTAATAGGCTGAAAGTCCCGTATCGGGCAAACCGGAGGGAATCTTCAGAATAGTCATTACCAAATTCCATGCGACGAGGGACGTTTTGCGCGCAACGTTTCGATAACGTAGTGTGTTTCCGTCGTGGATAGCTGATAAGTGGATTTTTCTCTCGATGTTTTGGTTTGATCCGTCGCAGACTGGTTTTGCGCGACTTTTCCCTATTTTTATGTCGCGGATTTTTCGTTTCCGGCCCAGTAGCCTACTTAGAGCCTAGTTGTCTTCGACGAAACTGGCCTGGTCATGTAGAACGTCACGAATTTTCATCGCACGACACATCCTGCCCTGTTTAAACTCCTTTCACTGTCTACGACCGACCAGTTGATGCATGGACCCACACTTGTCATCCACGATAAATAAGCATGCACATAATCTTCGAAATTAAGCATGCATATAATCTTCGAAATCATCACAGTTAACATTACAGTGAACAAGCCGTTTCTGAAACAAATCACAAAAAGAAAAGGATAGACACCAGACCTAGCATCCTAGCCAAGGGTGCGCCGCCGTGCCTCCACGGGCGTCTCCGCATCTTCATTCTGCATTGAATGGCGGATCGCTTCCGCGGTGTTGGCCTCTAGTTTGACAGTGAAAAGCCGGGCGAGCCTCGCTTGTCGAACCTCTTATGCCGCGAACCTCTCTATGGACGCTAAAACCCCGCTTGCATGTGGGGCCACTGCAGGGCCTTGTTCTGGAACTCAACGACGAGATACTCCTCCTCTTCTTCCTCCTCGACGTCCGAAGGTGCGATGGGTGCAGCTGGAGGTGGTGGTGCGCGGGACGAGTTGGCCTGATGCACCTCGCGCCGATACGCCTCGCGGGCACATGCACGCTCCGCGCCTTGCATGATACACCGGAGAAAGTACCTATGGATCTGCTGCTGGAGGCCCTCCTTGCGACGGACAGACATGGTTCCGTGGATCTGCGCAAAGCGGATTTTTGGAGTAGAGAGCACAGACGGACAATTTTGGAGTAGAGAGGAGAGCGTTCTGCGCCGGATGGGGAGCCGCTGCATTATCCACAGTTTGTGAGTGGAGAGGAGAGCTGGCTGGGTATCCCACATGGCGAGAGTGTCAACCACATTACCCAATAGGAGATCTAAATCATAACATGCACGCTGAAATGGAAATGAATTGACATGGTTTTACGTTTGCAACAATGGATACACTAGTACTAATACTAATATACCGTCTCCTCGCCCTCTTCGATGTCTATTCTGCGCTGTCATCGCGGTTACATGCACTCCGAAGCATAGGAGATTTATAATAACTGAAATTAGCATCACAAAAAGGTTCAACAACAGGTCCACAACTTAACGAGAACTTTTTTTATGCCAACATCCACTCCGAAACCACATCCACATGTTCACATCATCCACCGGATATTTTCCTATGCCTGCATGCATTCCGAAGCCATATCCAGAGGTTCACATTATCCACCGGAACCTTCCGAAACCGCGTCCACAAAAACACTAGTAAAAAAGAATCATACATGTTTAGCACATCTACAAAAAAGAAGCAGATCTACTTCCATACATAAAAAGATGAGTGACAAAACATATGTACAAATAACACAAGTACAGAGGTGATAAAACACTAGACCCGGTGGCATAAATAAGATACTAGATCATTGTAAACGCTACTAGGTCTACAGGAGTCTACCTCTGCATTTTAACATTACACATTTTAATCATCGGCACTCTGATCAAACACAAATATGACACTGTTTTTGCTATGGTACACCAACTGTTGCAGACATTGCTGAATATTAATCATCGGCAGAGAACCAAGCGTAGATAGGGGCCTCATAGTAAAGAAGCACACACAAATCAATGAAATAACGAAACACTATCCAAGAAATATGCAGAACCAATATGGCTCATGCATAACAGACAAAATCATAATTGGGGCCTCATAGTAAAGAAGCACACAGAAATCAATGAGATCATCGAACACTTACCAAGGAAGATGCATAACAAATGTAGTTGTACACAACACTGGGTAACTGCTGATTATCTCACCGAGAAAAGGTGCAGAGTTTAATCATCGGCACACAGAACAGAGAATGAACATGAAATAAGGAAGTCTCATACATACATTGCAAAGAAAGTGCAAATGGTCAAACTCCATAGGACCATGGAGCACGAACAAAAATGTCCTTGTAAACGCTACAAGGTACTGGTGAGTAATTCTTTGCATTTTAGCATTGCACCGTTTAATCATCGACACATGCAACAAAACATGGAAATGAATAACAGCTAGACTTATTGGCAAGCATTGCAGGTTGACATAATCTAATTAAAAAGCAAGCTAGTTTTACCACATTCCATAATCTTGCAAGACACTTAGAATGTATATATCAACTTCACATTGGTGTCCTTCGGACTCTCCAACAGGGTTTCTTTTCCCTCTGGAGCATGTCCAACTTCTCTTTGGCTACTTTCAAATTTTTCTTCGCACTCTTCAGCTTAGAATCAAGCTCACAAGGCTATAGGAAGAGATCATGGTGATACTATGCGAGCTTGAGATATACTTCCCGCCCGCATTCTTCGACGTTATGGTGCTTCTCCTTATCCATGTCGTGGATGATATCATCCAGCTCGGTCCGCCGTTTTTACACTCCATGATGACGTTCGAAAGGATAAATGGTTCCATCAAAGGATACGTCCGCAGGGCTCCGTCCAGATGCAAGCATTACCAAGGACTTTCTAACAGAAGAGTGCATCTCTTTCTGCACGAATTTTCTAGACAAAGATGAGAACCCTGGTCTTCCCGTAAACATGCACTTTGGCAGGCTCACTGGATGGCGACACCACGAGGGCCAGCGCGAAATAAATGTCGACTTTCAGGCCAGACGCGACGACTTTGACAAAGCAAACCTAGTCGCGCTACAACACCTAATAATGGTGGATCCTTTGTTGGAAGAGCACAAAATGTTAATCGCGAAGTATTACAGTGACCGGGAATAGTAGATGACCGAAGCAGAAATAATCAGAGAGCACAACATCCATTTCACACAGTGGTTCAGGGAGAAGATTATGGCTGATCCTCCTGAGACACCTTATTCTGAAGAAGAAAAACTCATACTGACATTGTCACACGGCCCCGCACACAACCTCATGACCTAACAGGCATACGATATAAATGGTTACACATTCTACACAGCACATAAGGACCGGAATTGGGAATACCAGAACTCGAGGGTAACGATGGAATCATTAATAGGTGACGCAAAGGAAAGATACTATAGTAGAATCAACGAGGTATGGGAACTCGACTACTGCGGAGAGCAGGTGCCAATGTTCCGTGTCACATAGACCAAGAGCGTCAAGAAAGAAGGACAATATTTCACCACCATGATTATACCTGAAACCAAATCTGGCACGAATGTCACCGCAAAAAATGAGCCATTGGTCTTCTCTAACCAAGTGGACCAATGCTTCTTCATTGCGGACCCGACAAGGCCTAGCCGTGTTGTCACGCGAAGAGGCAAAAGAAGCATCATCGCCATGGATGGAGTAGCCAACGAGCAAGACTTTGACCAGTACGGCGACCCAAAAATGGAAGAGGACAACGACGATGGAACAAAATACACAACAAGAAGAAGCATGACAACGCTTCCTACATGTCGCCCATTTCACAGAAAAAGTCACGGTGTTCCGGGACTAAATTACTCAACCGCGACAAAGAAGGGGAAGAAAATTGTGAAATGCTAGCTAGAGCTACAAGAATCATGATGTTGTCGTGTGTGTGCGTTAATTCGATAAAATTATGAGGACGTATTATATATATTTGAGATTTTATGATTTCTAAATTAATCAACACTTTATTTGAGATTTTTTGAATTTATATCGATTTTGCAAATTTCATTATATAATCATTTATCATACACAATTAATAGAATAGTTAAATTAATCAACACATTTATTTTATATGTTTCAGTTAACCAACATATCTTTTACATTTATATTGATATACTATATTTTATTTGGTAAGAAAAAATCAAGTCAAAAAGGGTGTTACATTTATATTGATCTACTATATTTTATTTGCTCAGAAAAAAATAAGTCAAAAGGGGGAGGGGGAGGGGGAAGGATTCGAACCTGGGTGTTTAGCAAAGAAACATGGGGCAAAGCCATAGGGCTAAGTCACAATTATTGATACATAGTCGCATGCATCTCTTTTGAATAGATCCGAGAACTAGGCGTGGCGCACCGAGCCGAAGTGCGCCACGGTTACGCTACACGTGACGCACCGAGGGGGTGGTGCGCCACGGCTATTGCGAGTCCAGATCTATAGAGATCGAGTCGTTCCCCTTCTTCACAATCATTCTCTATCGGCGACTACAGATGATCCTTTCTCAGCCTCCGCCACCGCCGCCCTAGCTTGCCTCTCGCTTGCCTCCGCCTAGCCACCGCCGCCCTAGACCTAGCCTCCGTCCTCCCTCTCACCACCGCCCACCACCACCAGAGGCCACCACAACCAAGACCGTAGAGGAGAAGCGCCCTAGCCCTAGCTGATCAGAATATAATAGGGGTCCATGGTGAATGTACATGCTTGAGTTGGAAAGAAATATTAAGTCTCACTGATGATTATTTTAAGGTGAAATCTTTCCTATTATTAAATATTGTTTGTGATTATATGAATGTTATACTACCTAAGCTATGTTATTATTTATTAGCAGGGTTATTGATAACACAAACATGAATGGAGGAAGACCTCAAGGCATACTGGAAAACAAGATGGAGCTGCTGGAAAACAAGAGTACAAATGGTGAAAACAATTGTGGAAGAGGGAAAGCAAATGTGCAAGTGTGGAAAACAACTCCAGGAATGTTCTTCCACACTAAGGAATGGTGAAAACAAGAGGAGGGCGCCCCGTTGAAGATCAATGCACCATATAGAAAGTCCTAATTCAATTAGGCATGGCATGTATGCCATAATGGCCGAACCCCCTAAATTGGGTCGGTTTGTATCCCTTCCTAGTCCAAGTAGGAGTCCTAGTAGAGTCCTCCTAGTCCAAGTAGGAGTCCTAGTTGAGTCCTAATCCTAGTAGGAGAGGTGCTTGTGCAAGGAGCCCTCCACCTATATATACTCCCCACCTGCGTGTGGAAGAGGGAGAACAAGTTTAAACCAAATCCAATGAAACCCTAGCCTCTAGTTTGTATTGCTGCTAAGCATACTACTTGAAGTTTACCCTTGCAAAGTTGCGTGATATCTTGTTATTCCATCTGGGAATAGGGGGATACAGGACCACTTGTGATCTTTGATTACTTGTGAAAGAGTGTGTCGTTGAGAATATCCAAAGAGTTTGATTGTTGTTGCATCTGGCAACAGGGGTCTTCTGAGTGAGAGGTCTCAGTGTAGCACTAGTTATCCACATATCAGAAAAATACAAAAAGAGAGAGAGCTCATTGAGAAGATCGTACCACCCCATATCATCTTGGTATCAGATTCTCAAGGTTGCCTCGGTGAGCAAAATTTATCCCTCGTTTAGTTGGTTTATTTCCTATCCAGAAAAAGCCCCACAAAAATATTAGGTTTAGTTTATGCCAGAGCCGAGATCAACACCAATTTGCATCTACTAGTTGCTGTTTCTTGTTGATTTGTGTTCCTTTTTTTCTTTTTTATCTTTTTAGGGTTCATCGTGTTCCTCTTTTGTTTCTATCTATACCAGAAAATCTCTCCACACAAAAAATAGTGTGTTGCGATCTTTGTCCCACCGCGCGCCATCCTTGTTCTTTTCGCACTCGGAGTCTTCCACCGCGTCGCTCCTTGGCCACTTGCTGCACCTAGCCACGCCGCGTAAAGTCCACGCGCTTTACACCGCGCCGCAATCGAATCGTCGCTTGTCATCCATGGTAAATAAGCATGCACATAATCTTCGAAATTAAGCATGCAGATAATCTTCGAAATCATCACAGTTAACATTACAGTGAACAAGCCGTTTCTGAAACAAATCACAAAAAGAATAGGATAGACACCAGACCTAGCATCCTAGCCAAGGGTGCGCCGCCGTGCCTCCACGAGCGTCGCCGCATCTTCATTCTGCATTGAATGGCGGATCGCTTCCGCGGTGTTGGCCTCTAGTTTGACAGTGAAAAGCCGGGCGAGCCTCCCTTGCCGAACCTCTTATGCCGCGAACCTCTCTATGGACGCTAAAACTCCGCCTGCATGTGGGGCTACTACAGGGCCTTGTTCTGGAACTCAACGACGAGATACTCCTCCTCTTCTTCCTCCTCGACGTCCGAAGGTGCGATGGGTGGAGCTGGAGGTGGTGGTGCGCTGGACGAGTTGGCCTGATGCACCTCACGCCGATACGCCTCGCGGGAACACGCACGCTCCGCGCCTTGCATGCTACACCGGAGAAAGTACCTATGGATCTGCTGCTGGAGGCCCTCCTTGCGACGGACAGACATGGTTCTGTGGATCTGCGCAAAGCGGATTTTTGGAGTAGAGAGCACAGACGGACAGTTTTGGAGTAGAGAGGAGAGCGTTCTGCGCCGGATGGGGAGCCGCTGCATTATCCACAGTTTGTGAGTGGAGAGGAGAGCTGGCTGTGTATCCCACGTGGTGAGAGTGTCAACCACATTACCGAATAGGAGATCTAAATCATAACATGCACGCTGAAATGGAAATGAATTGACATGGTTTTACATTTGCAACAATGGATACACTAGTACTAATACTAATATACCGTCTCCTCGCCCTCTTCGATGTCTATTCTGCGCTGTTATCACGGTTACATGCACTCCGAAGCATAGGAGATTTATAATAACTGAAATTAGCATCACAAAAAGGTTCAACAGCAGGTCCACAACATAACGAGAACTTTTTTTATGCCAACATCCACTCCGAAACCACATCCACATGTTCACATCATCCACCGGATATTTTCCTATGCCAGCATGCATTCCGAAGCCATATCCAGAGGTTCACATTATCCACCGTAACCTTCCGAAACCGCGTCCACAAAAACACTAGTAAAAAAGCATCATACATGTTTAGCACATCTACAAAAAAGAACCAGATCTACTTCCATACATACAAAGATGAGTGACAAAACTGCCTCATATGTACAAATAACACAAGTACAGAGGTGATAAAACACTAGAACCGATGGCATAAATAAGATAGTAGATCATTGTAAACGCTACTAGGTCTACAGGAGTCTACCTCTGCATTTTAACATTACACATTTTAATCATCGGCACTTTGATCAAACACAAATATGACACTGTTTTTGCTATGGTACACCAACTGTTGCAGACATTGCTGCATATTAATCATCGGCAGAGAACCAAGCGTAGATAGGGGCCTCATAGTAAAGAAGCACACACAAATCAATGAAATAATCAAACACTATCCAAGAAATATGCAGAACCAATATGGCTCATGCATTACAGAAAAAATCATAATTGGGGCCTCATAGTAAAGAAGCACACAGAAATCAATGAGATCATCGAACACTTACCAAGGAAGATGCATAACAAATGTAGTTGTACACAACACTGGGTAACTGCTGATTATCTCACCGAGAAAAGGTGCAGAGTTTAATCATCGGCACACAGAACAGAGAATGAACATGAAATAAGGAAGTCTCATATATACATTGCAAAGAAAGTGCAAATGGTCAAACTCCATAGGACCAGGGAGCACGAACAAAGATGTCCTTGTAAACGCTACAAGGTACTGGTGAGTAATTTTTTGCATTTTAGCATTGCACCGTTTAATCATCGGCACATGCAACAAAACATGGAAATCAATAATAGCTAGACTTATTGGCAAGCATTGCAGGTTGACATAATCCAATTAAAAAGCAAGGTAGTTTTACCTCATTCCATAATCTTGCAAGACACTTAGAATGTATATATCAACTTCACATTGGTGTCCTTCGGACTCTCCAACAGGGTTTCTTTTCCCCTCTGGAGCATGTCCAACTTCTCTTTGGCTACTTTCAAATTTTTTCTCCGCACTCTTCAGCTTAGAATCAAGCTCACAAGGCTATAGGAAGAGATCATGGTGATACTATGCGAGCTTGAGATATACTTCCCGCCCGCATTCTTCGACGTTATGGTGCTTCTCCTTATCCATGTCATGGATGATATCATCCAGCTCGGTCCGCCGTTTTTACACTCCATGATGACGTTCGAAAGGATAAATGGTTCCATCAAAGGATACGTCCGCAGGGCTCCGTCCAGATGCAAGCATTACCAAGGACTTTCTAACAGAAGAGTGCATCTCTTTCTGCACGAATTTTCTAGACAAAGATGAGAACCCTGGTCTTCCCGTAAACATGCACTTTGGCAGGCTGACTGGATGGCGACACCGCGAGGGCCAGCGCGAAATAAATGTCGACTTTCAGGCCAGACGCGACGACTTTGACAGAGCAAACATAGTCGCGCTACAACACCTAATAATGGTGGATCCTTGGTTGGAAGAGCACAAAATGTTAATCGCGAAGTATTACAGTGGCCGGGAATAGTAGATGACCGAAGCAGAAATAATCAGAGAGCACAACATCCATTTCACACAGTGGTTCAGGGAGAAGATTATGGTTGATCCTCCTGAGACACCTTATTCTGAAGAAGAAAAACTAACAGGCATACGATATAAATGGTTACACATTCTACACAGCACATAAGGACCGGAATTGGGAATACCAGAACTCGAGGGTAACGATGGAATCATTAATAGGTGACGTAAAGGAAAGATACTATAGTAGAATCAACGAGATATGGGAACTCGACTACTGCAGAGAGAAGGTGCCAATGTTCCGTGTCACATAGGCCAAGAGCATCAAGAAAGAAGGACAATATTTCACCACCATGATTATACCTGAAGCCAAATCTGGCACGAATGTCACCGCAAAAAATGATCCATTGGTCTTCTCTAACCAAGTGGACCAATGCTTCTTCATTGCCGACCCGACAAGGCCTAGCCGTGTTGTCGTGCGAAGAGGCAAAAGAAGCATAATCCCCATGGATGGAGTAGCCAACGAGCAAGACTTTGACCAGTACGGCGACCCAAAAATGGAAGAGGACAACGACGATGGAACAAAATACACAACAAGAAGAAGCATGACAACGCTACCTACATGTCGCCCATTCTACAGAAAAAGTCACGGTGTTTCGGGACTAAATTATTCAACCGCGACAAAGAAGGGGAAGAAAATTGTGAAATGCTAGCTAGAGCTACAAGAATCATGATGTTGTCGTGTCTGTGCGTTAATTCGATAAAATTATGAGGACGTATTATATATATTTGAGATTTTATGATTTCTAAATTAATCAACACTTTATTTGAGATTTTTTGAATATATCGATTTTGCAAATTTCATTATATAATCATTTATCATACACAATTAATAGAATAGTTAAATTAATCAACACATTTATTTTATATGTTTCAGTTAATCAACATATCTTTTACATTTATATTGATATACTATATTTTATTTGGTAAGAAAAAATCAAGTCAAAAAGGGTGTTACATTTATATTGATCTACTATATTTTATTTGCTAAGAAAAAATTAAGTCAAAAGGGGGAGGGGGAGGGGGAAGGATTCGAACCTGGGTGTTCTGCAAAGAAACATGGGGCAGAAGCCATAGGGCTGAGTCACAATTATTGATACATAGTCGCATGCATCTCTTTTGAATAGATCCGAGAACTAGGCGTGGCGCACCGAGCCGAAGTGCGCCACGGTTACGCTACACGTGACGCACCGAGGGGGTGGTGCGCCACGGCTATTGCGAGTCCAGATCTATAGAGATCGAGTCGTTCCCCTTCTTCACAATCATTCTCTATCGGCGACTACATATGATCCTTTCTCAGCCTCCGCCACCGCCGCCCTAGCTTGCCTCTCGCTTGCCTCCGCCTAGCCACCGCCGCCCTAGACCTAGCCTCCGTCCTCCCTCTCACCACCGCTCACCACCACCAGAGGCCACCACAACGAAGACCGTAGAGGAGAAGCGCCCTAGCCCTAGCTGATCAGGATATAATAGGGGTCCATGGTGAATGTACATGCTTGAGTTGGAAAGAAATATTAAGTCTCACTGATGATTATTTTAAGGTGAAATCTTTCCTATTATTAAATATTGTTTGTGATTATATGAATGTTATACTACCTAAGCTATGTTATTATTTATTAGCAGGGTTATTGATAACACAAACATGAATGGAGGAAGACCTCAAGGCATACTGGAAAACAAGATGGAGCTGCTGGAAAATAAGAGTACAAATGGTGAAAACAATTGTGGAAGAGGGAAAGCAAATGTGCAAGTGTGGAAAACAACTCCAGGAATGTTCTTCCACACTAAGGAATGGTGAAAACAAGAGGAGGGCGCCCCGTTGAAGATCAATGCACCATATAGAAAGTCCTAATTCAATTAGGCATGGCATGTATGCCATAATGGCCGAACCCCCTAAATTGGGTCGATTTGTATCCCTTCCTAGTCCAAGTAGGAGTCCTAGTAGAGTCCTCCTAGTCCAAGTAGGAGTCCTAGTAGAGTCCTCCTAGTCCAAGTAGGAGTCCTAGTTGAGTCCTAGTCCTAGTAGAAGAGGTGCTTGTGCAAGGAGCCCTCCACCTATATATACTCCCCACCTGCGTGCGGAAGAGGGAGAACAAGTTTAAACCAAAACCAATGAAACCCTAGCCTCTAGTTTGTATTGCTGCTAAGCATACTAGTTGAAGTTTACCCTTGCAAAGTTGCGTGATATCTTGTTATTCCATCTGGGAATAGGGGGATACATGACCACTTGTGATCTTTGATTAGTTGTGCAAGAGTGTGTAGTTGAGAATATCCAAAGAGCTTGATTTTTGTTGCATCTGGCAACAGGGGTCTGCTGAGTGAGAGGTCTCAGTGTAGCACTAGTTATCCACATATCAGAAAAATACAAAAAGAGAGAGAGAGCTCATTGAGAAGATCGGGCCACCCCATATCACTAGCCATCGGTACCAGTAGCGGGAGCCAGGGCTTGGAGAAGGACCGCGACGAGCGGGAACCGCCACCACCACGCCGTCCAGGAGAAGGAGCACGACAGAAGCACCAAGGCCTCCCACCTGCAGGAGCGCCAAGGCCGTCGGCTTCTTCCCCTCAGGCAAGGCCCGAGCGTGAACGACTACACGGAGCTCCCGGGCAACCCACCTCCTAATCCCCTCCCGCCCTGTTCTTGTTCCACGTGCGAGTTGACGATGGTTGGGTCAGAGCGGGCTGTCAAGGAACCAATCGGATCGGAGCTCATCAGTGAGTGGAGCTGCAGAGGCCGGTCGGTCTCCTTGTAGGCTGTCGCTCTTGGTCTGTTCAAACTGCATGACAAAGTGACAGCGACGGGGATTCCATGGTTGATTTTATTAGGCGACTTCTACAGTACCTTTTACTACTAACGCCAGAGGAGTAGTATGAAATCAACCCGTACGGTTCAGATTAATAGGCACGGCTTAGGCCCAGCAGGCCCATGAGGCCGTACGGTTCAGATTAGTAGGCACGGCTTAGGCCCAGCAGGCCCATGAGGCTGTTAAGCGTCAGGCCGGAGGCAACCGTCTCCACCTTCCACTGTGCCACGCGACATCATATGGTTCACACCCCGCCGCCTACAGCCGCCGCCGCCGCCGCCGCCATCTCTACCTGACCCACGGCCACCGCTTCAGCTCGCACACCCCCGAGCACGCCGCCTCAACCTCTTCCCCAACGCTGCCTCGTCCTCCACCTCGCACAGGTCTGAGCACGCAGGCGCCACGTCCACGCCGCCGCCGCCGACTTCACCTCGGACACGGACGCTGCCTCATTCCTCCGCCTCAACTCGTTTCCCAGAGTGTACAGACCCATTCGTTCTACATAGACCTGGCCCGATCTCCGGCTGAGGCATGAGGTATGTGTTCCTCTCTATCATCTAAAGTGATGAACATTAGTTATCTAATACAGAGTAGCAAAGCTGAAGCCATCAATGAACACGAAATTGCTAGTTACCCACACAATTGTTTAGTTCCTTATATTGTTCAACATCATTGAGTTAATAACTTAATATACAACTACTATGAGTTGATAAAAAATTCACTCAAACCTCATCCAACAAAAGCATGGTTATGGTTGCCACATGACACGGATCACTGCGCAAGAGAAAGCTAGTGTGCAATGATAGTCTACAACTATGTTCCGGATAATCCGGTTCTATGATTTAGATGTATGAATAATCCTCGAGGTTTGATTGTATAATTGGTAGTCCTATCTCTTACATGTACCACCTCTTCCGGAAAAAAGAACCTTGATTCTGATATATGTGACTGATAAGTGATAACCAATAACCCTAAGACAGTAAGGCTCTAACTGACTACTACTATCAGCATAATACAGCTAGGATTTTGAAGAGACTTTAAGTAGAGCACGCCCGGTTGTCTACACTGAATATGTTGCTTAGAGTTGACTGTAAGTATACTCTAGAATATACTGAATGTTAGATTCTAGAGTCTAGATACTACTCATTAGAACTTAGATTGTCCAAAAATTTCAATTATAATTTGAGCATTTACGTCATACTCAATTTGTTTTTTTTACTTTTAGTGCTAAAAAGACAGAGAGGGGAGAAAATAATATATGTTAAAAGAGACAAATAGTTTGAATAATATATAGCTATATTGGTGATTGCATCAATGGAAAGAGCTCATCTTGTTACAGCACTCCCACCATATGGCTCTGGTTTTAAAAGAGACAAATAAGTGATAAAGTGATTTTACATTATATATTTTTAATAGCTACACTTGTACTGGAAGCCCTTTGTGATTTTTAATAGGTTGATTGTCTTATACTTGATTGCGCACTAGTAATGGTATTGGAAAATAATTTTGAGGTTTTATTCTTCAAAACAATTTTGTAGGTAATAAAGGTGCTCAGGAAGATTGGAACAGGGCTCAGTAAAGGTGTTCATGGAGATTGGAAAAGGGCTATTACCCCGTCAGTGCAAGCATGAGATCTTGATATAAAACAATACAAGCTCCATTATCTCAAGAAAATCTAATAAGGAGTTGTTAGAAAAATCCAATCATATTTTATGATGCTGAACTTAACCCTTACGATTCGGATTAGATGTTATTGAGTTTTGACTTCAGATTCTTAGCATCTTATGTTACTTGTTGCATATTCACGCAGGGGAGGAATCTACTAAATGATCAGGTTGTGGCAAATAAACATATCGGAACTGTATTCTGTATTGTCGAACAATGTACTGATGAGATCTCTGAGTATATCAGCTAGCTCAAGGAACATCATATGTAACTGAGTTGATGTTACTTGTAGCTTAGGGTTGGACAATAAAATGCAATATGTGCAAACTAGGAGCCGTGCACATAGGCCATCTATTGCTGCAGTAATACTATGATGAATTTTATGCATTATACTCTCCAAAATAATACCGTGATGTGTGGATTTATTTGTTCCAGTATTCAGGTTATTTGCATTGCCATAAGGCTGATGCATTCATTCTCGCTAAATTAGATCTAGTTTGGATTTTCATTACTAGCTTCCTATCACTGCTTTCCTCTTCTCTTCCAGACCAGTAGTATGGAACGAACTCAGTCAGTATCCTGCAGCACGTGATTTGCAACCAGCAGCATTACAAGGCCAGGACTACACTTCGCTAGGTTGCGAACTGAATATTGCGTTGTGTGTCAGAAAGTTTTTTGTGCGCGCCGGCGACCCCCATCCGAGGGAGGCGAAGGCAACGAGTACCTCTGGTTTGTCGCCGGAGGCATGCATGAGCTGGGGCTTCTATTTCGTGTGAATTGGGAATTTTTTTTGTTGATCCGCCCTTTTTTTTTCTGAGCGTTAGATTTATTAGGGGAATTCTGAGCGTTAGATCAACCGTGCCTGGACAACGTTTCAGTAACTTGGTCTTGGCCCGGGACCAAACTACCGTCATGGCCCGAGGACTAACGGATTTTAACATAGGCCAGCGCAGATCTGCCATCTTGGGCCAGGGCCCATCTGCTTGTGGTGTCGATATGGGACTAGTATGAATTGTACTGGTCAGCTTTTTAACACTAGTATGAATTGTTCCGGACCTTTGGATGTACAAAAATAGATGGCTATTATTCATTTGAGGGTACTGTAGAACACCTCTTTTATTACCAGGAAAAATATCGACGCTTTTTTGCCTTGACATTATTGTCCTGCTCGAACGTCCATTCTTGTTCGTCAGGTTGTCTACTATGTTAGATAGTCACATGCGTCGAACTTGGCAGCCATGGTGCCTCGTTGGTCGCCCATTAGTTCCATTACTCTACTTGACTTAAGCATGCTCGAATTTACATGTTGAAGTAGTTAGAATACTTCAACATCCCTAAAATGGTACTCCCTCTGTTCCAAAATAAATGACTTCATTTTGTCCAAAGATGCATGTACGTAGACATGTTTTAGTCTACATACAAGCATGTTTAGACAAATGAAAGTCATCTATTGTGGAACGGAGAGAGTATGAAGCGAACAAAGCACAGCTGAAAATTGTTATAAGTACAGTGGCATACAAGAAATGTGTGCTATTGCTCAGTATGTAGAAGTTTTACGAACTCACTGAAATTTGCACCAGAAAACAACTATTTCAATAGCTTGAACTGGAACCCAAAGAGGATGAATTATACACAAAAGCTCAAATAACCACCAGCACAGCATCCTTACATGTATACAGTGGGAAACAAAATGCAGTAATTAACTTGCATGTGCTAAGTGTTCAGTGTTGAAAATAAATTTTCTGCTAAAGTTTAGGATTGAAAAATGGTATCTCATTCGATATAGCATGGATTAAAAAAATGAATCGAGAAATCCAACACGACTCAGCAGTACTTGCGTGTGTGATCAGAAAAATAGTCAAGTTTTCATCAGAATGAATCGTGAGTACTACGCTGATATACCGTCCTACTTATCAACAAAATAAAGATGAAATCCAACCCGATGCTAATGGAACTCATTCATATAACTCTTAAGGGAATTCAGGTTAGCAGCCCTAATCTAAACTATCTGAACTTATCACATATTTCCATGTAAGGCCCATGAGATTTCTGGATAATGCAACAACCAGTTCAGACCATTATATATGTCTAATTTGCTAGTACTACTTCAAAAAAAAATTGATGCGACTTTCAAACATCTGCAGAGGGGACATCTAGTAATAACCAGATGTGCTAGCATCTTCCAGCCATGCATTATACTGAAAATTATCAAGGTCTGATCAACCATGCTGGTACCACTTGGTCCATACATCTAGCAATCAGAAGTTGGTGAACCGAGTCTGCCAAAGAGACGTAGCAGTGAGATTGCGTACCGCAAATTCAGAATGCAGTCGGATGAGCAAGATGCACTAGTAATGTTGTTTCTGAACTTTTCCTATATGTCCATATTAGAGCGACAGATTCAGAAGACAGGACCATAGACCAATATACAGTATCAAGCCGAAATTATCATATAACAATTTTGAGCTGTGCTTTGTTAGCTTCATATACTTCAATATTCTAGCTAGGAAGTAGCTAGAATACTGTAAAATGTAGCATAGCACTAGATGCTGTGAAGCATCTGACGAGTTTAGTCCTAGCTGGCCATTATGCCAGCTCGATCACGTCTTTTGGCGCAGCTTCTCCTCCTTGTTGCACTAAACTAAATCACTCTACAGACTAGCCGAGACGATCGAGTCCTCTGCTCATCACAGCGACCGCACGCGCGTCGCAGTTCGGCGCCTAGCTTTTGCTGCCGAAAAGGACAGAAAACTGTTTGCTAGTTGTTTTTTTGGTTGCAAATTTCTCCTTGATATATGTGTTTGACTAGAAGCAGCACAAAAAGGTCAAATTTATTTTTAAGTATATGTTACATCTTGACATGCTTGATGAGATCATATTCTGAATTATGTGAAAATAAGTGTCCAGACCAACTCATATTACTCTGCACTTCCATTTCATTCTGCTGGGTGATGTTAAGAAACATGATAAGCATGATAGGAAACTTGTGTACTCAGCCTTTGTGGTTTATTCTGCTGGATTATTCTTTTGCTACGTAGTAGGAGTACTAATTACAGAGAGCAGGATCTGATACTAAGTTTGGGAAAATGCTAGGAAAATAGATTATTGGACCTGGTACTAATTTATTTGCATGCTACTGCTTGAGACTGGAATATTTAAATTCTGGACCTGGTACTAAATCACTTGAGTTGTGGCTGATTTTGGAGATGTTCTTGATCAGTTGTGGCAGATTTTTGAAGGTGTTCTTGAGTTGTGGCTAAATTAATGTCAGAATATGGCAATGTGTTCTTGCTGTATAAACAGTAGTGACATTGTTTGTAAATGAATATGAGACCAACTAGAGAAACTATGTCCGGCCATCGAGCCGTGAAATCTTTTACAGGGAATTTCAATTGAGTTGCCCATTTTCGCCGAAATATTGATTAATTTCCGTTTCGGTGATAATCGGGTGCTCTAGTGTTAGAAAATTAGCAAAGGTCATGCCGGATTTTCCGGTGAATTTAGGATTTAGCCGTTTTCTCGTGATCGAGTAGTATGTAGTTTTTTTTGCCTTTAGAATAACCAAAAAAATTTCCCCTGCAAAACATGGCAAACAACGACGAGGTCGGCGGTTCTAAGCTGTTCTGGCAAATCTCTTAGGAAGAAGAGAAGGAATACGATCCGACAGCGGATGCCGGGGATGACGCCACCACTAGTGGCAGCGGGGATACCACTAGTGGCGCCGTCCACGGGGATGAAACCACTGATGCCGGCGGTCAGACGGATGGTGGTATCAAAGCCGAGAAGAAGATGACAACGAGAAAACGGAAAAGGAACACTCTCCGCACCTACCGTGAAACGTTCACGGAAGTGTGCCCCAAAGGTTATCCTCTCGCGCCTGATTTGGTGGTCAAAGGATACGGAAACCAAATTGTGTGAATGGTACGGGAGACTGTCAAGATCACCACCGATGATCTAAGGAAAACAGAGAATACCCATTACCGGGTCCTTCTCTTCAGAAAGTTGCATGGACGATACAAGTACCCGCATCCGCCAAATGAGCCGCTTAAGTACAATAACGACAATCTAGAGGGGAATCCAGTCAACAATTCTGCCATGGTTAAGATGAACAACGCCTTGCCCAACTGGAAACACCGGGTGAAGGTTGCGCTCTTCAACGACAAAAAAGTTTTGAGGAAGTTTTATCGAGTGAGTCGAACATCACCGAAGCTGAACTCCGGGACTTCAAGCTAATTTGCGAGAGTGAAGCCGCCAAGGCTCATAGTGAATGGGGGCAGAAGCTGCGGGAGTTGACATCGATGCCCACAAACTTTGATGCGGCGGTTATAGAGCCGCGATTCCCAATTTGGAGAAGGAGGAAGCCGCACGTGCAGCACGGGGCATCCCTGACCCCCTCGCAAAGTACTCTCCGCAGAATAAAAACTTCATCCAGGCCCGGTTTGCATATGACCCAGTAGCTAATGACTATACTACCTATGATGAGAAGGTGAAGGAGTTGTATCGTAACTTGGTAAGTGAATACACCACCCTAATTGGTTTGCTCCCGACGATCAAGTCGATTGCATCATATTGTACTGGTGGAATTCTAAACGGTTCACGCTACTTGCGCAGAACATGGACACCAATAGTGGTGGAAGCTCGGCATCCATGCCGTCGCTGCACGGTCCGTGGGACGACCATTTTAACAGGGCGGTGAACATGACGAAGGGGAAGGATAAGCATAAAAGGCTGTCAGGTGGCCGATTTAGTACTACAAGGAGCCCAAGGAGGCAAAAAGGGATAGAAGGAAGGCCATCCAAGATGTCCAACGTGACGAAGCCCGCGATCGCGAGACTGCGGACCTCAAGTCTGAAGTTGGCGATATTCCGAATATTGTCAATAAAGCTTTGGCAAAACATATGGGCAACATTTTGCTTTCCCTATTCTCGGTGGTTACTCAATGGGATCACGGAGGTCGACAGGGGTCGTGCCCCGTGTCTAGCATGCAGAGCAGCAACTCGAGACACATGTCCAGAGTCTCGCCGGCCAACGCCACGGTGGCGGACCCACTGGTGACTCCGCCCGCCTACAACACGGCGCCGATGGTTACTCCGCCCGCCGCTAGCCGCCTGACCATCCGTTCCGCGCCCACAGTCGGCGGTCCTACACCAAATGAAGAGCGTGCACCAACGAACAACCGCATGGTCATCAGTTGCACGGCCGCCTCCGGCGGTCCCTCGCCAGTCATCACTGGCACGTCCGCCGTCGTTGGCCCCTCGCTGCTAGAGGAGCTTGAAGCCATCGCCAGCCAAGTAAATAGTTAAGTGTGGGAGAGTCGATCCGCTTCATCTTCCTTTGCCTTAGAATGGCATCTCTGACGCCCTGCATGTTTTTCGCAGAACGCCGATGTTTCATGCACACTCCTACACACAGTGGATTGTGTGTTGAAGGATGTGTCCATGGGTATGATCGTCCAACCGGCAATCCGCATGTTGAACAATAGGCCGATGCGAGATGGCGTATATAGAGTTCGAGTGCTTCTGGTGCTAGCGGGCTATGACGACTTGTTACCTCCCATTCAACCCTACCAGGAAGAAGATGACCCCGAGACCCTGACGCTGATCCAGTGCCAACCCTGGAATATGGAATAGACGAAAAGCCAGATTCGCCTGGGGAAGAGGGGTGCCACCCCGCAGACATCACCTCTAGAACTGCCAGCACGAGGTTCCACCTCGAAAACAACCCCTCTAGAAGCGCCGGAGCGGAGCCATGGCAAGAGCGTCGTAGCGCCGTCGCCTACGCCTGACTTACTGGTGGGTGATCATGACATGGAGATGGAACAACACCTGGCGGAAGACGATCTTGATGACTTCGATTTCATTGCCGATGACTTTGATGGCAGACAATACATTCCTCCTCTCCCAGAAGAAGAACCCTACCATAGCACAGAGGCTCGTGATGAGGCTCCTGCCACGGATAAATCCAGTTGCAAGCGTCTGTTCGGTTCTCAGGACGACACGCCTCCAGATGTCGGCCCCTGCACTGAGACTCAGAAAAGCGCGAAGGGAGGAGTTATTTTCAGCCCTGGAACAATCCGTAAGGCGGCCAATGAGGAGATTGAGAAGGAATGTCTGCCGAAGACGCCGAAGCTGCGGAAAAGAGGACCTAGATCCAAGGACGCAAAGTCCGCGAGCCAGCCTGCTAATATGCCGCTCCGTGTTCAGGACGGGCCACCTACATCGAAGGATATGACGAAGGTGCATGTGATGGGTCGGCCGATGCTTCGGAAAAACCTGCTCGAGAACGCAAGTGGGGATATGCGGAGTTTGCATGACACCGTTCTTTATCTCGTAGGGCGCCTTATTGAATCCATGGGTCCATCATACCCGGTTTTCATTTCCACGGTGCCGAAGGACTTAGGCTTCGTCCATTCAACCGGCGCGGATAGGATAGTCCTGCGGTTTTCGGACATATTCGATATGTTCCATAGCAATCTGCTGCACTACTCCATCATCAGCCTATACTCGCTCAGTATGGCGGTGCAGATCGTCAGGGATAGTACACCGGGCGTCGCGATGGTGGACTCCTCCTACATGCGCCATTACGTGCTATGCTCCATTGGGAAACAGGTAGTCGCGTCGACATATCTCCAGAACTTCATGCTGGCGAACCAGACCAAGGATTACATCCTCGTGCCTTATTTTACCCGGTAAGTAAATATTCTTAGCCGAATCGAAAGTGCTTTCTTTAGTTTTCATCGCTCCTTTCCTACATTTTTTTTGGATTGTTCCGTGCAGATATACACAATGCACACTCATCTGCATTTGTATAAGTCATTCGCATGCCACGTTTCTCGACTCAGGGAGTGCGGTGAAGAAAGACTACTCCACCGTGAAGACAGTTCTGAATAATGCTCTCACCGGCTACCACGCAAAGGGGCGCAGACTCAATAGGGAGAAGTTCGTTCAGGGCGCTTGGGTGTTCACCCACACGACGGATTTCTCCTACGTCAAGCAGCCGTCAGGCAGTAACAGAGACACCTACTATGTCATCCATCACATGCGGGCGTACGTACGGGATCAGCAGTACCTTATTATGCCTAGTCAAATCAAAGACTGGGTCTCCCACTTGTCGATGGTCGGCGATGACAAGGTTAGAGAAGAAATATATGATATCCAGAAGTGCTTTGCCACAAATATAGTTCATGAAGTGGTGAACAAGAGTGGGACATTTCACTTCCGGTTCCCTATGCCGAACCGCGACATAGTGTCGCACCCGGACTTCTAGAGGATACTCACAGTCCGCTAAACAGTAGATAAATGGCTTACGGGGCATACCGGCACCCGCATCTCAATATGAGTAGGCCAACACGTAAACGTGTGACAACTATCTTCTACTATTCATCGTCTGCGTCAACCATCCCATAGAAATCCGACTACTTCCATTGACGTACTTCATAACATACACACATGGTACGTCAACGGCATTTGAACAAGTGATATCACAACAAATCTCTAAGACACAAAATAAATAGAAATAAGTTGCAAATAGCTCTCACTAGAGCAGAGATAGCAGATACAATCATCCAGAGGACACATGTCCCAACAAGTCATCATTACATCACAGCGGAAGTATCCAAAGTGTCTGAGTACAGACAAGATCCAAATAGGCCTAAGAGGCCGGAAACGAAAAGACGAAGCCCATCCACGAAGTCTCGGATCCTGCCCGGGTCCGCTATCTACTCGTCAGCAGCCTCGTCATACTCCACGTAGTAGCCACCATGGGGATCCTCGGAAACGTAGTCTGCAGAACACGCAGCCCCAAAGGGGTCAGTATAGACGAGTACTGGCAAGCAAGACGCACAAGATACCAAAGTGTACCCGGCAACACCAAGTACAGATGCTTTGGGTTCAACGGAAGAATAGGTGATATAAAGTTGCGGCAGCGGGCTGCTCTAACCAACTACAGAGACTCGCTACAACTTCCGGCTAAGAGAAAGGGATAAGATAGCGTATCGGAACCAACTACCAACAACCTCAACCAAACCCATCCTGGATTTCGCCCCTTATCCAAAGAAGCAATCCGAGGATAACTCACACAGTTGGATTAATGATGGTTCAGGTTATTGTGTCAATAGACCTATTACTAGTCAACTTATTATTGATTACGTATAAGTTGTCTAATCCTTGTTAGCCAGCCCTATCACCAAGTCATCCATAACCGCGGACAACACGGCTTCTCGAGAAGATTTAACCCTGCAGGGGTGCACCAATTTGGCCGTACACGTAAGAATACCCCGCCAGAGGGAAATGCACTTCCACCAAGCGAGGCACTCAACACAACCCAACTCTTCTTCGCATCAAGCCCAAAGAACCCCGTGCAATTGAGCGCACGGCTAATCAAGCCCCACGAAGAAAAGGGGACCCTCATAGCACTCTAAGAACGTGTCTCCCTAAATGCCGACTACAAAAGTTTCCACCCTGGCCTCGGGTTCGTACCTACATATGCATGCGGCAAATGGAAAACCCGAACTAAATGAGGCGATTTGGACGAGATGCGAATCGAATCAAATTGAGGGGGGGCGCCCATACACGCTTCCCACATGCGGTTAGCGCGCTCATCATGGATATAGAGGACAAGAACTTTTCCTGAGTTCGACACTAGCAGGCCTCAAAACCATACCCGGCCTCCTGCCGGTGCCTTATCATCAAATTAGCATTACCTCAAACATTAACAGGTTGTTGTTTAACATCGAGCCCCAGAACATAATAAGTAAGGTAACCGAAATAACGGACAACAGACTCGAGCAGTAACAACCCTAGGCATGCTAGTAAGACACAGGCAACAAGCAATGGGGTTATAGGTGTGGAGGATAGGCTATATCAGGGTTACAGGATAACATGTGATAGGATCGGAACACAAGCATCGAATCTTAAGGCTAGCAGGATAGACAACGAAAAGTATCGATATCCGGTGTGGAAAGGACACAATGGTTCATGTGAGTGAATACTTGCCTGCAAACTCAGTAGCCTGGTACTGGGCTAACTCCTCAGAAGTAGTGTCGTAAACCTCATATGTCTCAACGTCGTCATCTATTCGGGAAGAAGCAAACAAACAACGCAGAGAAACAAACAATCAATAACATGGCATAATGCACAAACATGGGATGATGCATGGCAATTTAATTGATGCATCAATGATAAGCTAGTTGGCATGGTAACATAATTAAATGGACCTATATGCAATTTGGATTGCATATGGAAAGCCCATGAATTAGGGTTGGATTAAATGATCTACAACTAACCATCATGTGAAAGTTGATTAGAATGATGCATGGATGATGAAAAACAAAAGGAAAACAACAATAGATTCAATTTGATATGTTGTTTACCAAGTTTGGAATTTTATTTATTAAGTTATGAAATTTTGGTTTCTTAAAGGAGTTACAGAAGCATTTGTTGTTTTCACCAATTTTAATTGTTCAAAATAGATGACAAAGTTCATATTTGGAAAGTACACAAAATTTTAGGTGGAATACATGTTTCATTTGTTGAAAAAGGAATTAAGATGAATTAATTATGAATTAAACAAGTTTAAACAAGGTTTAAATGAATTTAATTTAAGTATGAATTTATTTGAATTTTTATTTGTTCAAAACATTAAATAAAATTCATATTTGAAAATATTATATTTTTTTGGCTTGAAAACATATTTTATATGTTCAAAAAGAATTTAATTTGACCAAGTTATGAATTTAGCAATTTTAAATGATTTAAACAAGGTTTAAATTATTTAACCAATTTTAATTATTCAAAACAGGAAAAAAAAATTTGTATTTGAAAAGGTGGTTCAATTTTGCATGGAAAACATATTTCATATGTGCCATCTGAATTAAGTTGGAATTAGTTATGAATTTGACCAAATTTATAATGAGTTGTTTGAATTTGAATTTTGAAAACATTTGAATTGTTCAAAATAGTGAACAAACTGCATATTTAGAAAGTTCATTTTATTTAGAGTGGTTTACATGTCTTACATTTTGAATTTGGATCTGTTTTGCAATTTTTATAGGGGTTTGAAAACCAGGGACTAATCTGTAAATAATCAGGGACTTGGTGGTAAAAGAAAAAGCCAGAAAAAGAAATACACCTCGCAGTGACCTAGCCTAGGCCACTGACAAGGGGGGCCCTGGCCACCGTGGCGCCTATGTGGCGTGCGGGGTCGCTGATAGGGGGCCCCACCTGTCAGCGCTTGTTGAAAAAGCTTGGATTTTATTCCGCGAGGGGGGGACTCGAACCCACGCCCTCGTGTGCGTGTGCGCAGCACGCTGACACTGGGGTGTGCTGCTGTTCTTGTCAGTAGAGAGGCGCGCGGGGGTATAAGGTTTAGTTTCAATCTTAGACTGACGAAACTGAATTTTCTTAAGTTAACTGAAACACGGCGAGGCACAGATCGTCGACGGCGGCTACTGCACTGCTGCTGCTGCTCGTGGGCGGGTGCAAGGCACTGTGTACGTGTGCTTGCAGGCGAGGGTGCAGAGAGGAAGGGATGGAGGGGATCGTGCTCACCGTGAGGGGTAGAAGAAGAGGAGCTCGGTGCGGTGGACAGTGGACGACGGCGAGGTGGAGGGAGACGGCGGCGGCGAACCAAGGGCTCCCAGTCACGGATGAGTTGTCGAGGAGGAAGGTGGGAGTACGGGGCTTCGATTCCCGCAGCTAACCTGCTCGGAGGGAACCCATGGCGCCGATGATCACCGGAATCTGTTGCGGTGGCGGTGGTGGTTCAGAGATCAGAGAGGCAGAGGGAGGAGGAGAAAGGAAACGGCGGCGGTGGAGAGAGAGAGAGGAGGAGGATAAGCTAGGGCACGGGGAGGAGCTCGTGGCCGAGATTATAAGGAGGAGGGGGAGGTGCTGCTGTCCGTTCCCTCCTCGGTTGCTCGACGTGGACAACTCCGATGGGCGCCGTACAGAGGTAAGGGAAAGGGGGTAGGCAGGCCGTGGGCTGGTGGGCTGGGCTGGCCTGCCCCCTTCTCTCTCTCTTTTATTTTTGTTTTTCTGTTAACTGATTCTATTTTTTGTTTTTTTTTGCAGAAAAAGAAAAGGAAGAAAAGGAGAGAAAAGAATGGTTTTTGGGGGTTTTAAAATTTGGGAAAAAAGTTTATAGGTTGTTTATTTCAAAAGGCCAGCTGTGCAAGTGTTTGTTTTCAAAAGTTTGAATTTCTGTTACTGTTTGAACATAATTTAACAAAAAGCAAACATTCTAAAGGTGTTTTCATACTTGGGATGTTACAAAACGCCCCCCTTGAAGGAATCGCGCCCCGAGATTCCTACTGAGAAGAGAAAAGGTCCGGATACTTCTTGCGAGGATCCTCTTCGGTCTCCCACGTTGCCTCTTTATCGGAATGATGAGACCACTGCACTTTCAAGAACTTTGTGCTCTTGTTGCGAGTTTTACGCTCGGTCTCATCGAGAATTCGAACAGGGTGCTCCTCATAAGAGAGATCTTCTTGCAGTTCAATGGAATCATGATCAACTGCACGATCTGGATCTTTGAAACACCTCTTGAGCTGTGACACGTGAAACACATCGTGCACCTTGGATAGCTTTTCCGGAAGTTCAAGACGATAAGCATTTTTTGCACGCCTTGAGAGAATGTTGAAAGGACCAATATATCTTGGTGCAAGCTTTCCTTTGACACCAAAACGATGAGTGCCTCTGAGGGGAGTTACACGGAGATATGCTTTGTCACCAGGTGCATAGATCATATCCCTGTGCTTGCTGTCATAGTAGCTTTTCTGACGAGACTGAGCAATCGTGAGATTATCACGAATGATGCGAACTTTCTCTTCGGCTTCCTTAACAATGTCAGGGCCTAAGAGTGAACATTCACCAGCTCCAGACCAATTGATTGGACTCCTGCATCTGCGGCCATAGAGAGCTTCAAATGGTGCCATGCCTAGGCTTGCCTGGAAGCTGTTGTTGTAGGAGAATTCAGCATATGGAAGACATTCCTCCCATTTCATGCCAAAGGAGAGACCACATGCTCTGAGCATATCCTCGAGAATCTGATTGACTCTTTCGACTTGCCCTTGAGACTAAGGATGGTAGGCTGTGCTGAACAGAAGTTTGGTGCCCAAGGCTACTTGAAAGCTTTTCTAGAAATGAGAAGTGAAGATGCTTCCACGGTCTGAGCTTATTTCCAATGGAACACCATGAAGAGGAACAATCTTTGCTGTGTAGAGCTCTGCTAACTGACTAGCTGAGATTGTTTCTTTGACAGGAAAGAAGTGAGCTACTTTAGTGAGACGATCAATGACAACGAAGATTGCATCGTTGCCCCTCTTGGACTTTGGAAAACCAGTGACGAAGTCCATTTCAATCATGTCCCACTTCCACTCAGGGATTTTCAGAGGTTGAAGAAGACCGGCTGTTTTCTGATGAACTGCCTTAACACGTTGACAAACATCGCTTTCAGAAACGTATTGAGCAATTTCACGTTTCATGTCAGGCCACCAATACAGTGTCTTGAGATCCTGGTACATCTTTGTACTTCCAGGGTGTATGGAGAGAGGAGTTTCATGAGCCTCCTTGAGAATGACATCTTTGAGACTTTGAAATTGAGGAACTGCAATGCGTCCTTCGAAGAACACAGTTCCCTTGTCATCAATTGAGAAGGACTTAAATTTCTCCTTGCCTTCTTTGATGTGCTCTACCATCTTCTTGATTTCAGCATCACGAAGTTGTTCAGAACGAATCTTGTCCTCGAGAGTTGGACTGGCTGTCAAGTTCGCAAGATAGCCTTGAGGAACAAGACCAAGGTTCAGCTTCTGGAATTCTTCATGAAGAGGAGGTTGGCTTTCCATGATCATGAGATTATCGCAATACGACTTGCGACTGAGAGCATCGGCCATAACATTAGCCTTGCCTGGATTGTAAGAAATGGTAAGATCAAAGTCTTTAATCTTTTCAATCCATCTCCTTTGCCTGAGGTTTAGATCTGGTTGAGTGAAGATGTATTTCAGACTCTTATGATCGGAAAAGATTTCAGTGCGATTACCCAACAAGTATTGTCTCCATTTCTTGAGGGCAAACACAACTGCTGCAAGTTCAAGGTCATGAGTGGGATAATTGAGCTCATGTGCGTTCAACTGACGTGAAGCATAAGCCACAACTTGACGTTCTTGCATAAGAACTGCACCTAGACCTTGGAGAGAAGCGTCACAGAATATCTGAAAAGGTTTGGAAGGATCTGGGCCAACCAGAATTGGTGTAGAAGTGAGTTTAGTCTTGAGGAGATTAAAACTTTCATCACATTGTGGAGACCAAACGAACTTCTTGTCCTTCTTTGTTAGGTCAGTGAGAGGTTTGGCAATCTTGGAGAAATTTTGGACGAATCGACGGCAATAGCTAGCCAAGCCAAGAAAACTTCTTACTTGCTTCACCGTCTTTGGAGGTTTCCAATCAACAATTGCTTTAACCTTTTCTGGATCAATGGCTATGCCCTTGGCAGAGATGATATGACCAAGGTAAGCAACTTCTGGAATCCAGAACTCACATTTGGAGATCTTGGCATATAGACGATGCTCGCGAAGTTTCATGAGAGTGAGACGAAGATGTTCTTCATGCTCTTCCTCAGATTTTGAGTAGACAAGAATGTCATCAAGATATACCACAACGAACTTGTCGAGGTATTCGTGGAAGACAGAATTCATGAGTCGAGAGAATGTCGCCGGTGCATTGGTGAGACCAAAGGACATGACGGTGTATTCATATAGACCGTAGCGAGTGGTGAAAGCTGTTTTTGGGATATCTTCTTTTCTGATCTTTATTTGATGGTAACCCATTCTCAAGCCCAACTTGGAGAATATTGAGGCTCCAGCAAGTTGATCAAAAAGATCATCGATACGAGGAATTGGATACTTGTTTTTGATGGTTTTCTCGTTAAGAGGACGATAGTCAACAACGAGTCTCTTTGTGTGATCCTTCTTCGCAACGAACAGAGTTGGGCAACCCCATGCCGAGGAACTAGGTTGAATGTAACCTTTTTCCATGTACATGTCAATTTGTTCCTTTAACAACTTCAGCTCGGGAGTTCCTATCTTGTAAGGATGCTTAGAGATTGGAGCAGTAACTGGTTCAAGCTCGATCACGAACTCAACTGCTCTGTCCGGAGGCATCCCTGGCAACTCTTCTGGAAAGACGTCAGGGAATTCGCAAACCACCGAAACATTTTCAAGTGAAGGTAGAGGTTTTGCATCGAGGGTGCATAGCTGAATGGAACTTGATTCATTTGGAGAATAGACTATCTGGCCAGAAGGGTGGAACAGAGTTATTGACTTTTGAGCACAGTCAATTTTTGCTTTATTAGCCTTCAGCCAATCCATACCAAGAATGACATCAATGTCAGAATTTCCCAGCAACATGAGAGAAGCAAGGAATATGCGACCTCCAATTAGGATTTGATTGTCCTTACTTATCTTGGAAGTCAACATTTGTGATCCCGGGGAGTGAAAAGTGATTTGATTGCTTAGTGGAACCACAATTAGGTTGTTTGTTGCGGCAAAAGTCTTTGACACAAAAGAATGTGACGCTCCGGTATCAAACAACACTTTAGCTGGAATAAAGTTTACGGGGAATGTACCGAGAACGACATCAGGAGCTTCCTCAGCTTTGTCGATCTTGACATGATTCACCCTTGCGGTCCACCCGACAGGCCTGTTGTTGGAGTTGAAGGCCTTAGGCGGGGTAGCGCGCACCATTGCCTGGTTTGTGTTGGGACAAGGTGGTAGTGGAGGTAGCTGCCTCTGCGTGCACTTGTCAGCGTAGTGCCCCATCTGCTTGCACTTGTAGCAAGTGACGACACGAGGAGGCCCTGGCCTTGGCTGCCCCATCGAAGCCCTTGGATCATGCATCTGAACAGGGTTGGGTGGGCGGGGAGCGAAGCCTGGGGAAGCTTGGGCGTATGGAGCCCGAGTGACAGCACCATTTGGCACCCAGATGCGGCGTTTCTGTGGAGGGGTGGTCATGTTGGAGGAGGAACCACCCTCACGCGAGTGCTTGCGAGACTCCTCGAACGCCTTGCGCCCATTTTCTTCATTGAGCGTGGTGTTAACGAGCTCCTCGAAGTCTTTGGCCTTGACATTGGTGAGGGCATATTTGAGCTCCGGGTTAAAACCTCTGCGGAACCTTGCCATCTTCTTAGCTTTAGTGGACACCTCGTCTCCAGCGTATCGAGCGAGGCGTTTGAACTCACTCTGATAGCCGATGACGTCCAACTTGCCCTGCTTGAGAGAACAAAACTCTTCACGCATCCTTTCCATGAGACCATCTGGAATGTGGTGCTTCAGGAAGGCTTCCTTGAAACAATCCCACGTGACTGGCATCCCAGTTCTCATGGCCTGGAAGTTCTCCCACCAAGTAGCTTCCTGACCCTTCAGCAGATAGGAGGCATACTTGACTTTGTCTTCCTCAGCTACGTGTGCAATCTCTAGAGCCTTGGCTATCTCACGGATCCAGTCATCAGCGTCCAGAGGCTCGCGTGTTGCCACGAAAGCTCTCGGGCCCAGACTGAGAAACTCCTTGATGCTGACTCGTGGAGCTGTCTGGTTGATGTGCTGATTAGCCTGAAACTGGGCCATCTGCGTCATGACTTGGGTCATCTGAGTCAACAGCTCCGTGATTGGCGGTGGCTCAGGCAGGCTGTTCCTTGTTGGCGGCATCCTGAATGGAAATGCATTTTAGCACAACAATAGAAAAGGATAGACTTGGCAACCGAAAGAGAGATTATTCCGACGCATGAATAGATAACCAACAGGTACATCGTCACATGTTCAAATACATCAGAATATCCAACACACCATAAATGGTTCGAATGCCAAAGGATAACTAAACATAGCTAAGAATGGATACATCGGTACTCCCATGCTCATCACGCAGGACGGCGGCTAGGAGTACGGCGAGAGGTACGGTGAGGAGGACGCCCACGAAAGTAGGTAGAACGCCGATCCACGTAGATCTGACGTGGTCTGAGACCGACTCTAGGCGTGGTGAAGTACATAGCGTCGACTCCCTGTGCTCCAAAGCGGGGAATCCCAGTGTAACCAGCACCAAGGTTAAGGAGTGGACCTCTGATCGGCTCGTAACCTCCAGCATCTGGCAGACGACGACCAACTGGCTGATCGAAACGTGCAAAGCGCTCGTCTCCAACAAAGTCTGTGGTGTAAGTCGCCAGACGAGTCAAAGCAAGGTAGAGCTGCTCTCTGACTGAAGCCAACTCCTGAGATAGTGTGCGGGCAACTGCGTCACTGTGCCTCACAAACTGAGCGGTGGTGTGCAGCCTGGAGTTATCATGCTCGTAAAAATCCAAGTTGTCGTAGAGAGTGAAGTGAGCTCCCTCCGAAGTGATGTAACCACGGGGGATGTGGCGATAGATAGAATCGTCAAATCCCTAGTAGTCAGCACGAAGGACGGTGAGACTCACATAAGCTGCCTGCTGCACGGCCATATCCACTGTGGAACCTACTGCCTCGTAGCGGTGGACTACGCTCATGCCATCATCTGACAGAATGTAGACGATTTGCCTGGTAGTAGGTCTGCTCAAACTCTCGCTGCTGCTCGTAGACCTGGTACTCTGGTGCCCAACGAAACCCCAGAAAAGTGACCATGTCTCTCAGCATCTCCGGATAACCGGCAGTGCTCTCGCAACGAGTCATACGAACCACCTGCGGGTAGAACCTGAGATCCATCTGCAGATGATCGGGGAAGTTTTGATTAGACGCCGGTAGAAGAACTGAAGTGGCAAGCAACAACAAGGTTTCAACGGACGAAAAGGATGTTGAGAAGAACAGGATATCGAAGCAACATTCGAGAAACACGAGACCAAACACTCCTGAGGTACTACGGATAAACCCATCCGGGCATCTAAAGGATAAATATCTACTGGTTAAGGAATAGAGGATCTGCTTCCGGGGCTTACACGCCTCCGTTCTCAATCGTGAGTAGGCAACATGATAAATCATGTCACAACCACCTCCATTCCTATGGTCTAGTAGATATAACTATCCCAGAGAAACCAGGATACGTGAAATCCTAACTTGAAAGTTTACATGAGAAGAGAAAACAATGTTGCACTTCCTTACCAGAAAAGGGAGGGTGGGTGGGGAAAGAAATAAAAGAACAGAATTCCTACTCTCACGTTTCATTTTTCCTATATAGCTACAAAATAGTTTCTAGACTCGACTGCGACCAGTAAAAGGGATCCTACAGGCAGACAGGCTCTGATACCATTTGTCGCACCCGGACTTCTAGAGGATACTCACAGTCCGCTAAACAGTAGATAAATGGCTTACGGGGCATACCGGCACCCGCATCTCAATATGAGTAGGCCAACACGTAAACGTGTGACAACCATCTTCTACTATTCATCGTCTACGTAAACCATCCCATAGAAATCCGACTACTTCCATTGACGTACTTCATAACATACACACATGGTACGTCAACGGCATTTGAACAAGTGATATCACAACAAATCTCTAAGACACAAAATAAATAGAAATAAGTTGCAAATAGCTCTCACTAGAGCAGAGATAGCAGATACAATCATCCAGAGGACACATGTCCCAACAAGTCATCATTACATCACAGCGGAAGCATCCAAAGTGTCTGAGTACAGACAAGATCCAAATAGGCCTAAGAGGCTGGAAACGAAAAGACGGAGCCCATCCACGAAGTCTCGGATCCTGCCCGGGTCCGCTATCTACTCGTCAGCAGCCTCGTCATACTCCACGTAGTAGCCACCATGGGGATGCTCGGAAACATAGTCTGCAGAACACGCAGCCCCAAAGGGGTCAGTACAGACGAGTACTGGCAAGCAAGACGCACAAGATACCAAAGTGTACCCGGCAACACCAAGTACAGATGCTTTGGGTTCAACAGAAGAATAGGTGTTATAAAGTTGCGGCAGCGGGCTGCTCTAACCAACTATAGAGACTCGCTACAACTTCCGGCTAAGAGAAAGGGATAAGATAGCGTATCGGAACCAACTACCAACAACCTCAACTAAACCCATCCTGGATCTCGCCCCTTATCCAAAGAAGCAATCCGAGGATAACTCACACAGTTGGATTAATGATGGTTCAGGTTATTGTGTCAATAGACCTATTACTAGTCAACTTATTATTGATTACGTATAAGTTGTCTAATCCTTGTTAGCCAGCCCTATCACCAAGTCATCCATAACCGCGGACAACACGGCTTCTCGAGAAGATTTAACCCTGCAGGGGTGCACCAATTTGGCCGTACACGTAAGAATACACCGCCAGAGGGAAATGCACTTCCACCAAGCGAGGCACTCAACACAACCCAACTCTTCTTCGCATCAAGCCCAAAGAACCCCGTGCAATTGAGCGCACGGCTAATCAAGCCCCACGAAGAAAAGGGGACCCTCATAGCACTCTAAGAACGTGTCTCCCTAAATGCCGACTACAAAAGTTTCCACCCTGGCCTCGGGTTCATACCTGCATATGCATGCGGCAAATGGAAAACCCGAACTAAATGAGGCGATTTGGACGAGATGCGAATCGAATCAAATTGAGGGGGCGCCCATACACGCTTCCCAGATGCGGTTAGCGCACTCATCATGGATCTAGAGGACAAGAACTTTTCTTGAGTTCGACACTAATAGGCCTCAAAACCATACCCGGCCTCCTGCCGGTGCCTTATCATCAAATTAGCATTAACTCAAACATTAACAGGTTGTTGTTTAACATCGAGCCCCAGAACATAATAAGTAAGGTAACAGAAATAACAGACAACAGACTCGAGCAGTAACAACCCTAAGCATGCTAGTAAGACACAGTCAACAAGCAATGGGGTTATAGGTGTGGAGGATAGGCTATATCAGGGTTACAGGATAACATGTGATAGGATCGGAACACAAGCATCGAATCTTAAGGCTAGCAGGATAGACAACGGAAAGTATCGATATCCGGTGTGGAAAGGACACAATGGTTCATGTGAGTGAATACTTGCCTGCAAACTCAGTAGCCTGGTACTGGGCTAACTCCTCAGAAGTAGTGTCGTAAACCTCGTCTGTCTCAACGTCGTCGTCTATTCCGGAAGAAGCAAACAAACAACGACGAGAAACAAACAATCAATAACATGGCATAATGCACAAACATGGGATGATGCATGGCAATTTAATTATCAATGATAAGCTAGTTGACATGGTAACATAATTAAATGGACCTATATGCAATTTGGATTGCATATGGAAAGCCCATGAATTAGGGTTGGATTAAATGATCTACAACTAACCATCATGTGAAATTTGATTAGAATGATGCATGGATGATGAAAAACAAAAGGAAAACAACAATAGATTCAATTTGATATGTTGTTTACCAAGTTTGGAATTTTATTTATTAAGTTATGAAATTTTGGTTTCTTAAAGGAGTTACACAAGCATTTGTTGTTTTCACCAATTTTAATTGTTCAAAATAGATGACAAAGTTCATATTTGGAAAGAACACAAAATTTTAGGTGGAATACATGTTTCATTTGTTGAAAAAGGAATTAAGATGAATTAATTATGAATTAAACAAGTTTAAACAAGGTTTAAATGAATTTAATTTAAGTATGAATTTATTTGAATTTTTATTTGTTCAAAACTTTAAATAAAATTCATATTTGAAAATATTATATTTTTCTGGCTTGAAAACATATTTTATATGTTCAAAAAGAATTTAATTTGACCAAGTTATGAATTTAGCAATTTTAAATGATTTAAACAAGGTTTAAATTATTTAACCAATTTTAATTATTCAAAACAGGAAATCAAATTTGTATTTGAAAAGGTGGTTCAATTTTGCATGGAAAACATATTTCATATGTGCCATCTGAATTAAGTTTGATTTAGTTATGAATTTGACCAAATTTGTAATGAGTTGTTTGAATTTGAATTTTGAAAACATTTGAATTGTTCAAAACAGTGAACAAACTGCATATTTAGAAAGTTCATTTTATTTAGAGTGGTTTACATGTCTTACATTTTGAATTTGGATGTGTTTTGCAATTTTTATAGGGGTTTGAAAACCAGGGACTAATCTGTAAATAATCAGGGACTTGGTGGTAAAAGAAAAAGCCAGAAAAAGAAATACACCTCGCAGTGACCTAGCCTAGGCCACTGACAAGGGGGGCCCTGGCCACCGTGGCGCCTATGTGGCGTGCGGGGTCGCTGACAGGGGGCCCCACCTTTCAGCGCTTGTTGAAAAAGCTTGGATTTTATTCCGCGAGGGGGGGACTCGAACCCACGCCCTCGTGTGCGTGTGCGCAGCGCGCTGCCACTGGGGTGTGCTGCTGTTCTTGTCAGTAGAGAGGCGCGCGGGGGTATAAGGTTCAGTTTCAGTCTTAGACTGACGAAACTGAATTTTCTTCAGTTAACTGAAACACGGCGAGGCACAGATCGTCGACGGCGGCTGCTGCACTGCTGCTGCTGCTCGTGGGCGGGTGCAAGGCACCGTGTACGTGTGCGTGCAGGCGAGGGTGCAGAGAGGAAGGGATGGAGGGGATCATGCTCACCGTGAGGGGGTAGAAGAAGAGGAGCTCGGTGCGGTGAACAGTGGACGATGGCGATGTGGAGGGAGACGGCGGCGGCGAACCAAGGGCTCCCAGTCACCGATGAGTTGTCGAGGAGGAAGGTGGGAGTACGGGGCTTCGATTCCCGCAGCTAACCTGCTCGGAGGGAACCCATGGCACCGATGATCACCGGAATCTGTTGCGGTGGCGGTGGTGGTTCAGAGATCAGAGAGGCAGAGGGAGGAGGAGAAAGGAAACGGCGGCGGTGGAGAGAGAGAGAGGAGGAGCAGAAGCTAGGGCACGGGGAGGAGCTCGTGGCCGAGATTATAAGGAGGAGGGGGAGGTGCTGCTATCCGTTCCCTCCTCGGTTTCTCGACGTGGACACCTCTGATGGGCGCCGTACAGAGGTAAGGGAAAGGGGGTAGGCAGGCCGTGGGCTGGTGTGCTGGGCTGGCCTGCCCCCTTCTCTCTCTCTTTTATTTTTGTTTTTCTGTTTACTGATTCTGTTTTTTGTTTTTTTTAGCAGAAAAAGAAAAGGAAGAAAAGGAGAGAAAAGAAGGGTTTTTGGGGGTTTTAAAATTTGGGAAAAAAGTTTATAGGTTGTTTATTTCCAAAGGCCAGCTGTGCAAGTGTTTGTTTTCAAAAGTTTGAATTTCTGTTACTGTTTGAAAATTCAAATGAATTTTGGTATAATTTGAATTAATGAAACTTAAACAAGTTAATAGTTTTTAAATTTCATGTTTATTAGAAACAAATGATTGGTTTGATTGCAAGTTTTATTTGAAACATTGTAACAGAACAAGTATGAACAAGAATTTGAAATTTGTTTGAAATTCAATTGGGAAACAAGGGAAAATAATTGGAGAAACAAATGCAATGCTTATGATGCCATGATGCAAAACATAATTTAAAAAAAAGCAAACATTCTAAAGGTGTTTTCATACTTGGGATGTTACACATAGATACCATCGTAGGAACTGCATATGACGATAGGCCCTTCATCACTCCGAAGGGCTGTCCCGTGGTAATCCCTGGGAAGCTGGGTCAGAAGGAGTGAGAACTATTGTAAGGCTTGCTACATTTTTCGAAATTAGTTGAACTCAATCGTTAGGGTTATGAATCGTCCATCGTGTACCGATGCTTAACTATTTCAATGCTTGTTATCTTTCTTTTTATTATTGCGGCCCTACTTGTGATGTTCGTTCGATCTTTTTTGTATAAATACAGATGATTAAAACATTTGGTTCACACTAAGTTGGCCTTAGTGGTCTGGTGTGCCTTGTGATATTCACAAAATTCATACCGTGTCCATCCCACTTGGCGCTCTAGGTCCACCAAGGCTGCTTGTATGTGTCCACCCTAAATATTAGGCACATGACCGATGACCATCTTATGCATGTTTAGAGGTACTACAGGCGGTGGTGATCCGGGGAAAGGAACGAATGCGAGGGCTTCTGGAGTTCTTTGGAACTAAATAACATCACATATGTAATATTATATATGGTTGGTGAGATCAGAACTAAGTTGGACACTTTGGTGCACATCCGTAATGGTGACATTCCTCATAAATCCCGTCCGGGGTTATGAAGAATTTCGCCATTATGGATGTGCATAAACGGGTCCAATTTTGTTCGGATCTCACTAACCATAATATTACATATATGATTTTGTTTAGTTTCAAAGAAGACCAAAAACCCTTCATTTCCCCGCATCGCCATGACGTGTACTACCTCGTAACAAGCACAAAATGGGGATGTCCAACTTCACATCAAGGCCAAACTATGAGGCACATGGACCGATGACCATCTTGTGTCGTTTAAGAGGTACTATAGGCGCTGGTGATCCGGGGAAAGGAATGAAGACGAGTGTTTCGGTTGGAACTAAGGAACAACACATATGTAATATTATGGTTAGTGAGATTAGAACTGAGCTGCACCGTTTGATACATATACATAAAGGTGATATTTTTCATAGCCCCGTCCGGGGTTTTGAAGAATGTCCCCATTATGTATGTGCACGAAATGGTCAACTTTTGTTCGGATTTCACAAACACTTGCGTACATGATTTTATTTTAGTTTCAACGAAGTTCAGAAACCCTTGTCTTCATCCTTCCCCACATCACCATCACGTATACTACCTCGTAACACGCCCAAAATATGAAGGGTGAACTTTTTTTTGGAGAATGTCGGAAGTAATGTGTTCCTTTGTGTTTTTAACATTCATCTTATTTTTGTCATATTTATTCATTTACTGATTATTGCAGACATGTTTAAAACTATTGTTTGTGGTTTTTTTCTTGTCATTACAGATGCCGAGGTGCTACGTGGTGTTTAGAGGCAGGGTTCGAGGAGTTTATGACCACTGAGAAGACTGCTTCGAGCAAGTCAACAAGTTCAGGGGCAATGCCTAAAAAGCCTACAATGGTAGAGTGGCGGAGGAAGCAAGGTGGTTCATCCATGTCGAGGAATAGAAGAAGAAGAACAACAACAAGTGGATGAAGACCCTCGCTTCCACAGTTGTCGTCGTCGCCTTGCTCGCCATGCTTGTAGTGCTACGGTTCCTAGCTGATTAGGTTATCGGCGACTAGATAGGTCATTCGTAATGACGATGAAACATTGATCGATGTACTCAGTCTTGATAATTAACTGTTTGATGTATCTATTCGGCTCTGATGAACACTTCGTATTGATAATGAATTGTTTTATGTAGCTATTCCTCATTCTAAGTAATATGATCGACTATGTTATATTATTTGTTCGTCACATCATTGTTTTAGTCAACTTTATCTACTTATACTCTTCTGTATTTGAGCTGTATACACCTGTATTGGACTGTATATATCTGTATAAATACGATACTGCGTATTTAAAAAAAAACAGGAAATATAGTTGTGGGACACCTAGAAGCATAGGAGTGGTGCACCAGAGAAATTAGCCGTGGAGGGAAATATAGGCGTGGCGCACCTCTTACCTAAACCATGGTGCACCGTATGTATATAGGCGTGGCGCACCGTGGCGATAGATAGGCGCGGCGCGACAGTGGTGGCGCACCCTGCTGTGCCACGCATAGCATGTTTTGGTGCGCCACGCATAGGCTTTTCCATAGTAGTGTTTGATTATTTTTGTGCAGCCATCAAAGTATCAAAGTAGGCATCGCGTGAGAAGATAAGGGGGCCAGCCCAAACCACTGATGGATCTATATAAAGAAATCTGCCAGGGGAGAAGCTTCTCAGATGAGAGTGGTAAAATCTAAATATTCAACTCCCTTCTATTCTATATTTTGCCTATTTATTGACAAGTGTGTTCTTGCTAAAAAAAACTGCAAACCAGTTATCTCCTGATGAATTAGGTGTTATCTCAGCTGCTTTGAAACAAGATATATCATATAATTTTGGTGCTCTAATTCCTTTCCGTCTCGCTGCTAACCGCGAGAAGGGGCAATTTGTGGAGGTCTCATTTCATCTCGTTTATTATCTTTGGACATTCAGTTTCCCGTAGAGAGGCTTGATCTTAATTCCTTGATAAAAACATAAATTTGTCTCCACCTGTGCTAACTTGAACAACTTATCCTATGAAATAACTTTTTTCAAGAAATCAGGATGGAGAGTAACTAAGTCTCATAGAGTAGTCAATTTGCATGTACTTCCTTTGTTTAACCTTGATGTCGGTGAAGGATGGTCACTCTCAGGGAGTGAATTTGATGCATACATTGAGGACCACTGTAACAGCTCTAGTGTAACACCTGGGGTGTTACCCCTTAGTAGAAAGTGTTTGTTTTCTTTTGCTTGCATCACATGCATCACATAAGCATGGCATTTGTGTTTTCAAAACAACTCAACATTCAAAACCACATTAAACCTTCAAACATTTTCCAAAATTTTCCAATTTAGAAATTGCAACCAAACAACTCCAATTGTTTCCAATAGTTTTGAAGTTGATTTGTTTAAATTGCTTGATAAATCAAATCAATCAACCATTCATAATGGGAATGATCAAATTGTGGGTTTAACAAAAATCAAATTCTTGCAAACAAATTTAATTCAGTAAGGCTTTCATAGATGTTTGAGTTAATGGAATAAAAATTTGTTTTAAAAAGAAAAAAACAAATCATTATGAACCCTATTTGAAATTTCAACTAGCAAACCAAAAATTAAATTACTTTTCAACTTATTGGGGAATAATGTTAACAATTGCTGTTTTGCAAATTAACAATTTATCTATAAAATTTAAAACCCCAAACCTTTCTATTCACCTCTCTCTCTTTCATTCATTACAAAAAAAGAAGGAAAATAAATAAACAAAAAAAAAGGAAGAGGTGAGCTGAGGGAGAAAGCCCACCTCCCTCAGCCCACCTAAGCCCAGCAGCCCCAACGAGCTCATCTTCCTCGTACGGACAGAGGAGAGGTCGCTGTCATCTCCCCCCTCCATGGTCCCCCCCCACCTCCTACCTGCTCCCTCCTCTACAAATCCCCTCCTTCCCCTCCAAACCCTAGGCCGCCCCCCCTTCTCCCTTTCCCCCTTCCTTCCATCCGCCGCCACCATCCCTCTCTCTTCTGTTCTCTGTAACCATCCCGTGCAACACCACCACGGCCTCCTCATCGCGGGGACGACATGGGCACCGCGCGGTTCCTCTGATCCCGGGAATGGAACCGCCACCCCTCCAGCGCCAAGATCGCCGAAGACACCCTCGTCAGGTACCTCTCCATCTCGCCGATTCATCCTCCGTCGTCTTCTCCGTTTCCTGTCGCCATGACCGCTGTGACGTTCAAGTACGTAACCTGCTGTTGGTTCGTTTGCCCCTGCGTTGCAGCCTCGGACTCCCGCATGTACACATGTGCCTCACCGTGTCGGCACCCCTGCACACCGCCATCATGTTGGTTCGTGATCGATGCCTGCTGTGTCCACCCGCCCCCTTCCGATCTGCAACCGAGAGAAGTTTCAGTTGCAGTTCGTCAGAAACAAAAAGGAAAACAACGCACCCTTTGAAGTCCATCTTGTTTCAGATCTACTTCCCTTCACAAACCCGAGAGCAGCCTAGTGGCTTGGCACCACAGCGCGCGCAAGGCAGGTCCCGAGTTCGATCCCCCAAGCCACCCTTTTATTTCCTGTTTTTTTCTTTTCTGCCCGAGATTTCAGAAACAGAGATCTGATCAAATAACTCTAAAATCCATATAAAATTAAATACTGCTCCAATTTGGATGATTCAAAATCCTGTGGCTTCATAATTCTGTGCTCTTTCTATTAATGCCAAGTTTGCAATATATTTCTGTAACAATTTTGGCACTAAATAATTAATTACTAAAAATGCAATAAAAAGTGGAAACTTTGGAATTTCATAACTTTAGTTCTACTCATCCAAATTAAGCAAACTTGGTCTCTAAAAATTTGTCTTAACAAACTCTACACATTGGTATTTTATTTGGACACAATTGAATTAAATTTGAACATGTTTCCCTCTGTTTACTAAAAATGGCAGAATAAGAATGATTATGGAAAATTGCATAATTAATTCAATAATAACCCAAAATTATGTTTGATAGCTCTAAATGTTCAATGAAACATTTTCTACATGTTTTCAATCTTTTAAATGCAATTTGTTTATTGTTTTCCCTAATTAAAAATGGTTCAATAATTCAATGCTTTAACTAAACCTTTTAAATTGCAAAATTCATAACTTGGGCAATTTAAATCCAATTCCAACATGTAAAATATGTTTTCCATCCCATTTTTCATGAACTTTGCAAATATAAACTTTGTTTGCTGTTTTGAATAATTTAAATTGCTGAAAACAACTGTTTCTTATTTAATGCAATTAAAATTGCCAAATTAATAACTTGCTCATTTTAAATCCAAACTCAACAAATAAAATATGTTTTCCAATTAAAATTAAATGCTCTACCCAAATATAAAATTTGTTTACTGCTTTGAACAAATTAAAATTGATGCAACATTTAATTCCACATTTAATTCATTTAATATTGTTAAATTGGCAACTTGCTCACTTAAATTCCAAATTGGACAATTAAAATATGTTTTCATATCAGAAACATGCCATTAACATGTTCATGCCATCCATGTTCATGTTTGCACCTTGCATGTTGCATTTGTAGTAGTGTTATGTATGTTCACCTAATAAATAAATATGGAATATGTTGGGGTATTTAATTCAATTGTTGCCCTATTCCATTTAATATTGCTAACTCACCTATCTACTGTTTTTCATGCTAAACAACATTTAAATTGATGGTTAGATAAACAACTTGAACCAATTCCTATTTCTCCGGACTCCGGTTTCGATTAAATTGCTTAAGTTGTTTTCCCTGTTGCATCTTGCCATGTCATGCATATAAAATAGGATCATGCTGGATCTTTTGCCGTAGAAGTAATTGTTGCATCCGGTGTTTGTTCGAGGTTCGTTGCTTCTTCGCGGATAGGACGTGAGATGATGTGAGCAACGACAAGTTCTACTACCTTGCGGGATCTCAGGCAAGTATACTCACTTGCTGCCATATGGCTGCCTTTCATCACTTGTTACCGATTCTTTCCGTTGTTCTTATTCTAGCCTTTTGATACGATGCTTGTGTCTCGATCCTATTGTATGTTTACCTTGCAGCCATGATATAGCCTTTTCCTTCCACTTCCTATTAACTGTTGCTTGTTTACCTTGTTGGCCCTCGTGTCGTAGTTGCATGCTTAGTGTTGTTTGCGCTCGAGTCTTGTTGTCCGTCTTATCACCTGTTTAGTTGATAGTTGGGTTTCAATTCAATCAACAACTTGTTATTGTTTTGGGTAATAATAATTTGATGTTAAGGCACCGGCAGGAGGCCCGGGTTAGGGTTTTGAGGCCTGCTAGTGTCGAACTTAACTAGGAAAAGAGTCTTGTCTACTGATCCATGATGAGCGTGCTCACCGCATCCGGGTGGTAGTATGGGACCCCCCTCGACTTAGACCTGATCTGCAGCTTGTCCGAAGAGCCACACTTAGTTCGGGTGTTCCATTTGCTCCTTTGCATAATGGGAGGGCCCCCCATGGTTACTGGTGATGGATATGATGATGATGATGCATATAGGGCGAGGCTTGTAGTGCCGGGGTGTTGTGTCCTGCGGGAGTTTTGCACACCTGCGCTGAGTATTCGGCTGCGTGGCTGGGACCTTATAGCTCTGTGGCTCCTAGGATGGGTTGTAGAGATGGTTTGGGTCGTGTCAAGCCAACCTGAGTTTTAGTTGGTGGCTTGAGTGTGTACGGGTACTGGAGCACACCCTGCAGGGATAAATCTTCTCGAGAAGCCGTGTTTTCCGCGGTTATGGACTACTTGGTGAAAGTACTGGCTAACAAGTACTCAGACAACTTACACCTAATGATAATAACTTGACTAGTAATAGTCTTATTGACACAATAACTTGATCCATCATTAATCAACCGTGTGAGTTATCCTTGGGTTGCTTCCTTAGTAGGGGGTGACATTGGATGGGTTTTGTTTGGTGAGTAGTTGTAGTTGGTTCCGATACGCTATCTTATCCCCCCTCTTTTAGCCGGATGTTGTAGTGAGTCTCTGTAGTTGGTTAGTGCAGACCGATGCCGCTTATTTGCAATAATCCCTTCCTTTCCGTTGAACCCAAAGTATTTGTATCTTGTGATGATCGGATTACGCCGGTATCTTGTGAGTATGGTTTATCCACTTGCCAGTACTTAACCGTACTGACCCACGAATCCTTTTTCGTGGCTGCATATTCAACATTGCAGTCAACAGGTTTGAAGTCGGACGACGTTAGCTTGGGAATCCCTCCGGCTTGGCCTGGGCAGGGATTGGACGCTCTCGGTTATCTTCAGGACTCTTAGTCCAATTTGTATCTTGTCCGTAGTCGGACGATATGTTGTTTCTTCCGCTGTTATTTGGATCTTTGTATTGTATCAGTTGTATCCTTGACTCGTTTGAGTCCTCTTGTATATATCCTTTCTGTTGTTGTGTATTATTCGTGAACTGTTGTAATGTTATCACAAGTGGCAACCTGGAATCGGTTATTATGTGGATTTTGGCGGGAGTGCTGAAATCTGCATAGTGCCCGATCCCGGGGCGTCACATATGGTATCAGAGCCTTGGTTCCGATTCCCGAGATTGTTTCGATACGAATGGTTATCGAAGCAACGGGTCCGCAAAGCCTGTAGGATAACCTAGCTAACGGTCGCTGTTTCTAGAATGTCTAAAACTATTTCTGCTAAACTATTTTGGAAAACATCTCAATAGGATTCTTGTTTTTCTCCTTATCCCTATTCTATTTCCCCTCCCATCTTATTTGTTTTGGGAGTCTACTCTCGTACTCAACCTTTCAAAGTGTTAGGATCCTACGTGGGTGGACGTTTTCTGAGCCCTTAACCTAAAAGGTTCGATCATCGGAAGGTTCCTGGTGGAAGAACATCGTCGTCACTCCGAGCAAGAATCCCTTGTTAGTGGTGTCGAGGAGATCAACTGGAAGCACGAAGAATCAATAGTCGAACTTCTTTCCCCTCCCGGGTTAGCAGGTGGATTGCGAGGGCGCAATCCCTTGTTAGTGGTGTCGTCTGTAACACCTGGGGTGTTACCCCTTAGTAGAAAGTGTTTGTTTTCTTTTGCTTGCATCACATGCATCACATAAGCATGGCATTTTTGTTTTCAATACAACTCAGCATTCAAAACCACATTAAACCTTCAAACATTTTCCAAAATTTTCCAATTTAGAAATTGCAACCAAACAACTCCAATTGTTTCCAATAGTTTTGAAGTTGATTTGTTTAAATTGCTTGATAAATCAAATCAATCAACCATTCATAATGGGCATGATCAAATTGTGGGTTTAACAAAAATCAAATTCTTGCAAACAAATTTAATTCAGTAAGGCTTTCATAGATGTTTGAGTTAATGGAATAAAAATTTGTTTTAAAAAGAAAAAAACAAATCATTATGAACCCTATTTGAAATTTCAACTAGCAAACCAAAAATTAAATTAACTTTTCAACTTATTGGGGAATAATGTTAACAATTGCTGTTTTGCAAATTAACAATTTATCTATAAAATTTAAAACCCCAAACCTTTCTATTCACCTCTCTCTCTTTAATTCATTACAAAAAAAGAAGGAAAATAAATAAACAAAAAAAAAGGAAGAGGTGAGCTGAGGGAGAAAGCCCACCTCCCTCAGCCCACCTAAGCCCAGCAGCCCCAACGAGCTCATCTTCCTCGTACGGACAGAGGAGAGGTCGCTGTCATCTCCCCCCTCCATGGTCCCCCCCACCTCCTACCTGCTCCCTCCTCTACAAATCCCCTCCTTCCCCTCCAAACCCTAGGCCGCCCCCCTTCTCCCTTTCCCCCTTCCTTCCATCCGCCGCCACCATCCCTCTCTCTTCTGTTCTCTGTAACCATCCCGTGCAACACCACCACGGCCTCCTCATCGCGGGGACGACATGGGCACCGCGCGGTTCCTCTGATCCCGGGAATGGAACCGCCACCCCTCCAGCGCCAAGATCGCCGAAGACACCCTCGTCAGGTACCTCTCCATCTCGCCGATTCATCCTCCGTCGTCTTCTCCGTTTCCTGTCGCCATGACCGCTGTGACGTTCAAGTACGTAACCTGCTGTTGGTTCGTTTGCCCCTGCGTTGCAGCCTCGGACTCCCGCACGTACACATGTGCCTCACCGTGTCGGCACCCCTGCACACCGCCATCATGTTGGTTCGTGATCGATGCCTGCTGTGTCCACCCGCCCCCTCCCGATCTGCAACCGAGAGAAGTTTCAGTTGCAGTTCGTCAGAAACAAAAAGGAAAACAGCGCACCCTTTGAAGTCCATCTTGATTCAGATCTACTTCCCTTCACAAACCCGAGAGCAGCCTAGTGGCTTGGCACCACAGCGCGCGCAAGGCAGGTCCCGAGTTCGATCCCCCAAGCCACCCTTTTATTTCCTGTTTTTTTCTTTTCTGCCCGAGATTTCAGAAACAGAGATCTGGTCAAATAACTCTAAAATCCATATAAAATTAAATACTGCTCCAATTTGGATGATTCAAAATCCTGTGGCTTCATAATTCTGTGCTCTTTCCATTAATGCCAAGTTTGCAATATATTTCTGTAACAATTTTTGCACTAAATAATTAATTACTGAAATGCAATAAAAAGTGGAAACTTTGGAATTTCATAACTTTAGTTCTACTCATCCAAATTAAGCAAGCTTGGTCTCTAAAAATTTGTCTTAACAAACTCTACACATTGGTATTTTATTTGGACACAATTGAATTAAATTTGAACATGTTTCCCTCTGTTTACTAAAAATGGCAGAATAAGAATGATTATGGAAAATTGCATAATTAAGTCAATAATAACCCAAAAATTATGTTTGATAGCTCTAAATGTTCAATGAAACATTTGCTACATGTTTTCAATCTCTTAAATGCAATTTGTTTATTGTTTTCCCTCATTAAAAATGGTTCAATAATTCAATGCTTTAATTAAACCTTTTAAATTGCAAAATTCATAACTTGGGCAATTCAAATCCAATTCCAACATGTAAAATATGTTTTCCATCCCATTTTTCATGAACTTTGCAAATATAAACTTTGTTTGCTGTTTTGAATAATTTAAATTGCTGAAAACAACTGTTTCTTATTTAATGCAATTAAAATTGCCAAATTAATAACTTGCTCATTTTAAATCCAAACTCAACAAATAAAATATGTTTTCCAATTAAAATTAAATGCTCTACCCAAATATAAAATTTGTTTACTGCTTTGAACAAATTAAAATTGATGCAACATTTAATTCCTCATTTAATTCATTTAATATTGTTAAATTGGCAACTTGCTCACTTAAATTCCAAATTGGACAATTAAAATATGTTTTCATATCAGAAACATGCCATTAACATGTTCATGCCATCCATGTTCATGTTTGCACCTTGCATGTTGCATTTGTAGTAGTGTTATGTATGTTCACCTAATAAAAAAATATGGAATGTGTTGGGGTATCTAATTCAATTGTTGCCCTATTCCATTTAATATTGCTAACTCACCTATTTACTGTTTTCCACGCTAAACAACATTTAAATTGATGGTTAGCTAAACAACTTGAACCAATTCCTATTTCTCCAGACTCCGGTTCCGATTAAATTGCTTAAGTTGTTTCCCCTGTTGCATCTTGCCATGTCATGCATATAAAATAGGATCATGCTGGATCTTTTGCCGTAGTAGTAATTGTTGCATCCGGTGTTTGTTCGAGGTTCGTTGCTTCTTCGCGGATAGGACGTTGAGATGATGTGAGCAACGACAAGTTCTGCGGATGTACCTCTACTTGCTGGATTCCAGGCAAGTATACTCACTTGCTGCCAAATGGCTGCCTTTCATCACTTGTTACCGATTCTTTCCGTTGCTCTTATTCTAGCCTGTTGATACGATGCTTGTGTCTCGATCCTATTATATGTTACCTTGCAGCCATGATATAGCCTTTCCTTCCACTTCCTATTAACTGTTGGTTGTTTACCTTGTTGGCCATCGTGTCGTAGTTGCATGCTTAGTGTTGTTTGCGCTCAAGTCTTGTTGTCCGTCTTATCACCTGTTTAGTTGATAGTTGGGTTTCAATTCAATCAACAACTTGTTATTTGTTCTGGGTAATAATAATTTGATGATAAGGCACCGGCAGGAGGCCCGGATTAGGGTTTTGAAGCCTGCTAGTGTCGAACTTAATTAGGAAAAGGGTCTTGTCTACTGATCCATGATGAGCGTGCTCACCGCATCCGGGTGGCAGTATGGGACCCCCCTCGACTTAGACCTGATCTGCAGCTTGTCCGAAGAGCCACACTTAGTTCGGGTGTTCCATTTGCTCCTTGCATAATGGGTAGATCACCCATGGTTACTGATGATGATGATGATGCATATAGGGTGAGGCCTGTAGTGCCGGGATGTTGTGTCCTGCGGGAGTTTTGCACACCTGCGCTGAGTATTCGGCTGCGTGGCTGGGACCTTATAGCTCCGTGGCTCCTAGGATGGGTTGTAGAGATGGTTTGGGTCGTGTCAGGCCAACCTGAGTTTTAGTTGGTGGCTTGAGTGTGTACGGGTACTGGAGCACACCCTGCAGGGATGAATCTTCTTGAGAAGCCGTGTTGTCCGCGGTTATGTGACGACTTGGTGAAAGTGCTGGCTAACAAGTACTCAGACAACTTACACGTAATGATAATAACTTGACTAGTAATAGTCTTATTGACACAATAAGTTGAACATCATTAATCCAACAGTGTGAGTTATCCTTGGGTTGCTTCCTTAGTAGGGGGTGACATTGGATGGGTATTGATTGGTGAGTAGTTGTAGTTGGTTCCGATACGCTATCTTATCTTCTTTCTGTTAGCCGGAATCTGTAGTGTGTTTCTGTAGTTGGTTAGTGCAGCCCGCTGCCGCTTATTTGCAATAATCCCTTCCTTGCCGTTGATCCTAAAGTATTTGTATCTTGTGATGACTGGCTACGCTGGTATCTTGTGAGTATGGTTTATCCACTTGCCAGTACTTAACCGTACTGACCCACGAATCCTTTTTCGTGGTTGCATATTCAACATTGCAGTCAACAGGTTTGAAGTCTGACGACTTTAGCTTGGGAATCCCTCCGGCTTGGCCTGGGCAGGGATTGGACGCTCTCGGTTATCTTCAGGACTCTTAGTCCAATTTGTATCTTGTCCGTAGACGGACGCTATGTTGTTTCTTCCGCTGTTATTTGGATCTTTGTATTGTATCAGTTGTATCCCTGGCTCGTTTGAGTCATCTTGTATATATCTATGCTGTTGTTGTTGTGGATTATTCGTGAACTGTTGCAATGTTATCACAAGTGGCATCCTGGAATCGGTTAATATGTGGATTTTGGCGGGAATGCTGAAATCTGCATAGTGCCCGATCTCGGGGCGTCACACCTAGGCTGCTACAGAAAGCTATTCCAAAATTTGTGTAAAATTTTCACTTTTTCTTTTCTTCATGCATCATGGCATCCATATTAAAGTGCTAACATTAAATCAAGACAACTACAAAACCTTAAGAGAAAACAAACCCTCTCACCAAGAAAACCATTTCTTGATCTTCCATACTTGTCAAGGAAGTTCCAAGAATTAAATTGATAGTTTGGTAACTATAAGAAAATGACAATTTTTTTAGAAAAAGGAGAGCCATGCAAAACTGGCTTCATTGAAATGGCTATCAGATTGTTTTCAAATCCAAATTAAATTATTGAATTGCTAAGTTTAATCTAAAACAAATGTTGAAAACAAATTAAAGAGGTGGCAACACCACTCATACAAACGTTCAACATATTGTTTAAATTCCATCATTGCAATATTCTACTAAATTGAAGTTGCTCATGGGGCAAACCAAAACTATTTTATGAGCTTCCAATATTTACTTACGGAAGTTGTGAAAACTTTGGAAAGTTCCAAAATTTAATAAAAGAAAAAGGCATTCAAAAGTGCTCACCCAATTCTGACTTCAAATATTTTCACAACTTAAAAAACTTCAAAACAGAAGTGGTGGGTATGTTAACCTGTTATTACAAGCCTCCACTTATATTTTGGCAAGGTTCGGTTGGAGAAAAGCAAATGCTTTGTTATTTGAAAAATGCGAAAACTGCTAGAAACTTCTCAGGAACTTTCACCAATTGAGCTAAAAACTTCACCAATGCTTCATTATTTTAAATAAGGGCCACAAAAAAGAGGGAACTAAAAATTGACTTGAGTAAAGCCCTGAAAACATCAATTTTCTTCACAGTAGTAAATACAAATTTAAACAAGTTTGTTCTGCAAACTTTATCTTTTTGCTATGGAAAAATTATCATAGGCCCTCTATGAAAAATAAAAAATGTTTGAAAGAGCCCATGAATTTTGGAAGTGGTTAACTATTTTTAATAAATCATTATCTTTTCTAGCGGAAATGAAATTAAATCAAGTTTGTTCTACAAACTTTTTCAAATGATCTCAAAATTCTACCAGTGCATCCTTATGGTAGATGATAATGTTCCACCAAAGATCATAAGGGTTTACAATTAAATAAGTGCATCAATTAATTAATTTAAATAAATTGCAGAATTGAAAAGAAATCAAGTGTGTTTTAAAAAAATTATCCAAAAAGCTTGGAAATTTTATCAGTAGTGCCTTTTAACAATTAAGAATTTTGGGAAAAATATAAACACTTCTGAGTTGAACAAGTGGTTCATTTAATTGGTTTCTAAAATTTCCATAAAAAAGAAAAGGGGAGAAAACAAAATCTGGAAAATGTGCTAGGTTTTTTTTTTGCCAATATAGCGTCCTCTCTCTCCTCCGTCTCCGCCGGACACGCCCTGGTCGACAGCAAGGCCTGCCCCCACGAGCTCGCCTCGCTCTTGCTGCTTACGAGGAGGCCCCCCATGCCGCTCTGCTCCTCCTCTTTTCCCGCCAATCCCTAGAGCTTGCGAGCTCCCTCTCACCTCCTTTAATTCTTTCCATGGACGAAACCCTAGCCCACGGACGTCGCTCTCCGCCAGCGATACGAGCCCTTCTAGGAAGCAAGGAGGCTACCCTCTAATTCGTATCGTCGTCCTCTACCTTCATGCCAAGAGAATCGAGCAATTGAGCCCGGAATCGTCGTCGTCTCCTGCTTCTTCCCGTCGGCCGACCGAAGCTCTGCCGTGAAAAAGCCGCCACAATGAGCCACCTCAAGCCTGGCCATTTCTTCTCACGCGTCGAGGGTGAGCAGGTGAACCTCCTGGACATCCTCCCCTCCCTCCATCCTCACAAGGACTTCGTAGCTCTGTTAGCCGAGCGGCTCCGCCGCGCACCATCGTCGTCGTGGATCACTCCGGCGACCATATTGCCTCTGGTGCTGCTACTAGGGCCTATGCAACGCCCTGGTCCCGTTGCGCCTCCTCTCGGCCCCGCACGCGTGCGAGAGCGGCGCCGCCATGCGCACCCTGCCATCGGTGACTGCCCTCCCCGTGCCGGTCTTTGCATCCGCAAGGTCAAACCGTGTCGTGGGTCCGGGTGCTGGCGTGGCAACCGCGTGGCAGCCAGCGTTGGTGCTGCCCCGTGGGTAAGGCCCCCCTCCGGTGAGAAAACGCTTCGAGTAGTTTCTGCAAAAAGAAAAGGATTACAAATTGGACACATATTGGAACCAATTCTTCTAACATCCATATAAAATTTAAAAAAATGATCTTGAGGTGATTCAAATTCCTATGGATTCAGCAACTTGAGAACTTTCTATTAGTATCATGTGTGCGAATTGTTTCTGTAGTAGTTTGTGCACTAAATAATTAAATACAGAAAAGGCAATAAAAATTGAAAATTTGCAAAATTCATAACTTGAGCTCTGTTATTCCAAATTGAGAAAACTTGAGCTATTAAAATTTGACTTAACAAACTCTACAAAACCATATTTTATTTGGGCAGAATTGAGCAAAAATTGATCATGTTTCCTTCTGGTTACTAAAAGGGGCAGAATAAAAATGACTAAAGAAAAATGCCTAATAAATTCATAATGATCCAAATAATTATGTGTAATACCTCAAAATGTTGAGTTGAACATTTGCTACATGTTTTCAAGCATTTTAATGCATTTTGTCACTTAAGGTATTTATGTTTTGTTGATTACAAAAATGGCAGAAATGAAACCATTAAAGAATAATTCACAACCATTGTTTTCCTTATCCAAAAATTATGGAAGACATACCAAATTGAAAAGCACTTCAAATAATAAGAGAGAACATCAATATTATGGAAGACATACTTTCTAGTCTCTGTTTAATATTCAAAAATCCAAAAAGGATTTTTGTTTGCTTGTTTCATTCTGTTCTTGTTTTAAATTCGAAAACCCAAAAATACTTGTTGTTCTTCTTTGGTTTTGTAAAGTTTTTTGTGGGGTTCAATAGCCCTCAGTGACTCCATTGGAGCTAGCTTATCATTTTATATCATTCTATCCACACAAGTGAAGAGCAATAATGATGATTTACGACAATACAAGTTGTAGTGAGAGGCTAGTATGAACTCTATTTGTTTTCATTTTTTACATATACTCATCCATGTGGACATGCTTAGTTTGTTCGTGTAAGGTCTATATTAAATGATGGATGCTTAGTAGTTCATGCTCTCTCATGATCAGTTCCAACTTACTAATAGTAGATAGCATGTCGTATAAATGTTTGCTTGCATTGTTTTATTCATAGAAGGGTATGATATTGTGGTATCTCCCTCTGAATGTTTCACTTGAATTGACTTGGCACATGCCCCCAACAAGAAGGTATGAAGAGTGCAACAACAAGTTTCCCTCAGAAATAAACCAAGGTTGAATCGACCTGTAGGAGGAAGGAGTAACTTCACAAGGTTGATGCAGTTGAGATGGTAGTGCGCACTACCGGTTTAGAAGCAACGTGGAACCTACACAACACAATCAAATCACTTTTTGTGAACACAAATAGGTTAAGCGCATGATGTGGAAAACAGTATGAGAACAATATGAAAATAGTAGCAGCAGTGTGAAAACAGTAATTGAAGTGGTTGAATTATCAGTATGTGAAAATGGACCGGGGTCCACAGTTCACTAGTGGTGTCTCTCCGTAGAAGGTAAATAACATGTGTGGTGAACAAATTACAGCTGGGAAATTGATAGAAATGAAGGTTGCACGGTAGTGCATATGCATGACATAAAGATTACTATGTGATTCATGAGGGCATTATAACAAAATACATAGACCGTCATCCAACTGCAACTATAACTAATAATCGATCCTCTGAATATCATCCGAATCAAACGCTGGGTATTAAGTTGCAAGCAACAGACAATCGCAGTAAGAAAAGTGTGTAATTTAAACAATGTAAACAAACTAAACATCGTTGTTTTCTCCCTAATAGAAACAACACATCCTCCATCCATCACGTTTCTGTCACTCAAGCACATACGAAAAGGAGTCATGAACCGACTATCGAGCGTGAATACTCCCTCTTGGAGTCACTAGCATCTACTAATAACAGATAGCGTGCAAGATCATAAATAACATACACATAAAGATAAAATCATAGATTGATAAACAAAATACATCGCATTCAACATTCATCTGATCCCAGCAAACACAACACGTAGCATTACAATAAGCTGATCTCCATCACGTAAGGCAGCTCACGAGATCTAAACATGAGGCATAAAGTGGAGAAGTCAACCATCTAGCTACTTCTATGGACCCGTAGTCCAGGGATGAACTACTCACGCATCACTCTGGAGGCGGGCATGGTGGTGTAGACCCCTCCTGTGATGAATTTCCCCCCTGCAGGGTGCCGGGGAAAGCTCCAGAACCCTCCCGATCTCGGGTTTACGATGACGGCGGCCTCGGTTGTTTTTCGAAAAGAGTGGTATATTTTTAGGGTTGACGTACCAGGGGGAATAAATAAGCGAAAGGGCGATGGAGGTGGACGCCCGAGGGGCCCACACCACCCCAGGCGCGGCCAGGGGGGCCGCCCTATGTTGTGGCCCCATGTGGCCCCCCTCCGGGCCTCCTTGGGACTCCGTGGAACCTTCTGGAATTCTAAGACTTCCGGGCTTCGAATTTTCCAATTCCGAGAATATTTCCAGAATTTTTTTTCTGAAACTAAAAACAGCGGAAACATGGAACTTGCTTTGTGGCCTCTAATCAATAGGTTAGGCCCAGGAAATTAATAAAAATGATATAAAGTGTATAGAAAACATGTCGCAAATAACATGAAAACAACATGGAACATCAGAAATTAAGGATACATTTATGACGTATCGACATCGCCATCTTTGTTCCTACTCGTCCTCGAGTAGGAAAACGATAAAAACACATAATTTCTAAGGTGACATGCTACCAACATAAACTTCATCATCAATATTGTAAAAGAATATGTAAGCTGAGATCATAGTGCTTTAAATACAAGCATGATAGATATTATTTTGACAATGAAACATATCAATCACTTTGCATCATGAAAAGTAAAACAAATAGAGGATCATGAAATTAACGCATTGAAATTTATATGTTTGTTTCTAGCATCAAGTAAACATGGCAAAGTGATATTCCGCTTGTCCTTAAGAGTGGGGCAAAACATAAATGCCAGGACACCTTCAAAGTTTAAGAGGATGACTAGAACAATTAATGTGAGAGCAAGTAATAACAAGGTATGAATCAATAAATTTTTTTTGGGACAAATGCACATTAAACTCAGAATGAAAACTACGCTCTCTCAACAGTGCATCAAGTTAGAAGATGGAGACTCCACATGATGTTAAAGAAAGGCCCTTCGCAGAGGGAAGCATGGATCACTCATGTGCTAGAGCTTTTTAAAATGTTTGAAACTCCTCCCATCCTTTCTTACACAAACCATGGCTAACCGAATCCTCGGGTGTCTTCCAACAATCACATACCATGGAGGAGTGTCTATTTTTAGAGAGGTGTGTATTCTTATGTCAACGAATGGTAAACAGAAAACATAGTACGTCACAACCAACTAGACTTCACAAGATTGGCTCCCATTGAAGTACGCACCTGGGTAGAAGGTCATCCCTCTTTCTCTTTTGTTTAAACAATTATGCTTTGACTGATAAATCAGGGGGGAAATAGTGAAGAGAATTTGTTTGTATTAATTTGGGGCTGGGCACCCCGCTGCCAGCTCTTCTATCAATTGGATAAGCGAATGAAGCCACTAGTCCAGGGTGTGAAATCCAATCAACATGTGAGATAAAGATTCTGTATTTACGTCCTCATGAGCTAATTTTGAATGTTTTAAAGGTAACACATGAGCAATTTACTTTTGAGTGGCGGTTAAATAACACATGTAGGTAGGTATGGTGGACACATTTGGCATACTTTGATTTTTGGGAGTTGGATGCACAAGTAGAGCTCATACTCAGGACAGGTGGATGCTAGCAAAAGACTGGGAGGGACAAATCAAGAGAGCATAATGGTCATAATCATACATAGCAAGAAAAACATCTTTAATCAAAGCATAAGTGGTACTAGAAGTTCAAAAACTAAATGATCATGGAGGCTATAAGTGACCTGTTTGTAGTCATAAACATGGTGTAAGCATGCGCCAAGTCAACCAAATAAAACATTCAAAGGAGAATACCACAAATTTATGCTTCAATATGACAAGAACAACTCATGATTCTTTCAAAGGCACATTTAACACTCTCAGCTATTAAAGAAAAATACTGCTACAAAAATAACCCTATGGTTTCGAATTAAAATAACATCTAACATGACATGAGAAAGTCAAGGCACAATCTATATAAGCTTCCATTTGCATCGTTATAATTTGTACCACATGCAGCAATTTCTTTTCCCAACAAGCACCATACAAAATAGGTTTTAACCAAAACTCTCTAAATGATACAACAAGTAAGAAAGAGAGTACTCACATAACTCTACTAAAACTAAAATCTCTGAATAAGAGATGCACGAAAACAAAACAGGAGCTAAAAGGACTGCTGTAACTAGAAGAAAAACTAAGAATACGAGTCATAACGAGTTTTTATATGAAAAAGAGGAGTGTGTCTATCTCCCAAAGAAGAATGCTAGGTTACAAAGATTTTCATTGCAGCAAGGAAACAGAATAAAACAAAACAAAACAAAACAAAAAATAAAAGACACTCCAAGTAAATTTCATATGATGTGACCGAATAAAAATATAGTTTCACTAGAAGTGACCTGATAATTTGTTGATGAAGAAGGGGGTTCCTTGGGAATCCCCAAGCTTAGATGCTTGAGTCTTCTTAGAAATTTCTGGGATGAACCACGGGGGCATCCCCAAGATTTGACCTTGCACTCTTCTTGATCACATTATATCACCCTCTTTTTTTCTACCCTTGAAAACTTCCTTCACACCACACTCAAAGAGTAATTCACATTAGAGGGCTAGTGAAACAATCAAAAATTCATGGGTTCTGTATGGGCACAATTAGTATTGATACTTTTAAACATTATCTACATACACTGATGTTTCGTGAAGCAAAGAAATCCATTTGACATCATAAAAGAGCAAATGTAAGAAAAATGGTAGAATCTGTCAATACCAGAACAGTATATAAAGACGATTTTTATTGGGGCACTTATGTTGCTCAGATCGAAAAAATTAAAGAATGAAAAAGTTTTGGAATTAGCTAAGGAAAAAGCACAAAACATTTTAGGTCATTCTGGATTTTATACAATTTCTTACGGTGGAGAGAAGAAATCTGTTTCCTGCGCAGAAAAATCCAAAACCAACTCCAACTTTCACTAAAAACTTTACTTGGCACAACTAATACATGAAAATGAAGATACAAAAGAGTTTCTACAAAAGTATACAACCCCTTGCCTCAAATAAAACATAGAAAAACAAAGCATAAATAAAACCATGGGTTATCGCCCAAGAAGTGTTTTCTTTAACGCCTTTTTGCTAGGCATAGAAAGAAAGAAAATGCTTACATAAGAAATCTAAATTAAGAAAAAGAGAGCATCAAGAAGCAAGTATAAAACAAATTTAAGTCTAACCCACTTCCTATGCATAGGAATCTTGTAAAGAAATAAATTAAAGAAGCTCAAACTAGAAATCATGGGAAGGTAGAACAAGAGCAACTTCAAGACTTTCAACAAAAAGATAGGTGTATTACTAACATCAAAATTCCTACAACCATATTTAACTCTCTCATAATAATTTTAGTAGAATCATAAACAAACTCAACAACATAATTATCACATAAAGCATGTTTGTCATGGTCTAAAAGAACACAATTCATATCAAGCTCAAAGATAGTGGGATCAAAATTAAAAATCAGCTCCTCTTTTTTGTCACTTTTAGAAATAACAAAACAAGATGATTGGTCACTCTTATTAGGTATAGGACACAATATAGCAATCCTATTTTCAGTAGCATTATAATTTATAACATCAAGTAACATGGGACCATCATCTATAGCATTATCATATAAATTTTCTAAACACACTTCCTCATTATCATGCATCTCAATAGTTGTAATAAATAGAGGATTATCATCAGAATTATCAAAGTAGCATGGATTATGATAAAGAGCAGTAGCAATATCATTCTCACAAGTTTCATTCATATTAGTATCAAGGTTACAAGTATAGCAAGTATCAACTTTATCAAAAAGGGATATTTCAAAAGAATCAATAGGATCATCACAACTATGAGTTAAAGAGTTACTATCATGGGGAGCTAGACATGGGTAGCTCCATTCTTCCTCCTCTTGATCATCACTCTCCTCCTATTTTTCATCCAATGAGCTTCCAGATTCAGCAATTTCTTCTTCCATAGGTTCCTCCGGGGGAGAGCATCTATTAAGATATTTAAGTATGTAGTAATTAAAATCCGTGTAATTATCAAAGCAATATTCAAGTATAGCATAAATCTCATATTTATAAGGTGTATCATCAACACTTTCAAGCAAATAGGCAATTTGGAATGCACCCTTCCAAGCAATAAATTCCTCAATTTATTCCACATCATCAAAGTCATAATTTCCCTTAACATGTGAGGAGATGGTAAGATTATCATTATAGTAACATTGAAAAGGGAGATGTTTATACCTCCTACAACAACGAGATTTATCAAAGCAATAAGTGACACTATAAGTAGAGCACAAGTTTCTAGCAATGGTATGCAATTTATTAATTTGTTCCCATAAGTGTGTCCCTTTTTGTGACAAGCGGTGTTCCTTATACTATTTTTCTTGATCTTCCATGGACCCAAAGAAATCACCCATTGATATCAAGCATGATAAAGCAAGTAAAAAGCAAAACAATAACAAAGTAAAAAAATGAATGGAGGTGAGAGACTCACCTTGCAGAAATTCGCTTCCTCCCCGGCAACGGCGCCAAAAAAGTGCTTCATGCGTGTGAACACACGTTCGTTTGGAGACCCCAAGAGGTAGGTATCAAGAGTGTAGTAGCAAGTTTCCCTCAGAAAGAAACCAAGGTTGAATCGACCAGTAGAAGGAAGGAGTAACTTCAGAAGGTTGATGAAGTTGAGATGGTAGGGCACACTACCGGTTGAGCAGCAACGTGGAACCTACACAACACAATCAAATCACTTTGCCCCAACGAAGAAGTGAGGTTGTCAATCTCACCGGTTTTGCCGAACACAAAGAGGTTAAATGTATGGTGTGGAAAACAGTATGAGAACAATATGAAAACAGTAGCAGCTGTGTCAAAATAGTAATTGCAGTGGTTGTATTATCAGTATGAGAAAATGGACCGGTGTCTACACTTCACTAGTGGTGTCTCTCCATAGAAGATAAATAACATGTGTGGTGAAAAAATTACAGCTGGGCAATTGATAGAAATGAAGGTTGCACCGTAGTGCATATGCATGACATAAAGATTACTATGTGATTCATGTGGGCATTACAACAAAATACATAGACCGTCATCAAACTTCATCTATGACTAATAATCCACCCTCTGAATATCATCCGAACAAATGTTGGGTATTAAGTTGCAAGCAACAGATAATCGCAGTAAGCAAAGTGTGTAATGTAAACAAAGTAAACATCGTTGTTTTCTCCCTAATGGTAACAACACATCCTCCATCTGTCACATTTCTGTCACTCGAGCAAAGATGAAAAGGAGGCTTGAACCCACTATCGAGCATAAATACTCCCTCTTGGAGTCACTAGCATCTACTTGGCTAGAGCATCTACTAACAACGTAGAGCATGCGATATCATAAATAACATATACATGAATATAACATGTTAGATTGATAATCAAAAGACATAGCCTTCAACATTCATCGGATCCCAGCAAACACAACATGTAGCATTACAATAAGATGATCTCGATCATGTAAGGCAGCTCACAAGATCTAAACATGGGGCATAAAGTAGAGAACACAACCATCTAGCTACTTCTATGGACCCGAAGTACAGGGATGAACTACTCACTCGTCACTCCGGAGGCGGGCATTGTGGTGTAGACCCCTCCGGTGATGAATTTCCCTCCCGGCAGGGTGTCGGGGACACCTCCAGAACCCTCCCGATCTCGGGTTAACGATGGCGGCAGCTTCGGGTGCTTCTCGGGAAGAAGTGGTATATTTTTAGGGTTGACGTATCAGGGGGAATAAATAGTCGAATGGGCGATGGCGGTGGACGCCCGAGGGGCCCACACCACCTCCAGGCGTGGCCAGGGGCACGCCGCCCTATGGTGTGGACCCCCTGTGCCCCCCGGGCCTATTTGGGACTCCGTGGAACCTTAGGGAATTCTAAGACTTCCGGGCTTCAACTTTTCCAGTTCCGAGAATATTTCTGGAACAACTTTTCTGAAACTAAAAACAACAGAAAATAGGGAACTGGCTTTGTGGCATCTTATCAATAGGTTAGTCCCTGAAATCGATAAAAATGACATAAAGTGCATAGCAAACATGTAGCAAATAACACGAAAACAGCTTAGAACATCAGAAATGAAGGATACATTTATGACGTATAATTGCTCTCTTGATGATCGCTCCCAGTCTATTCCTATCCTTCACTTGTACTGAGTATGAGCTCTACTCGTGCATCCAACTCGCAGAAACAAAAGTTTTCCACATGTTTCCACCATACCAACCTGTATGTGCTATGTAACCGCCAGTCCAAGTTAATTTTCATCTGCTACCTTTAAAAACTTCAAAAAACTTCTCATTTTGGGACACTCTTTTAGCTCATGAGGATGTAGTAGTTTCGTTTGTTATCTTCCATACTAATTGAGTACCCTGAATTGCATGCTTCATATGCTTGTCATTAAATTTGCAAAGATCTGGTTAGACCATTATAACATAAAAAAATCTAAATAAATAAATAGGCACTCCTCCAAGGTATGAGATTGTTGGCAGACACCTAAGGATTCAGTTAGCCATTCTTTGCGAAAGAAAGGTGGGGAGGAGTGTCATACTATATAAAGAGCAACTTTATTATCATTCCTTGACATGAACAATCACCTCCTAAAATCATTTTACTTATGTTTTTAATAAAATGAAAATCTCTAACACATGACAATCCCTGCTTCTCTCTGGGAAGGGCCTTTCTTTTTCTTTTATGTTGAGTCTTCATCTTCTAACTTTATGCACCTTCTCAAGAGCATAGATGTCATTCTATGGTATAACTTTGATGATTTTATCTTTGATATCTTTACCTCTAGTCTTTACTTGAACCTTAGAGA